>CM060327.1:40003348-40048348 GCA_030674155.1 Stramonita haemastoma | reverse complement strand
ATTTCACACTGGTGCCAATATGCTGAACATTGAAGACTATATACGTTACACTTTTTGTGACAAAATATTGCACTTATGAGAATGTATTGCACATTGGTGGCGATATAATATTCTACATTGGAGACGAGGTATTGCACACTTTGTAGCAAGTATTTTATACTGGTGACAAGATAACTATTGACATTAGCTACAAGATATTTCATACTGGTGACAAGATAATTTTTACATTAACTACAAAATATTTCATACTGGTGACAAGATATTTCATACTGGTGACAAGATAACTATTGACATTAGCTACAAGCTATTTCATACTGGTGACAAGATATTTATTGACATTAGCTACAAGATATTCCATACTGGTGACAAGATATTTATTGACATTAGCTACAAGATATTTCATACTGGTGACAGATATTTATTAACATTAGCTACAAGATATTTCATACTGGTGATATGATATTTATTGACATTAGCTACAAGATATTTCATACTGGTGACAACATATTTATTGACATTAGCTACAAGATATTTCATACTGGTGACAAGATAACTATTGACATTAGCTACAAGATACTTCATGCTAGTGACGAGATAATTATTAACATTAGCCACAAGATATTTCATCCTGGTGACAAGAAAGTATTACGATGATGACAAGATAATTATTGACATTAACTCCAAGATATTTCATACTAGTGACAAGAATGTATTACAATGATGACAAGATACAGGTTATTGTTGTCTTGCCATAACTGACAACTTTTCATCATCATGACATGTCGGCAGTCAACTTTTCTCTCAAAATACTCCCCCCTATAGATAACATCAGTGTCGACTCCACTGCCCGGAAAGTCCTTCAGATGAGACTATAAATCAAGTTCCCGTGTGCTAACGTGCACAGAACAAATTACACACAAATCAAAAATCCGTTCCACCTTTCGAAGAGTAGGCCATGTCGTGCCCTTAGGAATGGATGACAACTTTTTTTTAACAGCACGCACTTTGGTGTTGTGTTAAGACGTCATCCTTCAAATCTGAATGAGGCTACCTTCATGGTGGGCAAAAACGGTCGCATACGCAAAATCTCACCATTGGTGAACCTCGAAGCTGTCAGCCGAGGAAGGATGAAAAAAGGTAAAAGTATACAGATATAGGCAGCCAGTGTTTGTTTGTTTTGATTCACAACAGAAATTGCTTGGCTGGGGCATGAGAAAGGCCTAGTTTGGTCACAGAGCTTGCAAAGAGAACCCAACTTCTTTCTCATGATTCTGTTCGCAATACCGTACAGCTTTTGAAGGAAAAAAAAAACAACAAAACAGGACATAACAGAAGAAAACAAAACAAAACTAAAAATGCTATCAACAATAACAATAACAATAACAATACAAATAACACACACACTCACACATAACACACATACACACAACAACTCACACAAAAACAAACAAAGCACACACACACAAACACAACACACACAACAACACACACAACACAACAACACAACAAAAAACAGCAATTTAACACACAACACACACACACACAACACAACACAACACAACACAACACAACACAACACAACACACACACACACACACCACACACAACCAACACACACACACAACACAACACACAACACACACACACACACACACACACACACACACACACACAACACACACACACAACACCACAAACACACACACACACACACACACACACACAACCACCACCACCACCACACACACACACACACACCACACAACACACACACACACAACCAACACCCACCCATCCTTCCCCCCTCAAAAAAAGGACATACAAGCCTTTTACACCCACACCACACCACACCACACCACACCAAGCCTATACTAGACTATACTAGCCCCCAAAAGGAAAAGGAGCCGGCTGGGTTCTGGGTGGTACCCCCTGTCTCTGTCTTGCCAGCTGTCAGCCCCTCCCCAGGGGGGGAGGCCAGAGGGGAACCAGTGGGGGGGAAGGGGGCCCAGGGGGGATTGGGAGAAAGACCTTCAATGACTTGTTCACATTTGCCGCTTGACGGCGATTTTGTTCCGGAAAATTACCAGCGGAGCCCAAGGAAAAAAGAAACTAATGCCTTGACAAGGCTTCCCCAATCCTTCCTTCCTTTACTTCTCCGTCTCCGATTCTCTCTCTCTCTCTCTCTCTCTCCTCTCTCTCTCTCTCTCTCTCTCTCTCTCTCTCTCTCTCTCTCTCTCTCTCTCTCTCTCTCTCTCTCTCCTCTCTCTCTCTCCTCCTGTTGTTGCCTGAGTATGGACTGTACTTGCTACTACTACTAGGGCTCTAGGCTAGGCTACTACTACTACTGCTTGCTGCCACGCTTAGCTGGTTGGTAGTATAGGGTTGGTCCTATATTTTTTTCTTTGTTTTTGTTTTTTTTTAGTTTTGTTTGAAGGCTGGGGGTGGAGGGGAGGAGGAGGAGGAGGAGGAGGACGGCGGAGAGAGAGAGAAGAGTGAGAGAGAGAGATCAAATCAAATCTTTTTTTTTTTTATTTCCAGATGGTACATTGAGTGAGAGACCAGACAGACAGACAGACACAGACAGACAGACAGACAGAGACGACAGATAGATACATATATACATACATACTGAGACAGACTCGTGGACAAAGAAGAAGCTGATAAGATTATGAGTTATCAGAAAACAATGGCTAATTCCTGATCGACCTCACCCACTCCTTCCCTGTCTCCCCTCCCGCCCTCTCCCACTCTCCACTTCTCTTCTGAACTCCTCCTTGCTTCCTGTACACACACACACACACACAACATACACACACACACACACACACACAACATACATACATACATACATACATACATACATACATACATACATACATACATACATACATACATACATACATACATACATACAACATACACACACACAAACACACACATACACACACACACACACACAACACACACACAACACACACACACACACACACACACACACAACACACACATCACACACACACACACACACACACACACACACACAACACACACACACACACAACACACAACACATCCTCCTCCCCGACTACTGAACAAAAATAGAATTAATCCTTATCTTATTCATAAAAAAGACAGAAAAAAAACACCCACCACAACCACCAAACCAACCAGCCACCCTACTTCTTCACCAACCAACCCCCTTACCCTCAACCCCCACCCCCACCCCCACACCCCACACACATCCACACACCCCTCCTGTCACAACCCTTGTCGCCACAATCCCTGAAGACCTGTCGCCACACGGTGACAACAAGCAGCCTGATCCTCCTCACAGATAGGCAGGCAGCCTAGGCCCCATACTAGGCCCTAGCGCTCACCGCTAACTGCCTGCCTGCCTGCCTGCCTGCCTGCCTGCCCTTATAAAAAAAAAAAAAAGATGGCTGGCGACTGGAACTGCCACACCAACCCAGCGCCAGTTATTTTAAAAGGGGGGGGGGGAGGACGAGCGGAACTCTTTTTCTCGTTTTGTTTGTTTGTTGCTGGTGTTTGTTTTTTTTTTCCTCTGGCGATTTTTTTTTTGTCTTCAGTTTGAAGATCCTGTCTCTCCCCACCCCACCCCACCCCTACCCCTTACCCTACCGCACACACACACAGGCAGTCTGAAAGAACTAGAGGAGGGGATTTGGGATCGTCCAGTCCCTGATCTGATGACAGGGGATCCATATCGGGGGACGCAAATTGGGGATTTAGCTCTCCTCCTCCAGAGTGCCCTGACATTGGCTCCCAGCAGGAGGCGAGGTCCAGGCTTCGGGGGATCTTTGACTGAGCTGACTGACACCACACAGTGGAAAGAGGGAGGGAGGGAAGGAGGGAGGGAGGGAGGGTTGGGGCTGCTTGTGTGGGTGGGTGGGAATTCATGTTCATCCTGGTCAGATATTTTTTTTTTAGGGGGGGGTCGGTGTAGGTGGGGATGGGGGTTGTTTGTTTTGTGTTGAGAGGGATGGGAAGGGGTTGAGAAAGAGAGAGAGAGAGAGAGAGAGAGAGAGAGAGAGAGAGAGAGAGAGAGAGAGAGAGAGAGAGAGAGAGAGAGAGAGAGAGAGAGAGGGGGGGGAGAGGGGGAGGAGAGGGAGAGAGAGAGAGAGAGAGAGAGAGAGAGAGAGAGAGAGAGAGAGAGAGAGAGAGAGAGAGAGAGAGAGAGAGAGAGAGAGAGAGAGATGCTTTAAGAATCAGAGATCTGTAGATATCACAAACGTGATGCCATAAAAAAAAGACACAAATGTCTGCAAATCAGTTCTTGGGCTTCTGCCTATGTGCCCCGCTGTACCTCCATGCTCTTCTGCTGATGAAACTTATATCTGCTAGTTTACATCGCTCCATGAAATCCTCCAAGCCTCAGCCAACAGAAGTCACAAGCCAATAATTAGGAGCGCACATTCTGGGTAACCGCTAGGGGATTAAGCTGGGGAACAGGCAACAACAACAACACTCAAATCAGCTAAATGCCAAGCCTGCCTACCTTTTAACAGTTGTTACGCTTCAAAACTGTATATCGAAATTGTCTTCAGCCATGACAAACTCTTAGCCTAACAATCTGTACTCTTCTTTACTTAAAGAAGAAAAAAAAAAAAGGGTACTGTAAAGTCAGAGTATGGCTGCCTTTAAGGGTGAGGAACTTGAAAACAGTCAGTCACACAAACTTCTCACCCAGTGTGATCTTACAGTCTCGCAGTGATTCCATTTGAGGTAGGATTGAGTGAGACAGAATGCACATTCGAGATGATTCACGAGGTGTTAAACTGAAGATCGTGTTACAACAATAGCATAACCAGTGCCTAAACCCATCCGGAATCTTACCATTTTATATCAAACAGTCATTTGATAAGTGTTTCTATTGAGAACACGACTCTCAGCTCTTATCTAAAATTACCGTTACCTAATCATCTCTACAGTAAATGTCAGTAGAATTATAATGATTAATTAATTGGCCATAACAAAACCAAGCCATCAACCCGGGTGTCCAATTTTGCCTGCACCAACTGAGGCACAGACTGCCATGCAAGGTTGGTCTGTTGAGCCACACCAGACGTTGAGAGCTCCAAACAAAACCCATATGACGTGGCAACACAAAAAAGGCACAGCCATTGTCTTCCGAGACAGAAAGAGCCCCACTAGCCTACGACTACTACCATGAAATCTGTCAACCGGACTATAGTCACTCCGTTTGGCATGTGTGATTGTTCGGCAGTTTAATCAGGATAGAGATAATACAAGCAGACAAGTAAAGACACAACAGCCAAGTATCAAAACCTTCTTCAGGCTAAAATATTGGCCAACTCCGGATAGAGATGATTTGAAAAAAAAACCCAAAAAACTACGTAACTGAAGCGTTAAGTCTTATCATTTTTTTAAAGTTTAATTTTGATCTTTTATTTCATCCTTTTTATTCATTCCTTTTTTCTTTTTTTTGTATAATCGATATGTGACAAGGTGAATTCAATGGCCACACACTGACGTTCTGACAATTGCCGATGCATGTCCGCCATTTGCCGTGACTAATGACGCTATCCAGTGAACAATCCCGTCGCGCCATCTACCGTCGCTGGTAAGGGGAGAGAAACATAGACGGCTCCTTGCAGATTTTTTTGTGTGTGGGGAGGCAACTGTCTTTTTTCCAACAAAAGCTTCTCTCCCTTGGATGCTTCGATTGTTGAGGTACTCATGCAAGACAAGTTAAATGTGTGTGTGTCTGTCTGTCTGTCTGTCTGTGTCTGTGTTTATCTCTGTGTGTTCTGTCTGTCTGTCTGTCTGTCTGTCTGTCTGTCTGTCTGTCTGTCTGTCTGTCTGTCTGTCTGTCTCTCTTCTCTCTCTCTCTCTCTCTCTCTCTCTCTCTCTCTCTCTCTCTCTCTCTCTCTCTCTCTCTCTCTCTGGGTTTTCTTTTCCTTGTTAGGTTTGGTCAAATTGGGAGTTTTTAGGTTTCATTGATGATAGTTATTTTTTATGGAAGTGTGAGTTTTTTAAAATATTTTTGCTGACTGGTTTGTTTTGATGACGATGTAATTTGGCGATGCTCTCTCTCTCTCTCTCTCCTCCTCTCTCTCTCTCTCTCTCTCTCTCTCTCTCTCTCTCTCTCTCTCTCTCTCTCTCTCTCCTCTCTCTCTCTCTCTCTCTCTCTCTCTCCTTGCTTCCTTTCCCTTTCCTTTCCCCTCCAACTTCCACCTTCAGATATTCTATCCTAGACTTATTATGGAGAGGAGTATTTTGGTTGTTATGTTGGATTCAAACTGTATTCTTACCATTTGAATATTGAAATGTGTTTTCATATAGTTTTTTGTGTTTAAAGGATTTTATGTTGTTGTTTTTTAATCTGTTTTTTTTTTCCCCTTTTATGCCTACTTTGCTTGTTTTCCCGCTTACACACACACACACACACACACACACACACACACACACACACACACACACACACACACACACACACACACACACACACACTCATGCATTATAGATTTGTAATGCCTTCTGTTTCATGGTCCTGAATATTTGCTATTTTTTAAATTTTTTGCTATGTTATTTTTTGTTTAAATAATTAGTGTATCCAGTTAGGATGACGCGTTTTGTTGAATGTATTCTGTTTTCTTTTTTTTCAATATTGGTTGAACTGCTGCTGGTGGTGATGCTGGTATGTAGGGGTAGGGAGGGGGTTTCTTAGCTTTATTCCCTGATCAGGGCAAGGGCCGGATGAAAAAAAGTATGTAATGCTTACTTACTCTGTTACCCTTGAAAAATAAAGATTATTCATTCATTCTCTCTCTCTTTTGAGAAGGAAAGAGAAGCATGGTGAGGGAATATACGCTTACTGGACATACCATCCGTCCATCCTTCCTTCCTTCCTTCCATCCTTCGTCCCTTCCATTCATCCAAACTTCTTGTTCTTCTTGTTCTTTTTGTTGTTGTTGTTGTTCTTCTTCTTCTTCTTCTTCTTCTCCTCCTCCTCGTCCTCCTCCTTGTTCTTCTTCTTCTTCTTCTTCTTCTTCTTCTTCTTCTTCTTCTTCTTCTTACTCTGGCCATGCTTAATTCTTAATCCAGTCTGGATAGCAAAGTCTGCAGTCTGTCGCAGTGACCCTGCTGGTCCCCACAGTTTTTCCTGGAGCTCCACTGGGCTGGGCCATGCCTGGTGTTCAGTGTGATGAATCTATCCATTCATCCATCCATTTGTTCATTTTCAATGGCCAGTGCTTAATTTGATTTCATCATAAAGAGGCTTCCTTGGAGAATGTCAAAATGTACATAGGTTTATAGTTACCACAATACATGCTGATTAAAGCTAAGGGCAGACTTCCAGCTGTATGTTAACACAAGAATTTGTTTGAACCACTTTAAAAAATTGCAGGTAAATATTTAAAACATCATGTTCAGTGCACTGTTGTTCTTCTGAATCAGGCCTTGGAAGTTTTTTAATGCTGGTTATGAACAGTTGCTCTGATGATTTTACAAGTGTATCACTTTGGAACTCACAAATGAGGCAATATCAAGCCATTTCAATCATAGGGACTCACAAATGAGGCAATATCAAGCCATTTCAATCATAGGGACTCACAAAATGAGGCAATATCAAGCCATTTCAATCATAGCAACTCAGAAAATGAGGCAATATCAAGCCATATCAATCATAGAGACTCACAAATGAGGCAATATCCAGTCATTTCAATCATAGGAACTCACAAAATGTGGCAATATCAAGCCATTTCAATCATAAGGACTCACAAAATGAGGCAATATCCAGCCATTTCAATCATAGCAACTCACAAAATGAGGCAATATCCAGCCATTTCAATCAAAGCAAATCACAAAATGAGGCAATATCAAGCCATTTCAATCATAGCAACTCACAAAATGAGGCAACATCCAGCCATTTCAATCATAGCAACTCACAAAATGAGGCTATATCCAGCCATTTCAATCATAGCAACTAAAAAAATAAGGCAATATCAAGCCATTTCAATCATAGAGACTCACAAGTGAGGTAATATCCAGCCATTTCAATCATAGGAACTCACAAAATGAGGCACTATAATGTCATTTCATCATAGGGACTCACAAACGAAGAAATATCATGCCATTTCAATCATAGGGACTCACAAATGAGGCAATATGTGCCATTTCAACCAAAGCAACACACGAAATGAGGCACTGTGAAATCATTTCAAACATAGCAACTCACGCATAAAGTAATACAGAACCCTTTCAATCAAAGCAACTCACATATAAACCAGTACAGAACCCTTTCAATCAAAGCCACTCGCACATGAAGCAATACAGAACCAGTCCAACAGTCTTTTCTAACCACCTATTGATGGAGTTACCCCCACCAGATCCTTCACTTTAGTTAACTGTGAACAATTATTATTTCTATAAAATTAAAAAAAATACAGTACATTGACACATCAAAATGACATTCAATTGCTTTTTTGGGGGGTAGAAAGCCAGCTACCACTTCTAACACGGCACCCCTTTCTCTCCACCCCCACCCCCACCCCCAACCATCTCTTTGAAAGCTTGAAACGTGGCAACATAGTGAAAGCTTGCACGTCATTCAAAAAAAAAAAAAAGCAAAAAAAAACCTGGCATATTTTCACGCCTTTTAATTGACTTTCAAGACTCTACTACAAGTGCCGCAGGGTAGATTCTCTGAATGGACCCACATAGCTCCTACCCCCCAACCCCCACCCCCACGCCCCACCCACCAGCCCGTCTCCTCCCTCCACAGTATTTACCTTGTGGAGGAGTTGATAAATTGCAAAGCGGTGTAGGGGGGACTAGATGGTGGCTGGCAGAAACTCCTCAACAACACACACACACACAAAAAACAACCAAAAAAAAACCCACAAAAAAACCCTGCTACAAAATGCCACAAAGCGCCGATCTTTTCAACTCCACAGCCAGGGTCAATAATTCTTGAATGGAGTCGAGAAGAGTCACTCCCCTTATGTCCACAAAGCTGTGGAGCAAAGTTCCTGTAGGCTACATACAGGCTGCATGCAGGTTTTCAGCACTGCTCTGCTCTGCTCTGCTCGCGGCCACGGAGCGCGAAGTGACAAAGGGCAGGCAAGTATTGAGAGAGAGAGAGAGAGAGAGTGAAAGTGAATCAATGTATCTTTTGGTAGGAGTGGGCATAGCCTAGCCTAGCCTAGCCTAGCCTAGCCTGCCTGCCTGCCTGCCTGCCTACCTACCTGCCTGCCTGCTTAGTCTGTCTGCCTGTGCCCGAGGCTCCTATAGGTAGGCTGCTCCTTACAAAATGATATATTGAGAAACATTATTATTATTATTATTATTATTATTATTATTATTATTATTATTATTATTCAGGGCCGGCTCAATCATGCTGAGATACTCCCGTCTTCTACGGTTTTTCCCACCACCCCCAACCACCACCACTTCAACCCCTACCCCTACCACACCCCTCCACCCCTTACCATCCCCACAACACCTTTCTTTTTGTTCGTTTTAAACCCCATTCGTTTCCATTCTGGCTGATCTATTTGATGTCAAACTTTGTCAAACTTAAAACGAAAGGACGAGGCTCTAGAATCAAAGCCAGAACCTCATGGTTTACTTGTTAGGCAGGTGAATGTCTTAACCGTTCTGCCACCTTCCTTCCTGGACCAAGATTTAAAAACGCTTCTTTTTCTATCACAGAAATTTTGCAAACTTTGTTATAATTCCTTTTCGCGTCTATTTCAGTTAAAGACGCACTTTTTTTTTTTGGTGGGAGGTAAAAAGTGACTCAAAAAATAAATAAATAAAAATCAAAAACACATAAAAAGAAGCAAAAGGAAAACAACCCTCCTCTTAAAAAACAACAACACAACAACAAAAACAAAACAAAACAAAAAACTGTACAAGTTTGATCTGTATAAATATATGAAAGCTTCCTTTTCTCTTTTTTCTCTTTTTCATCTTTTTCTTTTTCTTTCTTTTTTTGTCTTTTTTTTTCTTTTTTCTTTTCTTTTTTCTTTTTTTTTTTTAGCAGTGAGAGCGCAAGGCTGGGAAGCGGTTAATAATCAATGGCTGACAAAAAAATTAATGGAGTTGAATGGCGGCACAGCACAGCACAGCACGCCAGCCTTGTGACAAGAGCCGATCCATGTCCCCCCTCTGCCCTGTCTAATGACCCTGTAGTGGACCTACCTTCAGCCTCCCTCCCTCCCTCCCTCCCTCCTGTCCAGTCACCTGTCTCTGATGCCATCCATCAGTGGAGAAACATGCAAAGACAGACAGACAGACAGACAGACAGACAGACAGATGACTTAGCTCCTAGCTGGCTAGCACACAGAGCGTTCTGCTCTGGTTCCTGGCTGATTTGGGTCAGTCAAAGAGAACCGCTTTTTTGTGAATGTGAATGACATCACTCTCCTTTGTTCAATACGTTGTGTTTCTGTGACTTTTAAAAAACAGTCATTGCCAAAATGTGTGTGTGTGTGTGTGTGTGAGGAAAGGGGGATGGTGAGGGCGGGGTGGAAGGACGGGGTGGGGGGGAGGTGTGTGCGTGTGTGTATGTGTGTGTGTGTGTGTGTGTGTGTGTGTGTGTGTGTGTGTGTTGTGGTGGTGGTGGTGGTGGTGGTGGTGTGTGTGTGTGTGTGTGTGTGTGTGTGTGTGTGTGTGTGTGTGTGTGTGTGTGGTTGAAGCAGTTGACTTACTTGACTTATGCCTATGAATTCCTTTGGGAACAAAGGGCCGCAACAACACCCCTCCAATTGACTCGGTTCTGGGAGATCCTCTTCAGCTCAGCCCACGTCATTCCAGCTGCCTTCGTCTCTGCTTCAATGCTTCTGTGCCAGGTCTGTTTTGGTCAGCCTACTTTCTGCTTCCCTTGTGGGCTCCAGTCAAGGGCCTGCCTGGTGACATTTGAAGCAGGCTTGCGGAGCGTAAGACGGGATATAGCCTAGCGGGGGCGGGATATGACCTAGTGGTCAGAACATTGCACTCGCAATTTGACGACCGGGTTCGATTCCCAGTCGAGGGCATTTTTCCTCTGGAGTTAACATCAGTGCTGACTCCACTCTCCCCTAAAGTCCTTCGGATGAGACTATAAACCGAGGCCCCGTGTGCGAACGCACGCAGAACATTTTGCGCACACGTTAAATCCTGTTCCGCTTTTCGTAAGAGTAGGCCATCGTGTGCCGGTGGGAACAGATGACATTTTCAAAACTGCATACACACGGGACTGGACGTAAAAAAGCGCACGATTGCTTATTCCATTATCCTCAATATAAAAGAAGAAATAAATAAATATGGCCGATCCATCCCCATTTCCTTTTCTTGATCTTCTCGATTGGAGCGTGTCTAGTCCTGTCCCACAGTTCTTCGTCTGAGACGACTTCTGGCCACCTGATACTGAGGATGTTCCTAAGACATCTGTGTGAATCAGTCATGCATGCGTTTTTATTTTGTTTTGATTTACGTCAGAAAGATTTTGTCTTTCAATTCCTTTGGCAAAACAAAAAACAAAACCAAAAACAAAACAAAACAGCATTTGTCGTGTGTTTAATCACTGTGTAAACACAACGAGAAAGACCGCAGAAGGAAGGTATTGTATTGTATTGTATTGTATTGTATTGTATTGTATTGTATTGTATTGTATTGTATACCATTTAAGTCACAGCAGATTTACCTGCGTCAAGTTCGGGCTGCTCTCCACGGGGAGAGTGCGTCGCCATAAGAGCGGCGCCACCCATTTTTTTCTTTTCGACTGCTGTTTGCATATGTATTTTGTTTCCTATCAGAGCGGCCTTTTCTACATAAGTTTGCCAGGGCAACTCTCTTGTTGTCGTAGGTTCTTTACGTGCACAAAATGAGCATTGCACATGCTACCTAGGTTTATAGAATCATCCGAAGGACTAGCACCCAGACCACCACTCATGGTCTAGTGGATGGGGGGAAAGTTTCGGGCACAAACGGGAATCAAACCACGCTCTTTGTCACAACTTGGAACTGAAAGTCAGAAAATTGACGAAAAATGTATGAGGAGCTTCTAAAATGCTGAAGTAGTGCATTATATTGAACTTACATTGGTTAAAGATATGGTGGTTTGTTGGGCTTTTTTTTTACAGGGGGGGGGGGGGGGTAATGCAGTTCCTCACAAATTGGGACGAACTGCGTTGTTGAGACGTACTGGCAGAACACCTGGTATTTTCCAGCTGAAGGCGATGTTTTCAGTCACCAAGGCAGTCAGGATTTTCTACACAGTTGACAGAAGACTAGTAACTGGCATTAATTTTAGACAGATCAGGAGAATTTTAACACAGCGTGTTCTTGCAGTGACCATAGAGAGCTCAGGTCAAATCAAATTCTTTTATTTCCAGGATAATGAATAAGCACCCAAATGCTTTTCTGACATCCAGTCCCTGCCCTTTTGGGATACAGCCTGAGAGAGAGAGAGAGAGGAGAGAGAGAGAGAGAGAGAGAGAGAGAGAGAGAGAGAGAGAGAGAGGGGGGGGGGTAAAATTTACAAAAACTGCATAACACGGGACTGGATGTAAAAAAAAAAGTACATAAGTGCTTATTCCATTATCCTCGATATAAAAAGAATAAATAAGTAATAAATAAGTACATTTTATTTTATCTATCATTTTATATCGAGGGTAATGGAATAAGCACTCATGTGCTTTTTTTTTTACATCCTGTCCCTGTGTGTATGCAGTTGTGTCAATATTGTCATCTGTTCCCCCTGGCACACAATGGCCTACTCTTAAAAATTGAAAAACAGAGCCCTGGTTGTCAGGAGGCCAGTGCACAGGCAACTCACAGCCATGTCCCAAATCCTCCTTGTCAAACCAAGCCTTGGGGTGGGATGGCCCTGTGGTCGGAGCTCTAAGCTGGTCATCTGACGGCCCGGGTTTCAGCCACCGCCGAGGCACCCGTTCAACGGGATTGTTTCCCCTGAAGTTAACATATCAGTGCAAACCCCAGTCCTCCTAAAATCCTTTGAATGAGACTATAAACCGAAGCCCCCTGTGTGCGAATGCAAGCAGAACATCTTGCGCACACGTTTAAAACCCGTCCCACCTTTCAAAAGAGTTGGCCATTGCGTACCGGTAGGTACAGATGACATTTGTTTGGGTTTGTTTTTTTAATGCACGCAGACTGGTGTTGTGTTAAGACAATCTCCGAAATTCGAATGGGGTTATTTAATAGTGGGCAAAAGCGATCAAATACATTAGATCTCGCCATTGCTGGATCTCAGACCTGGATATGGAGAAGGAAGACCCCCCCCCCCCCCCCAAAAAAAAAAAAAAAAAAAAACCACACACACAAAAAAACAACAACACCTGAACGAAGCCTTTAAAATCATGAAGTTGTCAGGTCACTCTACCAGGAATGCATCAGTTTAAAGAAGGAGTATAGCTAACTACAAAATCCTTTCAGATCCTACAGCATTGCCCACAGCTACAGGCAGGCACAGCCAAAGCGTACGACACCCTTCGACCTCTCTCACCCACAACTTTTTTCTCCCCTTATTTTCGTCTTATCCTCAAACGTGTTTTTTTCCCCGAGCAAGCAGCGGCTTTAAGAGTGGCAACTTTGTCGGGGCTAAATGTACGTCATTGAGAAAACAAATCTGTCCTTTTCACACTTTTTAATTCACTTACAAGACTGGAAAACTGCTGCAGGGTACAGTTAGAGAACAGACTAGCTTTCCTACACGTCTACCTTGTTCGGTTTAAAATTTGAAAAGCAGTACTGCCCTCCCCCCCCCCACACACACACACCTTCAGAGAGAGAGAGAGAGAGAGAGAGAGAGCTGATGATGATGATGATGATGATGGCTGGTTGCTAGAAACTCACGTGTAATACACATACAGCGTAGTATTTATCGCACGTTTTAAACCCTCGGCAACAAGAGAGTCGTCCCTGCCAAAATTCTGTAGAAAAGGTCATTCTGATTGGGAGCCAAATACACAAGTAGTAGGCTTTTGGAGAAAGCTAATTCGTGGCTCCTCTGGAATAAAACCTCTTTTTAACTGTTAATTTTTTTGTGTAGTGTTGTTTTGCTTACTTTATCCTGTGTTTGTTTTCATTTATATTCACTCATTTACGAACATCTCACAACGCTTGTGATGATTAAAAAAAACTCAGTATTTTTTCCTTTTGGTTCTCCTTTTTCTCTTTTATTTCTTAATGATTACATAGATTGCAAATCAAGATCGTCTTTTTCTGCTTTCATTGTTGAAAATCGAATTCCCAGCTAATGTCTCATTTTTCCTTTCTGGGCGAAAACCAAGAGACCAGTCAAGATAGATTATTTTAAGAAATACCTCTTCTGTCTGGCGTTTGCGTTATTTATTTATTTATTTATTTTTTATTTATTTATTATCTATCTATCTATTATTATTCTTTTATATCGAGGATAATGAGATAAGCACGTATATACTTTTTTTTTACATCCATTCCCCTTGTGTATGCGGTTTGTAAATTTTGTCATCTGTTCTCACCGGCACACAATGGCATACTCTTTCCAAAAGCGGAACAGGTTTTAACGTTTGCACAAGATGTTCTGCGTGCGTTCGTATACGGGGACTAGGTTTATAGTCTCATCCGAAGGACTTTTGGGGGAGTGGAGGTGGTACTGGTGTTAACTCCTGTCAAAAGAGTATGTGCCTCCATTGAATTTTTTTTAAACGAAATGTTTGAACTTATGCTGCATGATAATGCCAGGCACAAGCAAGCGACTAATCAAAATATCAATATCGTGTTTTATTCTTTTGTTTCAGCTGACTGACATTTTATTCCATAGACTATTGGGAAGGTTTCATGGATGATGCTGTATCACCACCACTCTCCTTTTTACTCAGGATCCTGAAGGTGTTGTTCCGCAAGTTCTGTTATTCACTCCCCACAACATGAGCAAAAAAAACCCGTAGGTAGTCCGAATCTGTTGGGGAGGGATAGCTCAATCGCTTTCCCCAAGTTAAGTTAAGCAGCGTCGAGCGCGGTTACCAGCGTTGAGCGTGGTTACCAGTTGGATGGGTGATCGTTTGCGCGCCTTGGCTTCAGTACAGTCCCCCCAGTTCACCCAGCTGTAAATGGGTACCTGCCCTCTTTAGGGTCAGGGAAGGTAAAGCAGCGAGGGAGAGGAGATGGCGCCGCCCTCAATATGCTGGCCCCTAGAGAAGCTGAGGTCTCTGATGCCTCGCTCCCCTACGACCGCTTAGGTTATGGGACACCTTTACCTTTATTTCACCTTTACCTAGTCCGAATCTGATTTTGACGCAGCTTTACTCGTACATGGTTATTTTCTAAGTTCAAAATCCTTATTTAGGTGATATTTGAAACCATGTAGTAACAGCACTTGGTTGTAGTTTGTGGATGAATAGTGCAAGCTTTAATGTACTGCCGGGGGAAGGGGTGTGGGGTGGGAGGACACGAAAACCTAAACTATTTCACGTATGATATTCAAAAGTAACTCATGGGTGAACAGTATGAGCCCAAAGGACTTGCTAAGGAGAGAGGAGGGAGGAGAGGTGCCGAAACCTAGCTCTACACCGCATGGATGTCCACCTTTGTTAGTGTACCCAGAAAAATGACTGAGACCGTGGGTAAAGTTTATGGGTTTTTTATGTAAAGTAAATAACTGATGTAAAAGTATTATGCTTGAAACATTGCTGGCCTGCAGTTTTAAGTTTTTTGTCCGTTTGAATGGCTGGTGAACACTGACTGTATCCAGTGTAGTTCTGGATACTAGGGCCTTTCGGTAGATGCATCTACTTTCGTTTGGTGTTTTACTGTTTTTTTTTTCGTTTTTTTTATACTGTTTTTGTGTGCTTGTTTGTTGTTTTCGTTGTTTCTTTAGGGGAGAGGGATAAAACATAGTTGGAATTATAGCTAAGTAGCTGTCAAGTTCAAGTTCAAAATTTTATTCAAGAAAACCCCCCAAGGGGTACATGAAATTTGACAAAACCAATGTTTGCAGATATGGGCGTGTGAAAAATACTCACAACAAAAATCCTAACACAATGGATGGCATATAAAAGAAAAAAGAAAGAGTATTCACAATACATGCACTAGTATCATTTATGAAGAAATATCAAATTAGTGTTTTTTCATTATTTCTTTCAGAAACTGTGTAACTTTAATAAGCAAAGATTTCCTCCTAGAGATAAACAGTTCATGGAACTTGATAACGTTTGGATTTTTATGATAATATTTTGGGATAAATTTGTTTCTTAACTGCACAAAAAATTTACATTTGAACAAGCAATGAAACTCATCTCCTAACTCGCTATCTTCACATTTATCACAGACTCTCTCTGCTCTGGGAATACTACTTATTCTGCCTGTTTGGATGGGAAGTCTATGATTTAACGTTCGAAAATGAATAAAAGTTAGTAATGAGGTACGAGGAAGAATGGATAAGTAATGTTCAAAGCAGAAACACTTTTTAAATAGTCTATAATTGAGGAAGATGTCGTCATTGTCCACATGAGAATACCATTGCTGTAAATACTGATCTTGCAAACTACGTGTAACTTTGGCTTTAAACCATTCTGATGATACTCGGAGATCAAACTGATTCTGCCATATACCACTTAATCCAATTTCGTTTAATGTACGTTCTACAGTAACTAAATAAGGTGATTTGTGGGAATTAGCCATATACATATCATGTAAAAGTCTGTATACAATATTTGAAAACTTGGACTCGCTTCCTGCATCCACTAGCTTAAACCAGTAACATAGCATCCTTACTTTTGCTGTTATTTCCACAGGAAACTGACCCAATTCTCCATAAATCATTTTACTTGGAGTAGATTTTCCAAGTTTAAGTATTATTTTAAAGAACCTAAGCTGTAATTTAGAAGCTAATTCACACATTGATGGTGTCCAAATTTCACACCCATAGAGCAAAACTGGGACGACCACTCTGTTAAATAGCTCTATCTGAATATCAATAGGAAGAAAGAGTCTTCTACATTTTTTTAACAAAGAGAACATACTACGACGTGCCTGGTCATATAAATGTTTTTGTGCCAGGTTAAATCTGTTATTATAATTAAGGTTTAGCCCCAGATACTTGAAAGAAAAAACCACTTTAATTTTTTTACCACAACATGTAAAACAAGGCATTTTCTTGATCTTTCCTCGAGAGAAGACCAACACTTTTGTTTTTTCTACATTCATGTTAAGTTTCCATTTATGGCAGTAATTACACATAGCATTTATAGCTTCCTGTAGATCTTCTTTCGATTCGGCACAAATTGCCGTATCATCTGCATACAATAACAAAAACATTTTCAACAAAAGATTTTCTTTTTCACTTTCCCACCCAAGTTCTCTGGCTTCCTTTGACATTGTTGGTAAACCAGTCATTTTTTCAATAATATAAGATTGCATATCATTCAAATACAAAGCAAAGAGTAAAGGTGACAAGTTTTCGCCCTGACGGACCCCAGATGTGGATTGAAAAAAATCAGAACGCTCATCCCCACCACCAACACATGACTTGGCTTTAGTATAAATATCTTTGATAACCTTTAAAATATTTCCATTCACACCATGACCGACCAGCTTCCGCCAAAGAAAAGCTCTGTTAACACGGTCAAATGCCTTTTCAAAATCAACAAAAAGACAATACAGTCGTTTTCTCTTGGCAAGAAACACATCAATCATGCAATGAAGTGTAAATAAGTGATCAGTGGTGGAAAAACCTGCTCTAAAACCTGCTTGTTCTTGGCCAATAGTCTTGTGTTCATTGAAATATTTTGTCAACCTGTTGTTAATCACTGAAGTAAATAACTTTCCGAAGCAACTTAAAATTGTTATTCCTCTGTAATTATTAGGATCTTCTGGACTTCCTTTACATTTGAAAACTGGCTTTATAATTCCTAAGGACCAGGCATTTGGAGTTTTTCCAGAGCGAAGAATTACATTAAACAATTTAGCAAAAGTTCCAAGTAACCTGGTTGATGACGCCTTTAGAAATTCGTTAGTGATGTGGTCGTAACCACAAGCTTTATTTAATTTAAGTCTGGTAATTGCATTCTGTATTTCCTCCTCAGTAAAGGGTAAGTTTAATTCTTGGTTTACAATGGGGTGATCTGCAATAACATTATAGTCTTCTACTGTCTCTTCTGCATCAGAATATATCTTTACAAAATGATCCTTAAATGCCTGACATGAAATGGGTGTAGCTGGTTTGTCTTTTTCTAAGCTGGTCCCATTGATTACTTTCCAGTATGCCTTGGGATCAGAAATCTTTAATTTTCTAATTTTCTTTACAAGGTTATTTTGATATATCTTGAATTGCTTTTTTATTTCTTTTTTGTAGTCACGGCTTGCTTGTTGCCGGACAAGATACAAACTCTGGTTTCCTCTAGAATGAGCATGGCGGTTTACTGCTTTAAAGAATGCCTTTCGTTTGATTTCACAACTTGTGTTAAACCATGCGCACTTCACATTTTTTTTTTTTGTGTTTTTTTAAACTTACACTTTTTATTAAACAATCCATTAATTACCGCACTGTTTTTCATTATGTTTGTAACATCACTAACTAAACCATCTACATCAGATTGTGAAATTGGCTCTGTGGAGCCTAACAGACTATCTAATACCTTCTCAACTCTAAAAATTTCGTCATTATCCAGTGAAGCTATATAATCGATTTCCTTGTCTTTGAGCCATCTTGGCTTGCCCCAAGGAAACTCTGAAACCCCTACCACCTTGTCTAACGTACAATCATCAGAGGCACAATCTGACCTTCTAACTTGAGTTTCTAGCTCATTAGAGACCGTTATACATAAAGTAAGCACGATAGGGCAATGAACATCAGAATACAATTCACAAAAATCGCAAACAACAAAATCTGAAATAGCAGTTATCAAATTCATTGAGACAATGGCGTAATCCACTACACTGACATTTTTACATGTACATTTACCAAAGTTGGCGTCTTCTCCAATACATCCATTTACAATTATGACATCTACAGTCTTACATAATTCTATTAGCTTCTTTCCCCAGTTGTTTAAAGCTGCATCTTGTGAAACCCGGAAAGGAACTCGTGAACTATTGTGGCTTCCTACATCTTCCTCTGTGGCACCATCTGGCTGCCAAGTCAAACAGTCATTATCTACATCAATGTTATTATTATTCAATGTACTAGTCCTGGCATTAAAGTCCCCCAGTAAACATATACCTTCGTGGTCAATATGAAGCATTGCCTCCTCTATCTCATCAAAGAAGTCTCTGTTTTCAAAAGGGGAACCTTCTGGTGGAAGGTAGATAGCCCCAAAGAGTACATCTTGCTTCATGAGTTTCTTGTTAAATTTGAAAAACAAAGCATTCTCACACAAATCACTATCCTTAACGAAACAATAGTGTTTTTTAACATAGTCACTAACTTTAGATTTTCTAATTTCCCTCTCAAATACAAATAGCAAATGTTGGTTAAACCAAAGCCAAAAATTGATATTAGAATAAGAATGACATTAATTTCATGTGTATGTCATTTGCAAACTGATAGGTGAACGAACATGTCTGCTTTGTGCAGCATTTGGGCTGAAAAATGCCAGAGGATAATGTCAGTCATTCTACTCAAACAAAAAGAGCAGGAGCTATATATTATTGTACTCATTACAAAATGTCATGGGCAAGGTGCTTGAACTAACACAGGTTGATAGTAGCACAGCCAAGAGACAACACAACACAAACCCATGCCAGCCATCTTTTCGTCCTCAACATGTATGTCAAATTCATGGAGGGAGCTGTCACCTCACTGCTCGCTACTCTTTCAAAAGTTATCAACCTAACCAACAAGCCATCTTGTGCACATTGATTTCACAGCCAAATAACCTGGCCTAAAGGCATGCAACTCCACACCTTCTCAATCCTCTCCCCCCTCTCCCTCCCTCTACCCCCCCTTCTCTCCCTCTCTCTCTCTCTCTCTCCCCTCTCCTGTACTCCACTCCCCCTGAAGGCATGAACAGCGGCGACATAGAGAGGGAGGGTTCTACGTCACGACAAAGAAAACATGGCATATTTTCACACCTTTTTAATTGACATTCAAGACTGAAAAGTGCCGGAGGACAGATTGTTTGAATGGGGATCTAGCTTTCCAACAGCGCTGTTTACCCCTGTTGGCTGGATAAATTGCAAAGCCCTGTACGAAAATGGACGCTGGGCAGAATCAGTCTAGAAATGTCACAAAACGCCAAGCTCTTGCAGCCCAGGACCAATAATCGAGAGAGGAGTTGACAAAGAGTCACTCCCCTTGCATCAGCGAAAAAAGCTCCCAGTTTCAGAACAGGCTACTGTGGGGGTGGGTGGGTTGGGTGGCGCTGATGGCGGCGACGACTGACGCCCACAAAAAGCAGGGTGGTGGGTGAGTGTATCAATACTCCTTTTGGGTGGAGGAGGGGGGGTGGGGCTGTGTGCCGGTTTCCAAAGCTGTAAAGCTGCTTTTGATAGATTTGTATTGATTGGTCAGGGTGTGAGAAAAGGAGCAAATCATGCTCTGCACCCTGTCGTCTGTTCACCTTCCTGCACCCTTCCACCTCCCCCCCCTCCCCCTCCCCCTGCCTATCTACCACCACTGTCATCATCACCACCACCCGCCCTAATCTCTCCCCACAACTTCGACCTCAACTCATTGATGAAAATTGTTGGGGCTTTTTTTTTCAACTTCTAATCTGCATTTTGACTGCTTTTCAATGATTTTCATTAGTGTTTTGTTTCAAATTGGTTTTTATGATTATACAAATATTTTAGGCTGGGTTTGATTTTTTTTAGAGAGGAACATGTTTTTCAGATTAAAAAAAAACTATTTGAACTGAAAATGAACAATTGTCATCGAATTTTAGACATGGTGGTCGTGGTGTTATGTTCAGACGCAGGCAGGTCAACTTTTTAAAAATCTTCATTCATTTTGTCGGTAGATTTTTAGATTAAAGAGTAGTACAAGAATGATTTTCATGCAACAATAGCAATCATTCAGTTTAGTGATAGCAGTGGGTTACGGGCATCTCTCTGATTAAGCTGTCTCTATCGACAAGTGAAGAACAAAAAATATAAGCACGTACCTGTCTATGTGTCATTTCAAGTAGATTTAAGTCAAAGTGATGTTTTCCACTCACTAAAGACTCAAATAAAATACAATATCCTAGGTATATATAGAAGAAGCAGCTACCCCACCCCACCCCCCCTTTGCCTGAAACCATTGGCCAACTGACTAGTTCCCCAACTAACCAACGACCAGACCAAAACAACCAAGCAAACAAGCAAACAAAGGAAAAATGCAACATTACCCCCACTCCTCCAAAAAATCCCCGGAACAAGAAAAAAAAGCAAAAAAGCTGTGATATGTGTGAAAAGAAAACTCAAAGAAAATACAATCAAAAATAATAGATCAATAAGGTAATATTAGTTTGTTTTTTTAAATAAATAAAATGGGCTTGTCCTCTCCAAAATCAATGCTTTTTATATGAATGGTGAAAATCCAGATTATTTACATGCATTAAATAAAAAAGAGGAAAATCTAGCATTTTTTTTCAAAATACGAATTTTTTTCATGTAAATTTAAATCCTAACTCAAGCAGGAGATTCTAAGCGGAAAGCAAAATAAACAAACAAGAAAGAGATTAAACTAATTCAAAATAAATGCTGCTCAACCATGGGATCGAGACACAAAGTCTCTTCTATGTTAAAAGGAACTGCTGCAGTCAGACCAACACTGCTTACTTCCTGGGCAACACGTTTACCGCTGTTCCACTCCTTTACTGAACAGAATGCAAAGGATTTACTGTAGATCAGTTACACACACACACACACACACACAACGCACCCACGCGCGCGCGCATTGAATCTATATAAAGAATTCAATCACCTTTCTTTTCAGATTATCACCATGTATTTGTAACTAAATACCACATTCAGTTGTTTGTTTTCGTTTTCCAAATCAAAAACCAACAACAAACAATCAAACAAACAAAAGCAAATCAAAACGAATCATTCATGAATTGAGTCAGGAGTTATTATAAGTAGCCCAACATGTCTTTTCCCTCTGTCTAATTGTGTTTGTGATCACATTCATGACTTACCGGTAGAGTATAACACTCTATTGATATTTATTTACCCCTACCCGAGTGGGAGTTTAAGGAGGCAGAACTTTATATTGGTTATGCCATTTACAAACAAAAAATGACGATATTGACATTTTAGATTCTGGCGTAAATCAACATATTGAAACAAGCTATCAAAACCATTTAAAATTGATGAGAGATTGTTCTGCTTCTGACTTGAACACAAGATCAGAATGTTATTCCTGCTCTGAATCTGAAATTTAAAAATCGCTCTGTCTTGGCGAGGGTTTTTCAAGTAATATTATAGTGCTGCGCTGCATGCCATGCTATGGCACTGGATGCTCATGGTGATTGCTGCTAATTTTGCAATCTTTAACAAACTTTTTTTAATGTCGAGGCAAAGTAGGTTTTACAAAACTTTCAGGACGGGGGAAACCGAGAGTAAGGAAAGATTTATTATTTGAAACAATATATTTGAATATCTTATATTTCCGGGGTTTTGGGGAAGGTTGTGGGGGTTGGGTTGGGGGTTGGGTTTTTTTTTTTTTTTTTTGGGGGGGGGGCTTGGGTTTTTTGCTGGATTCCTTCTTACTTTGGTAACTTCTGGCATGAAATAGCGACTGTTTGGCTTGAACAGGGGCAAAGAGAGTTTCTAAAAATCAGATGTTTGAAAAATATTTTCTGGGGTAGCATGAAATATCAACCAATCAGAGACATAACTTTAGTTCAAATCTCATCTTTAAATTACATTTGATTTTTTGAAGATAACTATATGATTATTTCCAAAACGTGCCATGTACTTGTTCTTAGCTAGCCTACTCTCTTGTGAACATTGCAATTTTTTGAAGATGTATAATTATTTCCTAAAACGTGCCATATACTTGTTCTCAGCAAGTCTACTCTAATGTGAACATTGCAATTTTTTGAAGATGTATAATTATTTCCCAAAACGTGCCATATACTTGTTCTCAGCAAGTCTACTCTAATGTGAACATTGCAATTTTTTGAAGATATATAATGATTTCCTAAAACGTGCCATATACTTGTTCTCAGCAAGTCTACTCTAATGTGAACATTGGAATTTTTTGAAGATATATAGTTATTTCCTAAAACGTGCCATATACTTGTTCTTAGTTAGCCTACTCTAATGTGAACATTGGAATTTTTTGAAGATATATAATGATTTCCTAAAACGTGCCATGTACTTGTTCTAAGCTTGCCTAGTCTCTTGTGAACATGTTCCTTTTCCATGCCCAACTTAAAATACTGATAAGAAGGAAGGTGGCACTTGCCTAACAAGCAAACTTTGAAGCTGAAGATTCAATTCCCAGCCTTGCTCTTTCCTTTAAGTTTGACGGGAAAATCAAACTGAATGTCAAGTCTTTCGGAGGTGATTCTAAACCAGTCAGACCTGTGTGCTTCTTGACTCGTGCACTTCAAAAAACCCCACAACATTTAAAACTCGACAAGAGCAGGGAGGTACCTCCCGACTGTCGTATTAAAATTCGTATGTTTAATTCCTAACTGTATCCCTGAGGTCGAAATACGGCTACCTAACGGTGGGGGATAAAACGGTCGCATACGCAAAAATCTCACCATTGGTGAACCGCGGAGCTCTAGCCAAGAAACGAAAAAAAAAACCCGCCTGTTGACAAAGAATATGTCATTTAAATTCGGATGCACCCTGGTAGCGTAGTTTCTCCTGAACCAGAATTGATTGATATGGCTCATGTTATTTTCTGGAGATCTCGTAAATGTCGTATGGTCATTAATTTTTTCTATTTTATGTTTGCTTCTTTCTTTAACTTTTATTTTATGACTGTAAGTATTTTTTGTTTTATTTCATTCTTTTAAATAAAAAAAGCTTTCTGGATTCTGATATCCCCAAACTTTGCCCCTTCTCCCCTCCCCCATCCACTAAGACTTAGAGAGGTGGTCTGGATGCTAGTCTTTCGGTTGAGACGGTAAACCTAGACACCGTGTGCAACAGATATTTATCGCAGGTAAAAAAGAATCCACAGTGGCCAGTCAAGTTGTCCCTGACAAACTTCCTTGAAAAAGAGCTTTTTCTATACATGTAGCGAATCAGAGACATATACCGACAGCAATTTTTGACATGGTGGCGCTGCTCCTGTGCGACGTGCTGTCCCGGTAGACTGATTTTTTTTATGGGGGCGGGGTTGTTTTGGTTAAACATTGTTCAATACACATACATCACAAGAGACAAACTACAGCAGGGCAAAGGTTTGTTTTAGCTTGATTTGGGGGACCCCCTAGTGGTCAGAACATTGCGCTCGCAATTTGACGACCCGGGTTCGATTCCCGTTGAGGAGATTTTTCCTCTGGAGTTAACATCAGTGCTGACTCCATCCCCCCCAAAAGTCTTTCAGATGAGACTATAAACCGAGGCCCCGTGTGCGAGCGCACGCAGAACATCTTGCGCACACGTTAAATCCTGTTCCGCTTTTCGTAAAAGTAGGCCATCGTGTGCCGGTGGGAACAGATGACAAGATTGACAAACTGCATACACACGGAGACTGGATGTAAAAAAGCATATAAATGCTTATTCCACTATCCTCGATATAAAAGGGAAAAAAACATAAGAATAAATAAATAAAAAAGTCCCACCCCACGGTCAAATGACATTGGTGTTTACGTGGATAATGTGACTTTAACATTTACACAGACACAGTCACGTTTTCACACATACACCTACACGAAAAAGGAAGAAAAACAAACAACAATACAAAATTGAAGTAGACAAGAAATGTAATGAAAAATACACAAGCACACCACGAAGCCATTGCTGAGCCCAACGGGGAAAAAAGACTTCGTTTGTTACGGCAATTCAACAACCTGAATTTTATGTAGAAAAATCTGCCGTGAGTGATAGTGGTATACAATACAATACAACACAAAACAAAACACAACAATACAATACAATACAAAACAATACAATACATTCAAAACAATATAATACAATACATCATGAGTTCCACGCTCGAAAAAAAAAATTGCCATTCCACTCACGTTCACACTCTTTGTTCAACGAGTCCAACAATTTAACCAACCAAATCCCATTACCCCCACCCCTACACCACTACCCCAACACACACACACATTACTTTTCATTCTTTTGTATATATAAAGTATAAACTTGAAAGTATTGGAGATATTGTAACCTGATATAATTTGTTTGACATTTTATTGTAGTGGTTTTTTTTACTTTTAAGAAAATGGTTTTGGTGATATTGTAATCTAATTTGTTTGTTTGACATTTTATGATTTTTTTAAAACTCTAAATGTGTGCATACACGTGCATGCATAAGTGCCTGTGTGAGTGCGCGCGCGCACGCGTACGTGTGTGTGTGTGTGTGTGTGTGTGTGTGTGTGTGTGTGTGTGTGTGTGTGTGTGTGTGTGTGTGTGTGACTTCTGAGTGCATTTCTTTTTTGCTTGTTTTTTCTCTTTTTTGCATGTTTTTTGTCTTATAGGTACATTTTATTTTTAAGATTGCCGAAATCATGTTAGTTAAATAATATTGGTGAAATGTTTTCCCTAGATAGATGGCTTGATGAAAAAAAGGCAAATCAATGCTTATTCAATGTACCATCTGGAAATAAAAATTGGACTTTGACTTTGACATGACACACACACACAACTGGTTATACCCCCAACCCTTCTCCCAGAAAGTACTCCCAGTGTCACGAGTTAAAATAAAGTTAAAGTCTGTCCCGAGCCTAAGGCTCATCAGGCCGGTGCTTATCCCGGTTTCTGTGGCGTTAAGCGACTGAGAGTCATAGACTCCCCCCTGGATAGGACGCCAGTCTATCGCAGGGTTAACCCCCAACACAAGGTTGGTACCCCTTTTACACCTGGGTGGGGTGAGAAAATAGCCGTAAAGTGCCTTTTTCAAGGGCACAACAACGCCATAGCCGAAAACTGGGATCGAACCCGCAACCTTAAGATTACGAGTCCAACGCCCTAACCACTAGACTACAGCGGCGGCTAGTGTCATGAGCACTGACCATTATTACACATGGCAGTGCAGTGGACACAACGACCAGCATAGTAGCCAGTGACGATGCAGACTTTTGGCGGAGGCAGTTCTGTCTGTCCACTCTGGCACCGCCCATCGGCTGCTGCTGCAAGCAGCACAGCGAGCGAACCAGTCACTGTTGTTCTGACTCCACTGACTGGCTGTCTGTCTGGTTTACTATACATGCTCTGCTGCCAGTTTCTCCTGTATGCTGTATATTGTGCTGTGTTGTGTTATGTCTCTTACGGTTACTGTGTGACTGTATCAGTAGGTTGAGGTGTCTATGTCTTTCTTGTGGTGGTTGGAGACACAGAGAGAGAGAGAGAGAGAGAGAGAGAGAGAGAGAGAGAGAGAGGAGAGAGAGTGTTTTGTGTGTGTGTGTGTGTGTGTGTGTGTGTGTGTGTGTGTGTGTGTGTGTGACTTTTCTTTGATTTAACGTCCGTTCACTCGAAGTGATATTAGGGGGGAGGGTGTGTGTGTGTGTGTGTGTGTGTGTGTGTGTGTGTGTGTGTGTGTGTGTGTGTGTGTGTGTGTTATTATTTGGTACCGGGTGCATTTTTTCTATGTTTGATCGATTTCCATGTTTTATTAATTGTTTTGACGTATTTGAGGGGCGGGATAGCTAAGTGGTCAGAGCGTTTTTACCCCCTTTTTTGCCGTATGCATGTGGGCAAGAAAAGATGATCAGGCTACCGCCACTAAGTCCGGCCTAAAAAAAATCTGTATCCTAGTGTATTAAAGTGCCTTCGTTTCATCATTTGTTTTTTCTGTCTCGCAACCTGACACCAGAAGGTGAAGTTTGTCTGCTTTAGCACGTTAACTCTCTCTCTCTCTCTCTCTCTCTCTCTCTCTCTCTCTCTCTCTCTCTCTCTCTCTCTCTCTCTCCCACTCTCTCTCTCTCTCTGTGCCTGCTAAGGGGAGCGCTTAGGGAAGGAGGGGGGAGAGCTAAAGCTGTCCCCCCTCCTCTCTACCTCCTTTTCCAACACTCCCCCCCTTCTCCCCTCCCCCCCCCCCCCCCCCCCCCCCCCCCCAAAAAAAAACACCTCCCCAGCAGTTTAGACTGTTTTGTTCCAGAAGATGGCCTACTTCTCAGGTTGAAAACTTTCAATTGCTTTTAATAATACCTGGGGGCGTTGACCGCCCCAGATCCTCCCCTCCCCCTCCTCCCCCATTCCCTTACCCCCCTCCCTCCCTCCGCCCAGGGTGTTTGCCCCGCGGACGTTTAGCAAGGCTTTGTACCGGTCACTGGTTTTCCACTAAAAGCGTATTAGTCCAGTCATCTTTGAAAAGGAAAAAGTACATAACTGATCCGACTTCGGAACTTTGGGGTTTTTTGGTGGTGTTGTTGTGGACAGTGTGTCTTTTCCCCTCTTCACACCCCTTCTCTTTTTCCATCCTTCTATCTATCGTCTGTCTTTCTGGCTGGCTGTCAGGCTAGCTGTCTGTCTGTCTGTCAGGCTGGCTGGCTGGTTGGCTGGCTGGTTGGCTGGCTGGCTTGTCTTGTCTGTTTGTTTGACTGTGTTTGTCTATGTCTGTCTGCCCCCTTCCCATCTCTCTCTCTCTCTCTCTCTCTCTCTCTCTCTCTCTCTCTCTCTCTCTCTCTCTCTCTCTCTCTCTCTCTTCTCTCTCTCTCTCTCTCTCTCTCTCTCTCTCTCTCGTGTTTTACTTCTATACTAAATACTAGACTATATAACTGGTTAGAGACTAATAACTTGATTTCAGATAAGCAAGCCGGATTCCGGAAAAGACATTCTACAGTTGATCACATTTTTACTTTATATGCCTCAGTCCAGAAATGTTTGAGTAAAAAGGGTAGGAAGCTGTATGTAGCCTTTGTAGACTTTAGAAAGGCATTTGACTCTGTGTGCCATAACAAACTTCTAGAGTGCTTGATTAACCAAGGTGTTAACGGAAAATTCCTTGCTTCTCTCTCTGCAATGTATAACTCGCTTTTGTCATGTGTACGTTCAAAAACTCAGTTGACTGAACTGGAATTTATCCATGTTTCAATTTTCCATTGCTATAGTACGAGTGAAACTAATCCAAATTTTGATTTTTCATTGGGGCAATTTGTGTGAAATTTTGCAACGCTTTCATTTTTCATTGCTATAGTATGTAGGAAGTGTATCCATGCTTTGATTTTTGGATGGTGTAGTATGTATAAGATTTTTTTTTTTTCCTACCATAGTATGTGTGAAATTTATTCGTATTTTCATTTTGCATTACACACACCCCCCCCCCCCCCCGACCTCCCCCCACCTGGTGTATTGTGGTCCAAGGCCAAAGTACCATTAAACCATATTTCAGTGTTCAGTGTTCTCTCTCTCTGGTTTTATCTTATTTTTATTTTATTCTTTTATATTAAGGGTAATGGGATAAGCAATCGTGTGCTTTTTTTTCATCCAGTCCCCCGGTGTGTGTGTGTGTGTGTGTGTGTGTGTGTGTGTGTGTGTGTGTGTGTGTGTGTGTTCTGTGATTTAGAAAAATGATATGTGTATGTTTATTTTTTATCTGTTGAGAACAGGTTGGTATGACTGTGTATTATGATTACTTTTTTCATTTTTTTTTGGTGGTGCTATTTTGTATTGTGCGTTTTTGCTCCCAAATTTTTCCCATGGTTTCGATGCATATTTTGTTTTCAACGATTGATTGTAAGACTGGGTTTGGCCTATTACATCTTTATTTCTGAATGTTCAGATCATATATTCATTCATTTATTTAATCGTTCGTTCAATCATTCATTCGTTCAATCGTTCATTCGTTCAATCGTTCATTCATTCATCATTTTCTCTTTCTGTTTGATCTTCTGTATGTGTACATACACGAAGGGAATTAAGGTACTGGCAGGCCTGCACTTGAAGTTGACCTGGGAGATCGTGCGAGTAAAAATCCCCACCGTTAATTCACCAGACGCTGCTGAGATTCGATCCCACGACCATGGACCCATGGAATTGAAGTGGAATAGTCTTAACCAATGGGCTACAGCATCCATCCTTTTGTCATTAAAATTGGCATCATCTGATAAAATAGTTGTTTTTTTTATAATTTAGCTAAGATGGTGGCTGTTGATCAGTCTGACGGGATCATCAAATTTCTGACCTAAAAAGATATTGACTGGACTGATATTCCAGCTGGTGACTGCCTGATATAGTTTGTTTGTTTGTTTGATAGCCTTGTGTGAAGTATTCTTTGACTCTGAAAATGTCCACATAACTGTTTTATTATAAACATGATAGATTTTTTGCATAAGGTGATAGGTCTACGTGTCAAAAATATGCCTAGATTCTAGATAGGAGGGGGGAATCACTTTTTTATTCTATGTAAAATACATGTCTGTAGTCATTTCTCTGTTCACATTGCTTGACACTGTAACCACCTTTGAGAGAAAAAAAAAGGGCTAGTCATATGTCAATCAACTAACAAATAGATAGATAAAATGAACAGGCACATTTACCAGTGTCAATCTTAATAAGCTACAGGTGCAAAATGGATCAGTATTCAACAAGGCTCCTCCCCTCCCCCTTCAACCACCACCATCATCATCATCATCATCACCACCATCCACATCCTCCACCATCTCCAAAACCTGCCCCTCCCCCTCCACACCCACTTACCCCCTACTCCCCCCCCCCCCCACACACACACACCCAACCCCCAACCCCTCATCTTCACTCTTCCCGCTCTCTTCCTTTCAATGTGCCAAGTCCTCATTCTGTACCTCAGTGTTTTCTTTGTATGATCAGTTTAGTTTCCTGTGAGACTTTATAAGCAGGAAGAGAGAGAGAGAGAGAGAGAGAGAGAGAGAGAGAGAGAGAGAGAGAGAGAGAGAGAGAGAGAGAGAGAGAGAGAGAGAGAGAGAGATGGGTGAGGTAGGACTGTGGGGGGACGGGGAGGAGGGGACTGGCAAGAGGTGAAGGGAGGGGGAGAAGAGAGGGGCAGGGATATGACAACAAAAAAATTAATTTTGCCTCGCTTTGTTTTCTTTCTTTCCTACCCCCTCCCTCCCTACCCCCACCCCAACATCTTGCTTATTGGTGTTGGCTTGCTCTCTCAAAGCCAGTTCTGTCAGGGCTCAAGCACTTAACTAAACCTAAGCTAAGCACAAGTAGAAGCAAGGCAGCTCGGCTCCATCAGGCTTCATCCAAGCCAGCCCCCCACCCCCACCCCCACCCCACCCCACCCCACCCCCACTCATCCCAACTCATCCCCAGGAAAAAAAGAGGCGGTTAATTGAATTTCATGTGTTTAATAGAGTCGAAAGGTGTGGAAGGCATTGAGGTAGGGATAATGAGTGTTTACTCTGACTGTCGCTAGCGTCAGGCAGGGCTGACTTGAATGACTCGATAGATAGATAGTGAGGGGGGAAAAGAACCCAGCCACAACCCGCCAGGCATGATTGTTGAAGTAGAAGAAGAAGAAGAAGAAGAAGAAGAAGAAGAAGAAGAAGAAGAAGAGTGTGTGTGAAGGTTTGAGTAGGTGGGGGGGGGGGTTGGAGTGGGAGAGTGGGGGAGGGGAGGAGGGTGTATGGGGGGTGTAGGGGGTAGTGGGGGAGGGGGAGGAGGAAGGGGAGGGGGGGAAAAGGTATACCTGATGTGAGGATGGGATGTAAGTGTTTGTGAGAGAGAGGGGGAGGGGGGGGGGCAGAGAGAGAGGAGAGACAGACAGACAGACACACACACACACAGACACACACACACACACACACACACACACACGCACGCACGCACGCACGCACGCACGCACGCACGCACGCACACACACAGACACACACACATACACCGAGAAAGAGAGAGGGGGCGGACAGACAGAGAGACAGACAGAGACAGAGAGAGGGAGAGACAGACAGACAGACATCGAGACAAGGGAACTGAGAGAGATAGAGACAGACAGACAGAGGCAGATAGACAGACACAGACAGAGAGACAGACACAGACAGACATACAGACACACAAACAGAACACAGACAGACACACACACAGAGACAGACAGACAGACAGACAGACAGACAGACAGAGAAAAAAACTAGAGAATTGCCGGCAGATGACGGCATAGGAGGAGGAAGAGGAAGTGGAGGAGGAGGAGGTAACAGGAAAAAAAAGAAGTCCCAAAGCCGTGTGGCTGTACCACGGGTGAGCTTCTCTCTTTTCTGGCCTTTGAGGGCGATGTTGACACAGCCTCCAAACTTTCAGCTTTTGCGGCTGACATGACGTCCTGACAGCCATACAGCCATACAGCCATACAGCCTTACAGCCTTATAGCCATACAGCCAGGCAGCCAGGCGCTTGCTTTCACAGGGCGCTACAGAATGGGGCACCTCTTCTCTTCTTTTCTTGTCCTCTTGGCGCAGATCGGGTAAACACTTCTAGTAGAGGGGACCGGCCCCCGGTACCCACGGGTACCCACCCATCCCACCCTACCGGCCAGAGGTAAGGGGAAAGAGGGAAGAGGGAAGGTTTTGTGGGCCGTGTACGTAGTAAGCCAGCCAGCCAACCAGCCAGCCAGCCAGCCAGCCATATCCATCCATCTATCCATCCATCCATCCATCCATCCATTCAGCATCGCCAGCTAAGAGAAGAGTGTACCCTAATCTCTAGCAACTTCATTCATGCTTCTGTGTGAGTGTGTGTGTGTGTGTGTGTGTGTGTGTGTGTGTGTGTGTGTGTGTGTGTGTGTGTGTGTGTGTGTGTGTGTGTGTGTGTGTGAAGTTAAAGTCAAAGTCAAAATTTTATTTCCAGATGGTACATTGAGTAAGCAATAAATTTGCTTTTTTTTCATCAAGTCATCTATCTAGAAAAAAACAGCACAATAATGTTTGTGTGTGTGTTGTTTTATTTCATTCTTTTATATCGAGGATCATGGATAAATATTCATGTGCTTTTTTACATCCAGTCCCCGTGTGTATGCATTTTTGTAGGCCTTGTCATCTGTTCCCACCGGCACACAATGGCCTACTCTTACGAAAAGTGGAACAGGATTTAACGTGTGCGCAAGATGTCCTGCGTGCGTTTGCACACGGGGCCTCGGTTTATAGTCTCATCCAAAGGACTTTTGGGAAGAGTGGAGTCTGCACTGAAGCTAACTCCATGAGAAAAATCCCGTCGAACGGGAATCGAACCCAGGTCGTCAAATTGCGAGCGCAATATTCTGACCACTAGGCTACCCGTCTCCTTCATATTGCGAGCGCAGTGAGGTAAAATACAGATAGTACTGAAGAGTTTATTCTCACCCACAACGGGGCCATGAAGCCGAGTGGTTAAGACCGTCCAACTTCAACCCCATGGGTCAATAAGTCGTGGGTTGGAATCTTGGCAGCGTCTGGTGAATTAAGGGTTGGGGATTTTTTAACAACCTCCCAGGTTAAATTTAAGTGCAGACCTGCCAATGCTTTTAACTCCCTTTGTGTATAAATACATGCAGAAGATCAAACATGCACGTTAAAAATCCAGTAATTCATGTCAGCGTTCGGTAGGTTACAGAAACACGAACATACCCAGCAGCATGCATCCCCGAAGTCGGAATGTGGCTACCTTCATGGAGGGTTAAAAAAAAAACGGTCGCATAGGCAAAAATCTCACCATTTGGTGATAACCTCGAAGTTCTAGCCGAGGAACGAAAAAGAAAATCTCACCCACACCCTGGAATAAACTACCACCATCACCACTGAGTGGATCGGTGGTCTAGAGGTAACCGCCCGTCTAGAAAGCGAAAAGTCCGGGTTAAAGTGTGCGTTGGTTTGAATCCCGCTTGGGCCCAAAACTTTCCCCATCCATTAGACCATGAGTGGTGATCTGGGTGCTAGTCTTTCAGATGAGACGATAGACCGAGGTCCCGTGTGCTACACATCATTATTTAGCACACGTAAAAGAACCCACGGCAGCAAGAGGGTTGTCCCTGGCAAAATTCTGTAGAAAAAGCCACTCTGATAGGGAAACAAATACAATTGCAGACAAGAAAAACAAAAAACAAAAGAAATGGGTAGGCGCTGCACTTGTGGCGACGCGCTCTCCCCGGGGAGAGCAGCCTGAATTTCTCGCAGAGAAATCTGCTGTGACATAAATAGGTATAAATAAATAAATGAATAAATAAATAAATAAATAAATAAATCAGAGTGGTGTTACTGGGGTCAGGGTACGGGGGATCTATAGACAGTCCAGTCTGACTGAGAAACATCGCAGACGACAGCAACACTAGCGTGGATCCAGAGAAAGGATTTGGGGGCGGTTGGAAGGGTGGTGGGGGTAGGGTAGGGTGGTGTGTGTGGGTGGTGGTGGTGGTGGTGAGCAAGCTCTTTAGAGACCACTTGGAAGCCTTCTCGTTCTCAAGAGTAGAACCATGAACTGAAGAAGCTTGTTAGATATTCACCCTTCCTCTCTTCCTGCCTTTCCACTACCTGCCTCTGTCTTTGTTGTTGAGGGGGAAAGAAAGAGAGAGAGAGAGAAGACAGAGAGAGACAGAGAAGACAGAAGAGAGAAAGAAAGAAAGAAAAAAAAGAAAGAAAGAAAGAAAGAAAGAAAGAAAAGAAAAAAAAAGAAAGAAAAAAAAAGAAAGAAAAGAAAGAAAGAAGAAAGAGAAGAAAGAAAAGAAAGAAAAGAAAAAAAGAGAAGAAAGAAAGAAAGAAGAAAGAAAAAAAGAAAGAAAAGAAAAGCAAAGAAAGAAACAAAGAAACAAAGAAAAGAATAGAAAAGAAAAAGAAAGAACACAAAAAAATAGGATGGATTTGAATGTTCTACCTTTCTTTCTTTTTTTCTTTCTCTCACTCTCTCTCCCAGCTATGGTGGTGATGGTGGCAGGTGTGTTGTATTGACATATCATTTAGAAAACCTGTCCATGCCACACTGCAGCAAACAGGGGATTTTCCTCTCCGTCCTCCTCCTCCTCCTCCTCCTCCTCCTCCTCCTTTCCTCCACCTCCTCCATAAGTTGCGAGGCAGGAGAAAGCAACATTAACACCCAATGGACTGCCTGCCATCTGGGGTGTACAAAGGTAAAGGTAAAAAAAAAAAAGTGGGGGCAAAACACAAAGAGCTAAATTGACCAAGAGTATGGAGGTGGGGCAAGGGTATACATAGGGAGATAGGGGGTGAGAGGAGGGAGGGAGGGAGAGAGAGAGAGAGAGAGAGAGAGAGAGAGAGAGAGAGGAGAGGAGAGGAGAGAGAGAGAGAGAGAGAGAGAGAGAGAGAGAGAGAGAGAGAGAGAGATCAAATGAAATCAAATCAAATCATTTCAAAATCAAATTATTTTATTTCGAGGATAATGAATAAGCACTTATGTGCTTTTTTTTTACATCCAGTCCCAGAGAGAGAGAGAGAGAGAGAGAAGAGAGAGGAGAGAGAGAGAGAGAGAGAGAGAGAGAGAGAGAGAGAGAGAGAGAGAGAGAGAGAGAGAATAACGAAGGTTTATTGTGATAAGTCAGCGTCAGTTTACACGGGGACAGTGGGATGGGGACTGGGAACAAAACACATAACCAATGAAAGTCATGATTACTGACAACCCAAACAGTCATCATGACATGGGTTACATATCATTGTGAGAAAGAGACAATGACAGTGGTTTATTTACGATAAGCTTTACGCCCATTCACATTGTGTGTGTGAGAGAGAGAGAGAGAGAGGAGAGAGAGAGAGAGAGAGAGAGAGAGAGGAGGGGGGGGGGGGGAGGGAAGGGGGGAGACAGACAGACAGAACTGGGGGGCTGAACAAAGAGGATGGATCGAAAAGGTCAATCACCTTTCTGGAGAGGCTGGGGCTTTAGTTTGTCTGCTGTTGTTTTTGTTTTTCCTGTTTTCACTGTTGCTTTTTCCCACAACAGACGCATCTCCCCAACAGGTTGCATCCTGATGAGTGTAATAGCAAAAACAGACTGCACAATACCTATATCAGAATTTTTCTTGCTGATCTCACCTCAACTGACTCTCCTGTCGGCATGTCAGAGTTCGGTGATAGCCACCATTTTTAATGACTCTGACATCCTCCTCCTTCCCCATTCGCTCCGGTCTTTGCTGGACTTCATGATTATCATGCCACAGGATTCGGTGATGTTGCCAATGAGAGAAGCTGGGGTCTGATTTCTTTTTGTCCTCGGTCTTGCCTTGAAAGACAGTCTTTGTGAGGTTTATATCTTGGTTTTGTAGCTCAAGGCCTACATATTTTTGTTTCCTTTCACTTATTTATTTATGTGTGGGGAAGGGATAGCTCAGTGGTCAGGGCGCTCGCTTTCCCCCAATCAAGTTAAGCAGCGTCGAGCATGGCTGCCAATTGGATGGGTGACCGTTTGCGCGCCTTGACTACAGTGCAGTTCACCCAGTTGTAAATGGCTACCTGTCCTCTTTAGGGTCAGGGAAGGTAAAGCAGCGAGGAAGAGGAGATGGGCGCTGCCCTCAACATGCTGGCCCCTAGGGAAGCTGAGGTCTCTAACGCCTTGCTCCCCTACGACCACACAGGTTATGGGACACCTTTACCTTTTATTTATGTAGGAAGTTTTCTTTTTGTTCACAGTTCTCGTCACATTGCTGATCAATGAATAACAAAACATGATCATACCACTTGCTGATCAAAAAAATCTGCATGTCAGACTCAGAGATTTATATAATGTTAGGCTGTGTTCAAGTCAGGCAGGGATATAATATAAGAGGGCAGAATAGCCTAGTGTTGAACTTCTGATCTGACGATGATATAATGGAGAAAGAGGTTTCAAGTTCTCCCGAGGTGTCTGTCCTTTTGGGGGATTTTTACATCCTTTGGAGTCAACACTGATACCGACTTTATTCCCCCTTTACTGTGTGCCTGTGATTATAAGAAAACCGAACTGGCGAACACGTCTTCAAAGATGCACGCTATACAGCGACCTGAGAAAGATGGCGTGGCTGATGGAGATAACTCTGCAAAACAAGCTGTACGGCCCATGAGAGGAGCTGGAAAGGACATGCCATTATTTTTCCCAGACATATCTGACTGTGTAAAGCGAGCGAGAGAAGAATTCCCAGCTTTTTTTGGGGGGAAGACACTAAAACCTTAAGCCTTTCGTAGAATAGAGAGACAACTTTTCCCGATAAGATGGCTTAGGTAACACACAGATACCCTGCATGCAGCCTGTGATTCGGAGAAGGGCGGACTACTCCGCCAGGCCGGTTCAACCTGCCCGTGACACGCTGCCCATAAATATTTTATCGGTTCCCCAGGGACGAGGTTCAGGACACTTCAATCCTCAGTCACATGGGAGATTGGAACACACACACACTGCTGAACAGAATGGAAACAGGTGGATCTTGGTGGTAATGCACTCTTTAGAAAGTTGTTGGTTTTTGTTGTGTGGTCCCCAGCTTAACACTCTGGGGGTTAACCCAGATTGTGCACTCTGACTCACTCATCCCACCTGGGGATCACTGTGAGATTGAAATTGTACACTCGGTGAGAAGTTTGCATATGTGACGTTTCAAGTACCTCGCCATATAGGCAGTCATACTCTGTTAAAGTCTGTCCCGACCATAAGGCTCATCAGGCCGGTGCTTATCCCGGTTTCTGTGGCGTTAAGCGACTGAGAGTCCATAGACTTCCCCCCTGGATAGGACGCCAGTCTATCGCAGGATTAACCCCCAACACAAAGGTTGGTACCCCTTTTACACCTGGGTGGGGTGAGAAAATAGCCGTAAAGTGCCTTTTCCAAGGGCACAACGCCATAGCGGAATAGCTTGGATCGAACCCGCAACCTTTAGATTACGAGTACAACACCCTAACCACTAGGCCACAGCGGCGGCAGTCATACTCTGACTTCAGATGATTTTTTTCTTCTTTAAAGGGGAGTGGAGGTTATTATGTTAAAGAGCTTGACGTGGCTGAAGGCAATCTCAGCACAACATTTTACAACATAACGACATTTTAGTGTAGACCTTGGCGATTTGCTGACATCAATAAGTGACACAGCTTTTGGCCTGAGCCAGTTTAGAAAGTGAAAAGTTGCCGGTTCGAGCCTGTCTGTAACCACACTGATCTGCAATCATAATTATGGCCATAAATGGTGGTCTGGGTACTAGTATTACGGATTATATTCCTATGTGCGATACACGTTTAGTGCAGGTTATAGAACTCATGGCAACAAGAGATTGTTGTAAACAAAGTTTTAGAGACAAAACGTCACTCTCGTATGAAAACAAATACAAATAATACAGAAACAATTTTAAATAAATTTTAAGTGGCGCTACTCTGTGACGAATGCTCTCTGGAAAGAGGAGCTCGAATTTCAACAGAAAAACTAGAACACCTTTGTAGTATATAGTGTACTGTATCATACTGTACTGAGCTATACTGAACTGCAATGCAATACATTACCCCTCAATTGCACTGTACTGCATTAAGCCGCACTGTCTACATATGGAAGGGAACTGGTGACAACCTGAGGTCCTCTATACTGTGAACCATCCCTCCCCTACACTGTACTCTGTTACTTGAAAACAGTCATACAACGCAAACTTCTCATTCAGTTTGCAATTTCAATTTCACAGTGATTTCCAGGTGGGATGAGTGAGCCAGAGTCCACATTCTGGTGCCTTCAGAGCATGAAGCTGGGAAACGCACAACAACAAAACAACAACAAACTGTATTCTGTGTTTTGTCCTGTACCCTCACAGACAACAGTCAGGCCAGCTGTGTGCTGCACGCTGCTACCAACACCAACAGCTGAATGGCAGAGGACAAGAATTCACTGTCAACATGCTGAATTCTTCTTATTTTATTTTTTTTAAATTATATCACTTTATGTCACAGCAGATTTCTCTGCGTGAAATTTCGGGCTGGTCTCCCCGGGGAGAGCGCGTCACCACAAGTGCAACATCTACTCATTTTTTCCCCTCTGCAACTGTTTTTGTTTCCCAATCAGAGTGGCTTTTTTCTACAGAATGTTGCCAGGGTCAACTCTTTTGTTGCCGTGGGTTCTTACGTGCGCTAAATATTAATGTGTAACACGCGGGACCTCGGTTTATCGTCTCATCCGAATGACTAGCACCCAGAATACCACTCGTGGTCTAATGGATGGGTGGAGAAGTTTTGGGCCCAAACGGGATTCAAACCACCACACACTTCGACCCGGACTTTTCGCTTTCTAGACAGACGCGTTACCTCTAGACCACCGACCTACATTAGTTAGTTAGCCATTCATTGATTGCAGGAAAGGCACGCAGTGTGAAGTTTACCTCCATTTCTTTTTTTCTGTCTTTTATTTTAAGTGCTTCAGAATTGCTGTGTCAACTTTCCAAACCACTGCAGGAGGCTTGAATGGCAACCGCTTGTTTTGTATGCCACAGGCGATATAATTCTTTTTGAAATTTGTGTAGGAGTGTAAGCGTTTGTACGTACGTTTGTGGGTTTCTGTGGTACCTGCTGTTTTTTGTTGTTCATTCTGTTGTTGTGTTGTTGTTGTTTTTTCTCTCGATGGGGTTGATTCTGAAGTTTTTCCCACGTATGTATCATGTTGTGTTCAGATGTTACAGGTCAGATTTGAGACAGATGCGTTATTGACCTGCAGGTGGCGACTTATCTCATCTTTCATTTTCTGCATAGCTCGCAGGATACCCGTGTATGCGTGTGTGAGTGTGTGTGTGTGTGTATTAGTGTGTTTGTGTGTGTGTATTAGTGTGTTTGTGTGTGTGTGTTGTGTGTGTGTGTGTGTGTGTGTTGGTGTATGTGTGTGTGTGTGTGTGTGTGTGTGCATACTCGCACACATGCTCGTATCTAGCCACGAAATAAAAAATAAAGATACAACACTACCGAACCGAAGTAAACAATGCAATGACAACTACACACAAACACATCAGGAAACAGAGGGACCCAGCAATACACGGCAGCCCAGCAACAACTGGCTGCCTGCACATGCCAACATACAAGTCTACATCATTTCTTATTCATCTGTATTCTGAAATGTGATGCTCCACCACATAAGGAAACGCATTGCACCAAAGGTCAATTTTTAGTTATTGACAAGTTAATAATCTGCAATAAAAAGGCTGTTAAATACCAAAAAAAAACAGATTGAAAATCAGACAAATCTGTGCAAAGTTATTAAATTTGAAATGAACACTTCCGGATGTGTCAAAATGAGAAACCGGCAAGTTTATTTTCGTAACAGGTTGTCAGAATGAAGGCTTGGGTATTTTAAAAACACATTTAAAAGCAAAATGAATAATAATTATGCCTTGATATTTCATTACAAGGTAGAATAATGGATATAGTTTAATAATCAATCAAAATCTCAAAATTGACAACTTGACCTCCACCTGTCTTTAATGCCCACCGTAAAACCAAAGCAGACGGGTCCACATGGTCAGATATTTCACAATTGGAGCAAAGCCTTTGAGGAGAATCAAACCTACACTTTGCCAGTAAATAATCATATCCTTGGGTAACCACTGTACCTGTGCATCTGGTGCTTGTAAGCTGTTGCACGCCGAAGTTGGATGCGCTTGGGCCTGGCTTGTCAGGCAACGTACGGCAGCGCAACGCATTTTTGCTCATATGACAGACAACAGTAGTTGCTGTCTGAGCGTAGAAGAGAAGAAAGGAGAGAAGGAGGAGAGGAGGAGGAGGAGGAGGAGAGAGAAGGAGAGAGGAGGAGGAGAGAGGAAGAAGAAGAAGAAGAAAAGAAGAGAGAAGAAGAAGAAGAAGAAGAAGAAGAAGAAGAAGATAGAAGAGAATTAAGAACAAGAAGAACAAAAACAAAAACAAGAAGTAGTAAGCTGTTCATTTTTCTTTCTTTTTTTCGTGAATACCCTATTACATTTTTTTTGTAATTTCCCTTCCCTCTGCTTTTTTTTTGTATTTTTGGTTGCCTTTTTTTTCTCTTTATCGTTTTTTTAAAAATATTTTTTGGTTATAGCGGGGTTGAGAGTGGGCAAGCAGGGTGTGTAGTGGCGGAGAGGTGTGTGCGGCAGGTTACCTGCCTTCCTGATGAGAGAACCACCTGTGTCAACACGGCCAACAAAGATGCAGTGAAGGCCATCCTCACTTCGTCTGAGTCCTCCTCCTCCTCCTCCTACATCCCGCCCTAACACGCACGCACGCAATCGCACGTACGCACGGACAGACACCTACACACGCAAATGACGTACGCACGCGCGCGCGCACAGACACACACACACACACACACACACACACACACACACACACACACGGCGCACACACATTCATGAGCGCGCGCGCACACACACACACACACAGAGTCTGACACACACACACAGGCACGCACAGGCACACACACGCGCGCGCGTGCGCACACACACACACGCACACATAGCCACGCACGCGGTGGGAACGGATGACAAATTTTACAAAACTGCATACACAGGGAATACTATGTTAAAAAAAAAAAAGCACCTGAGTGCTTATTCCATTATCATCGAAATAAAAATAATAAATTAATGAAATAAACGAATATACAAACGCACAGATTATTAATGAACACACACATACACACACACACACACATTCATGAGCACACACTTGCGCGCGCGAGTGCGCGCTGCACGTACGCATACACGCATACACACACTCCCACTCCCACGCACACACATACACCACACACCACACATTCATGAGCACACAACACACACATGCACGCACAGGCACGCACGCAATTCACCACACGCACACATATTCATGAGCACACACGCACACACATCATCGCACACCACGCATCACACACACGCACACCACACACACACACACACACACACACACACACAACACATATCCCTTTGCTCCTCCCTCTTCAAACCTCTCCTCACCTCACCTTTTCTTCCATCTGCAGTTTGGCCTTCTTCCAGACATCTCCATTCCTCTACCGTGGCTTCTCTTGTTTACAACCAATTTCTTTCTGCATTTCTTCACATTTTGCTCATACACAAAATAAAAACTTCTTTTTAGAACCAATGTCCTTTTTTTTTTTTTTACTCGTTTCTCAAAATAGAAAAGGTATTTTTTAGAACCAATTTCTTCTGTACATTTTTCACATTTTTACCAATTACTCAAAATAGAAAAAGTTTATTTTTTAGAACCAATTTCTGCTGCCCATTTTTCATATTTTACTCATTGCTCAAAATAGAAAACTGTTTTTGTTTAGATCCAATTTCTTTCTCCATTTCTTCACATTTTGCTCAGTGCTTAAGAGGGAAATGTCTCCTTTTTACAACAATTTTTTCTCCATTTTATTACATCTAACTCATTACTAAAAAAGAAAAAAAAATCCTCAAAAAAGAAGGAGTGGCAGGATGGTTTGAACGTTCACCTACCAAACAAGTAGACCTTGGGCTGCTGTTCGATTCCCAGCCTTGCCCTTTCTTCCCTGTTTGACGGGAAAACTAAACTGAATGTCAAGTCTTTTGGAGGAGACTGGGACTGGTAAAAGAACCCATCACAGTTGAAAATTGGAAATAGCAGGGAGGTACCTTCCGACTGTCCTGGCAAAATTGGTAAGTTCAATTCTCAACTGTATCTCCGCAGTCGAAATGTGGCTACCTTAATGGTGTGTGTGTGTGTGTGTGTGTGTGTGTGTGTGTGTGTGTGTGTGTGTGTGTGTGTGTGTGTGTGTGTGTGTGTGTGTGTGTGTGTGTGTGTGTGTGAATGTTGTGGTGGCGGGGAAGGGGAGATGTCGCATACGCAAAAATCTCACCATTGGTATAACCTTAAACTGTGTCCAAGATCCAGAAACAGTATTTACACAGAATGGATTTGCAAGATGAAATGAAAGAAAATGAGGCATTAAGTAGTGAAGGAGACTGACTGTCACTTTTAAGATAAAGTCAGAATAACTGTGGTAAACAGTAACATAACTAGGAAACTATCCTGAAAACATACTTCTAATCACACATGTCTAGGGGGTAAGGTTAGCCTAGTGGTTAGAGTGTTGAACTCGTGATCTGATGGCCCGGAATCGATCCACCATCGAGGTGGCCTGTTTGAGGGGATTTTTCTCCTGGAGTTAACATCAGCTCCAACTCCACTCTTGAGAGTACCTCGGATAAGACTATAAACTGAGGTCCCGTGTGCGAATGCACGCAGAACAACTTGTTGTTAAAAACCTGTTCTGCCGTTCGGAACAGTAGGCCGTGATTGATGACAATTTAAGAAGAAAAAAAAACGCACGCACTTTGTTTTTTTGTTTTTGGTTTATTTGGGTTTTTTGCATGCACTTTGTTATTGTATTTAGACAGCAACTCTGAAATCAGAATGCGGCTACCTTAATGGTGGTGTGTAAAACGATTCCTTACTCAAATCCCAACATTGGTGAATCATGAAGTTCTAGCCGTGGAATGGAAACACACATACGCATGCACGCACGCACGCACGCACACGCACACACACACACATACACACATACACACACACGCACGCACGCGCCCACACACACACACACACACACACACACACACACACACACACACACACACACACACACACACACACACACACACGTCGTCAGCAGGTCGACAAGCAAAAAATGAGAAGGCAGCAAAGACAAATGATCACCTGTCCACTTCACGGTTGGGGTACTTCGCAACAGGTGACAGGTGAAGAAGAAAAACAAACCCAAATAAAACAAACTCCTCCCCCCCCCTCCACACACACACAGACACACACACACGCACACGCGCACCCGCGCGCGCACGCGCGCGCGCGCGTGCGAGTGCTTATAAAAGAATTTTTTTTTTAATATAATAATAAAACACACACACAAACACACACACAACACACACAGGCAGGCAGGCAGACACACACACACACACACACACACACACACACACACACACACACACACACACACACACACACACACACACACACACACAAGGGGAAATAAAAAAACAAACACCCAAAACAATCAACAACCACACAAACAGACACGAAGAAAACACAGCGTGTTCCGCGTGACGTAGAGTATCGATAGCCGAGGGCCTGTTTGACTTTGTGGCGTGAAAAATTCGATACCCGGAGTACCTGCCACCCGCTGTGACCACCCGGCTACCGTGCCACCCGGCCACCCCACAGAAGGAGCAGCCACCGATGAGCTATCGGGGACCTGCGGAACAGGAAAGCAGTGACTTCCCCTGCCTGCTCGCCATTTTGTTTTGGGACATGGAAAAGCACTCGCTGAGTGTGCCATTCGATTAGCAGTGGGTGGTGGGTTTAGGATTGTGTGTGTGTGTGTGTGTGTGTGTGGTGTGTGTGTGTGTGTGTGTGTGTGTGTGTGTGTGTGTGTGTGTGTGTGTGTGTGTGTGTGTGTGTGTGTGTAGGAGTGTGTGTGTGTGTCTGTGTGTGTGTGTGTGTGTGTGTGTGTGCCCACGCGGGGATGTTATAAAGAGAGTATGGATAGGGAGGAACTATAGTTTGGATCAGATTGTTTTCAAAGATAATAAATTATGAGATAGATTTTCTTTAAAGGACGGCTGTTTTTTGGTTTGTTTTTTTTTAGGTCTGTTCATCTTTAAGTTGTTTTCTTTTCATTTGTAAATTAAATCTTTGTTAGCTTCCTCGTGCTTTTTGCCTGTCTTGATAATGGGTAGATTTCTTCATCTATTATAGAGTTAAATTATGTTTTCCTTTCATACAGTACAATGATCATGGTTTTCCACTACTTTGTCCTTCTCCTTCCACAGAACAGAATGTCATCTCCAATATTTCTTCATCTGTCCTCATAGCAGATGCTGTATAACCCTGTAAGCGAAAAGTACCCTCACACGGGGACCGGATGAAAAAAAGCATATGATTGCTTATTCTGTTATCCTCGATATAAAAGATAAATAAATAAATAAGTACCCTGTATTGTCTCAACAGACTTACAAATTCGGTCTCATATATATTGGCATAAAAGTATGTTTTAAAAAAAGGCTTTCCTGAAGAACATTTTACTGAAACAAAAATAAAGATAACAACAACAAAAATCAATGAGAGTACAACTGTAAATCAAGAAGGAGAAAAATTCTGCATAACCTTTTTTTTAATGAAATTTATACAGATGCGTCACAACATAGAAAAAATCAATACTCCATGATTTTAGAGCAAGTTTTTAAACAAGTAGGTTAAAAAAAATATGAAAAGGGTACAATTCAGAAAGTCCATACTCCATGATTTTAAAGCAAGTTTTTAAACAAGTAGGTAATGTAAAAAAAAAAGAGTAGAATTCAGAGAGTAATCATGCTTGTCATACATAGATGCGTAAGGCAGAAGAAGAGTTCAACAAATCTATAAAAACGAACATGCTGATCAAAACGCAGCCCTTCACAGTGACAGAACTGATTCACCCTGTATTGTAGCACAGTAGAACAGACACCAGTGTTGTGTGCAGCATCCACGTTGATAGAGAGCAGTAGCAGATTGGGTGACATTCAGACAAGACTTTTCACATCAACAGTTCTGTTCTGCTCCTGCCCCAGACATGGCTGTTTGAGAATACTGTTGTCATTAGTTCTTGGTTTCACCTGTTGGGGGAGTAGAGGGGGGCGGGGGAAAGTGGAGGTGAGAGCAATGGTAGGGATTTGGCACCAGCAGTTTCTGGATCTTTCTGGGTGTCACATCTCTGAAAAAAAAAGATTGACGGTAGAATTTTAAAGTGGGGTTCTAATGCAGGTTAAGTGTGTGTGTGTGTGTGTGTGTGTGTGTGTGTGTGTGTGTGTGTGTGTGTGTGTGGTGTGTGTGTGTGTGTGTTGCGTGCGCGATACTTATCTTTCTGTCAGTTTTTTTTCTCTCTACAAATCATTTCAGTTTAAATTAAAACAACAATTGGTCATTTTCTACAACACACACACACACACACACACACACACACACACACACACACACACACACACACACAATCATACACACACACGCACGCACGCACGCATGCACGCACACACACCTTTTCTCACTT
>CM060327.1:39993348-39998348 GCA_030674155.1 Stramonita haemastoma | reverse complement strand
ACGTCACCAATAGTAAGATTTTTGTATTGCCACTGTTTTTGCTCACCATTCAAAATAGCCGCATTCCGACTTGGGGATGAACCAGGGATAAGTATTGACTATTAAACAGTCAATACATTATCCCTGGTTCATCCCCAAATGAAATCTTAACCTATAGAATTCTAACCTAAAATATAATTACCTTTGGAAGGCCAAACCACCTCTGTGATCACTCTTTCGGTTGAACAAAACAAAAACAAAAAACGCATTTTAAACAGACAAGAGAAAACTGGGAATAAAGGGAAGCAATAGCAAGTGTAAACTGGGGAATGAAAGAGTTTTCCTGAAGTGGCGATGACGATGGATGGTTCCTTGCAAGCAAGAATCTGGGGAAGAAAGGAGATGTGGAATACATGGAATACCTAGAAATGAACACAGCAGTTGACTACAACATACCTGTCTTCTTCCTACACCACAAAGCTTCAGGGCCTTAGGTGTGTGGTATGACATGGTGTCTAAATTAAAAACCTGTTTGTCTTATTAATTTTGTGAATGGCTGCATACCGGCATGTGCCAGTGCTTATTTGATTTGTTTGCTATACAAGATTGAACGTTCTAGAAATTATGGTGAAATTATTGTTCTTTTCATTGTTATTGTTATTTTTAATCATTATCATTTCTGTATTGTTTATCATTATCCATCATCATTGATCATCACTGCACTATCTATGTTTTAAAAAAAAACATTGCATTTATTACTGACTCAAAGCAGCAGTGACAACGAACAGATCACGCATATAATAGTCGTGATTCTAATGATATGCAGAGATGTACATACACTACCCCAGTTTAATGTGTAAACAGGAATGGCGGAGTGGAAGTGATGGGGGGCGGGAGGGAGAGTGAATGAATGAAACAGAACCAGCTCTATAGCAGATTAAAAAGAAAGGTAAGCAGAGAGAGAGAGAGAGAGAGAGAGAGAGAGAGAGAGAGAGAGAGAGAGAGAGAGAGAGAGAGAGGTTCATACCACTAAGTAAACCAAGAGGGCGTGGATGGATGGGGGGAGGGGGGAGGGAGGGAGGGACAAAGCGGAAAGAGGTCTAGTCATGAAAGAAATTGCAAAGCCAGGTAGGAAAAGACCATGTGAGTGAAAATGTATTTATGAAAGAATAACATATAGGAACACACAAGCATACACACCTACTGGGGGGTGGGGATGGGGGGGGAGGGAGGAGGAAATCTCAGGTGGGGAGGGGGGGCAAGCCAGGGTGGGAGGTGCCATATACCCCGCGGCTACAAAGGCAGCTCACTTTTACCCATACAGCCACGGCCCGGGCAACCTGACCCTAAACAAATACTCCACCACGATGGCTTGCTTTCAGCCAGGCGCGAGAGTGGAGTGGTGGATGGATCGGTGGAGTGGTGTGGTGGTGTGGTATGGTATGGTTTGGTGTGGTGGTGGTGTGGCAAGGTAGGGAGGAGGATGGGTGTGAAGTCTGACAGCTAGCCAGCTACCTAAGGGTTTGGGGGTTTTGTTGGTTTTTTGTTTTTTTTTACAAAAAGTTCGCCTTTGAGCTTCTCATGATATATGTCTGGCTTGCGATAGTGTTTGTCAAAATTTATCAACATTATTGCCGACTTTTATATGGATAAGGATATGTATTGATAAGCTGTGACGTAGAATGTTAATCATGGGAATGTATGTTATTTAAACACACACGCACACACACACACACGCACGCACGCACGCACGCACGCACCACGCACATATATATACATATATATATATATACATATATATATATATATATATTTGTGTGTGTGTGTGTGTGTATACACAGACAGACAGACAGACAGACAGACAGACAGACAGACAGACAGACAGACAGACAGACAGATAGATAGATAGATAGACAGACAGACAGACCACGACGACGACGACCGACGATCGACCGACCGACGACCGACCGACGATCGATCGATCGATCGATCGATCGATAGATAGATAGATAGATAGATAGATAGATAGATGATAGATAGGTAGATAGGTAGATAGATAGATAGATAGATAGATCGATCGATAGATCGATAGATCGATAGATCGATCGATCGATAGATAGATCGATAGATCGATAGATCGATAGATCGATAGATCGATCGATAGATAGATCGTAGATAGATAGATAGATAGATAGATAGATAGATAGATAGATAGATAGATAGATAGATAGATAGATAGATAGATAGGTAGATAGATAGATAGATAGACAGATAGATAGATAGACAGATACAGCTGCTTTGCATCCTGTAGTTGCTTTGAATTATGATTTTATACTGGGGTAATATCGGTGATATATGTATGCTTAGGAGGCTTTCTGTTCTTACAATTTTGTAGTCTACCTCCCCCCCCCCCCCTCCCTTTTGTCATTGCTGTTGTTGTTGCTGCTGTTGCTCTGTATACTTTTACTGATTTATCAAATTCTGTTAATCTATTCATTTCTCTTTTAGGAGGGTACTGGTCCTTAGGGGACGGGATAGCTCAGTGGTCAGAGAGCTCGCTTTCCCCCAGCAAAGGTTAAGCAGCGTCGAGTGGGTGGTCGTTTGCGCGCCTTGGCTACAGTACAGTTCCCCCAGTTCACCCACCTGTAAATGGGAATCTGCCCTCTTTAGGGTCAGGGAAGGTAAAGCAGCGAAGGAGAGGAGATGGGCGCCGCCCTCAACATGCTGGCCCCTAGAGAAGCTGAGTGCTCTGACCCCTCGGCCCTTCGACCACACGGGTTAATGGACACCTTTTCCTCTTTTTTTACCTACTGGTCCTTACTTCTGTATAAATTTCACCTTGGTGAACTAAGTGATTGTGGGTGGGGCTTTACTGTAGTTTGGCGCCTTTCCCCTGCTGTATTGTTGTTTGCTTATGTCGTGTATGTATTGAATCAAATACGTTTACACTAAATCAATGAATATTCTGAAAACTAGCACTTTTCACACACACACACACACACACACACACACACACACACACACACACACACACACACACACACACACACACACACACACACTAATATTGTGTGTGTGTTTGTGTGTGAGAGGGGGAGAGAGACATAGACAGAGCGAGAGAGAGAGAGAGAAATACCAGGCTGGTAGCTTATATTGTAGCATAAATGGTATCGGGTGCACTGTTGTATTAACCACTGGGGCCCTGTCAGGGTTTCCACCATGCTGTGTGGAAAGAAGCCAGGTAAGAGATAACAGTCATCTCTAAAGCAGACAAACCAATGGTCCCAACAGTGCCTATCTTCATTCTGAAAAAAAAATGACTCACTGGACCCTTCAATGCCTAAAGGCAAAGGACATAGACCAAACAGTAGATACCATCCTTTCATCACGATAATTATATCATACACAGATTACAAAACAGCAGATGGAAAACTCTGAAAGTGCTTGAAAGCAATCCCAAATACATAAGTGGGAAAACGAGTGAAGAGCGCCACAAAACAGACATATTGACATCTTCCATAAAACCACTATAAAAGAAACATTACAGTACAGATAATACTGAAGAGCACCACAAAAAAACAGACCTCCTGACGTCTTCTATAAAACCACTATTAAAAATAATTATGGTACAGATAATACTGGGGAGCACCACAAAAAAACAGACCTCCTGATGTCTTCTATAAAACCTCTATTAAAAATAATTATGGTACAGATAATACTGGGGAGCACCACAAAAAACAGACCTCCTGACGCCTTCTATAAAACCACCATTAAAAATAATAATGGTACAGATAATACTGGAGAGCACCACAAAAAACAGACCTCCTGACGTCTTCTATAAAACCACTATTAAAAATAATTATGGTAACGATAATACTGAAGAGCACCACAAAAAACTGACGTTCTGACTTCTTCTATAAAACCACTAGCAAACAGTACAGATAATACTAATGCCTGAAATAACACTACCAAACAACATAGTTTTTTTTTATAATTATGTGTCCGTAATGTCAAACAGTACTACTCTCTATAATATCACTACCAGACAGTACAGAGTGTACTAATATCTATAATATCACTATCAAACAGCACAGAGTGTACTAATATTAATAATATCACTATCGAACAGTAGAGAGCGTACTGTCTATGATATAACTATTAAACAGAACAGAGTGTACTAATATCTATCACATCACTATCTAAAGCAGTGCTAGTATTTATAACATCACTAACTAAGATAGTGCCATCAATGTTTAAAATTGATAGAGAGAGAGATATACAGAGGCAGAGACAGACAGACAGACAGACAGACAGACAGAGTCAAAGTCAAAGAGAGAGGGAGAGAGGGGGGAGAGAGAGGAGGAAGGAGAGGAGAGAGAGGGGGGGAGAGAAAGAGACACCGTCAAAGTCAAGAGAGAGAGAGGAAGGGGGAGAGAGAGAGTCAAACTCAAAGTCAAAGTCAAAATCAAGAGACAGACAGACAGACAGACAGACAGACAAGACAAGACAAGACAAGACAGACAGACAGAGAGAGAGAGAACATGTTTTTGCTTAAAGACGTAGAGATTATAACAACACTCACGTTCCCTTTTGAGGCGGTGTATTTGACTTGGGGTAGAATTACTGTCCTGGGTTTACTCTCTGTGACATCCCTGACATGACATTCCGACTGGGCAAGGTGTGAACTCATCTTCCCTTGTTAACTCTTTGTGGGCCAGTCACAGACGATCTGGCTTTAACCCGAAAATCCTTGTACCTTGTCCAGACACGTTTTCGGAAAGATTGCGTAGCTGTTAAGGCCCTAAGCTGGCTCTGTTTCTGTATTTCTCTTTTTTGAAACTAGTAGAGTGAACCAAGATGCTTCGAAAATATGCATTGCCTTCTTCCCAAAGAAAAGGGAGAAGAAGAAAAAAACAGTGGTGCCTAAGGTACTGAAGTTTATTAACTACTTGCCACTAGCATGATTAAAAACAGGCTGGCAAAGTGTCGAAAGTTTTGTTTGTGTTGTGGTTTTTTTCCAT
>CM060327.1:39970848-39990848 GCA_030674155.1 Stramonita haemastoma | reverse complement strand
TGACTAAGGTCAAACACACTTAAACATCATATAAATGGCCAACTAGCCATGCAGGACCTATTCTAGTTGGTGGCCTGTTGGCGGCTAAACATTGATAAATTCTTGTAGAGGTTCTGCTGATTCACTTTCACCTTCACCTGTCCCGTAGTCCCGTGGACCGTGGGGGCACAACTGAAGATTCTGCAACCAGCCTCCTCCACTCCCCACGGTCCTCCGCCCTCCGTAGCAGGTCGTTCCACCCAAGGCCTGTCCACTCTCTGATGTTGTCTTCCAATCGTTTCCTCTGTCAGCCTCTTGGTCTCCCTCCCCTTACTGTTCCCTGTAAAACTGTCTTGCTGGTTACACATATCTCTGTGTGTTACTGATTCCAGAAACTCAACATAACAGGTTTGAATGTAGGTTTGTATTCTGACTTATTGGCATAGGAATAGTAACACCGTATCATTATTAAAAAAGACTGCTGAAAATATACTATGGGATTCTCTCTCTCTCTCTCCCTCTCTCTCTCTCTCTCTCTCTCTCTCTCTCTCTCTCTCTCTCTCTCTCTCTCTCTCTCTCTCTCTCTCTCTCTCTTCGTGACTTTACATTCTGCAGACAGACATAAATCATTCCATCATTTTAACTGAGGTTTTCTTTTTAACTTCGTGGATGAACCCACACTCTCTCACATGAATGCATACAATGCACTGTCATGTCAAGCGTGACTTTAGCCACTTTGCCTTTCAAGCTTGACAATGACAGTGATCTTCCCTGACACATGTCTACAGCCCTGTGAAAGAGTGCTTCGATATCCCACAGGGCTACAAGACTTGAAAGCAGGTTCAGGGAAACGGTATGTCGTGGATAATGGCCGTGATGACACTGCTCTATGACTTGATGAACAGCTCTTACCATGCTTTCATTTCTCCACAGGAGCACATATTCAGAGTGATTTATATCCAGCACTTTGCCCTAATACAGAAGTCATTACTACCTGGTGTGCTTATCAGGTGCTCCTCTGCTTATAATTAGGAGATATTTGAGATGTTAAAGAGAGGAGGGTCATACCTCACTGTTGTACCTTAAGTCCACATAAGCCCATATCAATGACTTTTGTAGGCTTCCTCTGCATGTGTTAACATTATGTCATGCCCTTGTGGATCAGTGGTCTAGAAGTAAGCGCCTGCCTAGAAAGCGAAAGTCCCGGTCCGGTCGAGTGTGCGTGGTTCGAATCCCGTTTGGGCCCAAAACTTTTGCACCATCCATTAACCATGAGTGGTGTCTGGGCGATAGTCTTTTGGATAAGTCAATAAACCAGGTCCCATGTGTTAACATCATATTTAGCCTGTAAAGACGCACGTAAAGAACCCAGGCAACAATGGGGTTGTTCCTGGCAAAATTCTGTAGAAAAAAGCCACTCTGATAGGAAACAAATACAGTTGCAGACAGAAAAAAACGTAATGGGTAGGCGCTGCACTTGTGGCAACGCACTCTCCTTGGGGAGAGCAGCCCGAATTTATGCAGAGAAATCTGCTGTGACATAATAAAGTGGTATAAAAAAAATTAATAAAAAAAAAAATAATTCAAGGGGGTACACCTGAAATATTTTATGAATCAAATTAATGAATAGGTAAATCCACACCATTGTGCTTTTACATCTACTGAAGCAAAACAAGCTGAATCTAATGCTTCTTGCTGATGAACGCAACCTTGTTCAAATCAGACTTTTTGTCCTTTCTTTTCTAAATCCTCTGCTTCTTCTACTTGCCCTCTCTCTCTCTCTCTCTCTCTCTCTCTCTCTCTCTCTCTCTCTCTCTCTCTCTCTCTCTCTCTCTCTCTCTCGTGTACCTGCTTAGTGAGACTTGACAAATTCTATACTCGTACATCCACTCCCCATCTCCCACATTCGTTGAATTGGGCCCAGCATGTTCAATAAAACATTTTCATTCATTCATTTCATTCAATCTTCTCGCTATCTCTCCTCCCTACCACCTCATCACCTCTTCACTCATCTACTCATCTCTCTCTCTCTCTCTCTCATGCACACACAGAGCACACACACCACACAAATACACACGTCACGCTCGCGCGCACACACACACACACATACATGCTAAAATACACATACACCCACATACACATACACACGCACACACACACTGATCAACCTTAAGCACACACACACACACACACACACACACACACCACACACACACACCACACACACACACACTGTCCATTATCTCAAGCAGAACTACTGGTTGGACTAACTTTAAAAATCACATTGAAGGGCAAAAAAAGGAATTAGTGGCATTGCATAATATTGCTCAGAAAATGCTTCAGCCTCACAAACATCTGATCCAAGCTCACATCCTTACTCCAGCCTCCTTCAACTAAATTCAGTCAGATAATTTTTTTTCAAAAGAGCCAGACCCAGCCACTGCTAATCCAATGGCACAACCCTGCCAGTGCTTTTCCATGTCCCAAAACAAAATGGCGAGCAGACAGGGGAAGTCACTGTTTTCCTGTTCCCCAGGTCCCCGATAGCTCATCACGGCTGCTCCTTCCCTGGGGTGGCCAGGTGTCTGGGTGGTCACAGCAGGTGGCGGGTATTCAGGGTATCAGGTTTGCTACACCATAAAGTCAAACAGTCCCTCAGCTATCAACATCAAGATGGACAGGTTGTGTTTTTGTTCCATGGTGTGACATTATTTTTTTCCTGCTAAAAAAAATAAGTAAATAAGCAGCACAGGTAAAAACTTGAAGGTGTTTACTTGATTTTTATTCATTCCAGTTGGCTGATTTACTAGATGCAGGCATGCTCTCTCTCTCTCTCTCCTCTCTCTCTCTCTTTTCTCTCTCTTCTCTCTCTCCCTCTCTCTCTCTCTCTCGTCTATCTTCGTCGTCTCTCTCTCTCTCTCTATCTCTCTTCTATCTATCTATCTTCTGTCTTCTTCTTCTTCTCTCTCTCAACACACCACCATCCACCACACACACACACACCACACACACACACACACACACACACACACACACACACACACACACACACCATGGCTTTTCTAAACTGAAATATGTAATTACTTTACACATTGCATGTTTCTTTATCAGCCCTCCAGTTGGGGGTCTTACCATGAGTCTGAATAAACCATTTTGCATTCTCATTCACTTTTGTATTCTCACTCTTTCTCCTTCTCTTCCGCCAGACTTTTAATCTGCAAACAGCCATAAAGGATAGATACCGTTCTTTGCCATAATTTTCCACATCAGGGATGAACGTCACAGCGTCACATAATGCTACAAGCAGTCAGTCAACTGACTTTAGCCACTTTGCCTTTCAAAGCTTGACAATGACAGTGATCTTCCCTGACATGTGTCTGTAGCCCTATGAAAGAGGGCTTCAATACCCCACAGGGCTGCAAGACTTGAAAGCAGGTTCAGGGAAACGTCATGTCGTGGATAATGGCCCTGATGACACTGCTCTATGACTTGATGCACAATTTGGCATTGTCCTAACCTCTTTTGACTTACGCATATATACCTGTGATAATTGGTACCCTGTGTGGTATATTGAAGTAAGAGCCATTACTACCTGGTGTGCTTCTTTTAGATGATCCTGTTCTTTATAGGAGACATTTGAGAAGTTAAAAGGAGCAAGATTATACGTATCCTTTGCACTTTGAACCCACACAGGAAAAACATAAGCCCATAGCTATGACTTGTTCATTTCCTATATTACATGTACATTTTCCTGATGTCTATGGTCCTGTTTCAGGAATAAAAGGCAGGAATACAGTATACACTTTACCAGTTAAAAGTTTGTGGTAACATCTCACCACTGTGCTTAAAATCAATAGGAGTAAAACATTGGTCTTTCTCTATCATTTTGGTTCATTTCCGACATTGTGTGTAAATGTCCCTTGACATGTACAGACTTAACCAAAACAAAACAGTGGGAAAAGATGTATGTATGTATACATGCACACTGACATGGTGTGTGTGTGTGTGTGTGTGTGTGTTTGTGTGTGTGTGGTTTCACTCTTTGCCTCACATGACATTTTTCTTCTCTTTTTTTTAATAGAAGCACAAAATTAATGGTTTCATTTTTCCAATGACTTTTCACTTCGTGGATGAAAGCTACAGCTTCTCACATGAATGCATACAATGCACTGTCATGTCAAGCGTGACTTTACCACTTTGCCTTTCATGCTTGACAATGACAGTGATCTTCCCTGACACATGTCTATAGCCCTGTGAAAGAGGGCTTCCATATCCCACAGGGCTACAAGACTTGAAAGCAGGTTCAGGGAAACCCGTATTTGTGGATTGTTGTGATAATGGCCGTGATGACATGCTGAATGACTTGATGCACATTTCTGCCATTGTGCTAACCTCTCTTGACTAGGGTATTATGTTTCTAGTAATTTCTACTCTGGGTGGTATGCTCATGTAGGAGTCATTACTACCTGGTGTGCTTCTCTCAAATTTGTCTTCTATTTATCAGAAATTGAGTGAGAAGTTAAAAGGTAGAGCCAATATCTCCTCTTTTGTGCTATACATCTGCCAAAGGCTTGATTATGTTTCAACAGATACATAATTATCTGTTTCAACATCAATGTTCAGGATAGTTGGAGATCATGTTTTGTTGAAAATATATCTATCTCCTTTCTTAAATCACAGATTGAACTTTTTGGAGGTGGGGGGGGTTTGGGGGAGGGTGGTGGTGCTGTTATATGTTTGTTTTGTTTCAGGATTTTGTTTTGGTGTGGGGTTTTTTAGGGGGGGGGGGGGTGTTTGTATGATTTGATTCCCCTAATTAGGGCAAAGGCTGGGTGAAAAAAGTATGTGAATACTTATCTGTAATCCTTGAAAAATAAAGATGATTCATTCATTCATTCATTCATTCATTCATTCATTCATTCATTCATTATTCTTCCTCTCTCTCTCTCTCTCTCTCTCTCTCTCTCTCTCTCTCTCTCTCTCTCTCTCTCTCTCTCTCTCTCTCTCTCTCTCTCTCTCACACACACACACACACACACACACACACACACACACATATATATATATATATATATATATATATATATATATATATATATATATATATATATATATATATATATATAAACCTGTGCAAACAGCACACACTTTCACATTCCCTAGCCATCTTCTATCTGAACAGTATCTACACCGTCCATACTTAGAAACAAACAAAAACTGAAAACAACCTGATGTGAACCTACACTTCACAAATCAAAAAGTAACTTGATGGCATTACCAAAACTGTTGCTCTTCAATGGTGTGCTTCAATCTTTGCAAACAACAAAAAAAACCATTCAGATCCACAGGCAATCTTCTTGCCTGCCCCGATCTCTTTCAACTCTGGAGAAAGAAAAAAAAAAGATTAAACAAATTAAACAAATTCTCCTACCTCAAACTCACCCACTGCTAATCGAATGGCGCACTCAACGAGTGCTTTTCCATGTCCCAAAACAAAATGGCGAGCAGGCAGGGGAAGTCACTGCTTTCCTGTTCCGCAGGTCCCCCATAGCTCATCGTGGCTGCTCCTTCTGAAGGGAGATGGTGTGGTCGGCTGGTCACAGTGGATGGCAGGTACTTGGAGTATCCACTTTCTCACGCCAGAAAGCCACACACACAGTCCAGGCTCCGGCTATTGATATAATTTACTGCACCTCAAGACCAACAGGCTATCTTCCTTTTAGGTAGGGAGAAGAGGTGGTGGTATTTTGCTTTGTTTTTGCAGTGAAAAAGTGTTGATGAATTGAGTAGCAGAGATAGGGAAGTGGAAATATTTTATTCTTGTTTTCTTTTTCTCTGCTGTGATGATAACAAGGGCATTTATTTTTATAGTGTGGATGTTGTGGTGTGTTGGTGTGTGTGTGTGTGTGTGTGTGTGTGTGTGTGTGTGTGTGTGTGTGTGTGTGTGTGAATTGACCAGCCTTTCTAATCGCAAAATGACTATCAGAACAATAGTACGTGCTTTCTGCCATCATGGAATGATGATCTTTGAGTAATGCATCAGTCTAGAAAGAGAAAAGTGCATGCTTGAAACTAAATTTTTCTCCTCATCTGCCAGACCTTGGATGGTGCTACAGGTGTTAGCCTTCCTTTGAGATGCTTTCCATGGACATCATACAGTTAGCCAAAGTATAAAAAGCACCACAACAAGAAAGTTGTTTCTGGCTTTTTTTCTTCTTTTTTTTTTTTGGGGGGGGAGGGTAAGAAACAGACCACTCTTACAGGGAAACAAACACACATGCAGAATGGACAACTACTAGAAAATGGGTGGCATGGCTCCAGTGGCAAGGTGCTCTTTGTGGGCAGGGCAGCCTGAATTTCACATGAAGAAATATCCCTGACTGAAAGTGGTATACAACATACAGAGTGACGACAGTGATTCGTGCTTGAAAACCTGGTGTCACACGATCAAGTGTCGTTACATTACAGGTGTAGGATTGATTGAGTCAAGATGGTGAGAGACAAGCAGACATGACAGACTATGACTCAGTCAGAGCACTCGTTTTCCCCAAGCTAAGGTCAAGCAGCATTGAGCATGGGTGGCTGTTTGCAGGCCTTGGCTTCAGTACAGTCCCCCCAGTTCACCCAGCTGTAAATGGATACCTGCCCTCTTTAGGGTCAGGGAAGGTACAGCAGCACTTGTCTTCCTCCACTATATTTTCTCATAATAGTAGATAGATAGATAGATAGATAGATAGATAGATAGATAGATAGATAGATAGATAGATAGATAGAAACGCACATACCTGCAACAGTTCACTCACAAACTTAAAATGAAACCACACTATTAACATAATCACAGAAAATACAAACAAAAAAAGAGATGACCGTTAAGAAAGGATAAAATAGACTTATAAGCCATTTTCTAAACGCCTATTCATCAAAAACATTTTTCAAATAATAATAATATCCTAACTTGATTTTCGTGTTAGAGCAATCTGAACAAGAAGGGGAAAAAACAAACAAACCCCCCCACCCCCAAATAAATCCCTGGTCCATAAACAGCGGTGGACGACACGTGAGCAGTAACCGGATCGGAGACAGGCCATTGCCTGCTGCCGGAAACGGCAGTTCTCTCCCCTTCACTGCCCTACAAGATGGCTGACAACACTGTCGCTACTTTTTTATCGGCGGTGTGAAGACCAGGGGTCCTGAGCTGTTTCTTTCTTTTGGCTTGACAACACGGGTTAGTGGCCAGCGCTGTCCCTGATGTCAGCTCGTCTTTGTTGTGGCTCTGACACTCGCATTTGAGGGCAAAGGATTCTGCTTAATGCCAGGCAGCGGAAATGGGCAAAATGGGGAACAATTACCCCCCTTTTTTTCTTCTTTTTTTGTGTGTGTGTGTGAATAACCATTCGTTTTCTTCTGATCTTGGGATCAAATGACTTTGAACAAGTTAAATTTTCGGTTGGTATGATGAGAGTAAGGGAAAAGGAAAAAAAAAAGGGGGGTTGAAATTAATCAAAGGAAACGTCAGAATTATTGTGACTTAAATCGCAAGAACAAAAAAAAATGCTAAAACTCCTCTCTCTCTCTCTCTCTCTCTCTCTCTCTCTCTCTCTCTCTCTCTCTCTCTCTCTCTCTCTCTCTCTCTCTTCTCTCTTTCCTTCTTCTACCCATCCCCGAAAGCAAGAGAACAAAGAGAAGTTGAATGATCTTCAACTCTGTCTGGCTTTGAAGTCTACCTACCCTGGGTTTGAATGCCCCGAATTTGCTCACCACTTGAACTCTTGTGCACAAAGAAAGACCGACCACGCTGCCCACCCACAATCCTCGTACACTGAGATGCATTCAACTCGTGAGCAGTTTTTGGATTCAGGAAGTCTTCCTCGTGGGGATGCTGGGGGATCTATCAGTATAAACAGTACCTCCACCTTCTGGGAATTCTGTGCTATGAATTCCCTCTTTTCTATCCCTCTCTTCATCTCTGTTTTATTTCTTCTCTTCCTATTTACCTCCTTCTTGTTTTATTTTCTGCCTTCTTTGGTCCATTCCTCTGCCTATCTTTCAGTAAGGTTTAAAAGACAACAGTTTTTTCCCAGGCCCAAGACGGATGCGCTGGGTCTGATTTGTCAGGTGCTTAACGGCAGTGCAACGCATTTTCGCGCATATGACAGACAACAATAGTTGCTGTCCCGAGCGTTCGACGACAACGATGACCCAGGAGAAGAAGATATGAGTGGTCTATAAGAGTACAGGGGGACGGGATAGCTCAGTGGTCAGAGAGCTCGCTTTCTTCCAGTCAAGCTAGCAGCGTCGAGCGTGGTTACCAGTTGGATGGGTGACCGTTCGCGGCCTTGGCTACAGTACAGTTCCCCCCAGTTCACCCAGCTGTAAATGGGTACCTGCCCTAATTAGGGTCATGGAAGGTAAAGCAGCGAGGGAGAGGAGATGGGCGCCTCCCTCAACATGCTGGCCCCTAGAGAAGCTGAGGTCTCTGACGCCTCGCTCCCCTACGACCACACAGGTTATGGGACACCTTTACCTTTACCTCTTACCTTATAGGCCTAAGAATACAGCTTGAACGGGACTTGCACACGAACATGATGGCTGAACACGGCAGCTCTGTTTTGGACATGAGGAAGACAAAGAGGCTGTCTGTCTATTTTCGCTTTCGCGAACAAAGGGCTTTTTCTCTGTCCATCCTATGTGCAAGTAAGTGCATATACACAAACTTGAATTCCTCTGTGTGTGTGTGTGTGTGTGTGTGTGTGTGTGTGTGTGTGTGTGTGTGTGTGTGTGTGTGTGTGTGTGTGTGTGTGTGTAGAGTAGAGTGAGAGAGAGAGAGAGGGGGGGGGGTGGATGAGAGATACTGAGAAAAAAGAGTGAGAGAGTAGAGACTGGGAGACAGACAAGCAGATAGAAAGATAGCTACAGAGATGCAAAAAGCGAAGGCAAGAAACCTGAAACCGACTCACCAACTGACAGACAAAAAGAGAAAAAATAAACAGAGATAGAAAGAAAAACCGACAGACAGACAGACAGACAGACGAAAAGAAAAAAAAATCAACAAGAGATAGAAAAACCCACAGACACAGCTCAGACAATACTTGCAGTCTCAGAATGACATCATTCATGGAACTAGCCTACATAGGCACTGAGACGCAGCCAGACAGACGAGCAGACAGACAAACAGACAGACAAACAAACAGACGGACAGACAGCCAAGACGGAGACTACCTCACACACCCCAAACGCGCCTACAGACATGAGTAAGAAAGAGCAAAAGTAGGAGGATGTCAAAAAACGTTTCTGTCACTGTACCTTCAACTGTCCCTTCATTGTTTTACACACGATCTGGGCCCTTAGGGAGTCCCCAAACCCCACCTCCATCGTCCCCCCTTCATCCCACGCCCCCCACCCCCCTCCTCCCCGTCCTCCACATCCCCTCCCTTCTCCTTCAACCGATGTACGTACTCGCCCTGCTCACCCCAACCCCACTTATACTCCACCTTCTCTCTCTCTCCTCTCCCTCTCTCTCTCTCTCTCTCTCTCTCTCCTCTCTCTCTCTCTCTCTCTCTCTCTCTCTCTCTCTCTCTCTCTCTCTGTCTCTCGTCTGTCTCTGTCTGTCTGTCTGTCTCGTCTCTGTCTGTCACTCTGTCTCTGTCTCTGTCTCTGTCTCTGTCTCTGTCTCTGTCTCTCTCTCTCTCTGTCTCTCTCTCTGTCTGCTCTGTCTCTGCTCTGTCTCTGTCTCTGTCTCTGTCTGTCTCTGTCTCTCTGTCTCTTCTCTGTCTCTGCTCTCTGTCTCTCTCACTCTCTCTGTCCTCTGTCTCTGTCTCTCTGTCTCTCTGTCTCTGTCTCTCTGTCTCTGTCCTCTGTCTCTTCTCTCTCTCTCTCTCTCTCTCTCTCTCTCTCTCTCTCTCTCTTCTCTCTCTCTCTCTCTCTCTCTCTCTTCTCTCTCTCGTCTCCTCCCACTCGCACCTGCAATACTGTATTCATCTCCCCCAGCTTCTCCAATCTTTTTTGGAGCGGCAAAATCCCTGAGGGAAAAGCGAACAAAACAGCAAAATAAGAAACGTTTCTATCTCTTTAATAGACTCGCTCGGGAAATGTTAAGGTATTGAAAACGATTTAAAGGCTGCGTGAAAGTTCTTTTTTAAAGTAAGTGTGTGTGTGTGCTGTGCGTTCGTGCGTGCGTGCGTGCGTCGTCGTGTTGTGTGTGTGTGTGTGTGTGTGTGTGTGTTTGTTATTTTCCCGTGTTGATGTGTGTGTGTGTTTGTGTGTGTGTTTGTGTGTGTTGTGTTGCGTGTGTGTATGTGTGTGTGACACAGAGAGAGAGAGAGAGAGAGAGAGAGAGAGAGAGAGAGAGAGAGAGAGAGAGAGAGAGAGAGAGAGAGAGAGAGAGAGAGAGAGAGAGATTAGCAATCTTTTTTATACAAAAAATGCTTTTTGATTTTTAAGTGTTTATGAATAGGTGGCAGGCGACTGTGAGCAAGGAACAAGGCAACGATGACACTAAGCACTGTCAACACATAACCACCCCCATTCACCCCACACCGCCACCACCACCACCATCATCATCACTACCACCACCACCACCACCAGTGTCGTTGTGTGTCGTGGGTCCTTTTTTTACTTTTTCATTTTAATTTTTGTTTTTTGTTTTGTTTTGATGTTTCATTTTATTATTTATTTTATTATTTATATTATTAGTATTTTTGTATTTTTTATGTATTATATCATTCATTCATCATCATCATCATCATCATATTATTATTATTATTATTATTATTATTATTATTATTATTATTATTATTATTATTGTTTTGTTTTTGTTCTGTATTATTTTATTCCTGTTTCAGTATAATTTAGAGTAGCTAGTTTAGTTAGTTTATTAGTTTATAGTTTTGTTTATTATAGTTTAGTTTGTTTAGTTTGCTTTGGTTTGGTTTAGTTTATATTTACGTTTAATTGTTTAGTTTTGTTTTGTATTTGTTTTAATCTGCCCGGTCGTTCAGTTCAGTTGGTTGGTTTGGTTTACTTAAGTTTACTTGATCAATATTTATTTTCAGTTCGTTGTTTAGTTTAGTTTAGGTCGGTTTAGTTGTTTGGTTTAGTTTGGTTTGTTTAGTTTGTTTAGTTTGGTTTGGTTTAGTTTGGTTTGGTTTTGGTTGGTTTACTTATTAGCTTTCAGGTGTGAAGGTTTATAGTGACCAATGATAATGTATACGAAAACTAGTTTAAAACATGTTGCAAGGCAAATTCGGAATGTCTTCCTATAAAACATTGTGTAAAAAAAAAGTCAAGCCAGAGAGTAAGAATGGTACAATATTTGATATGGTGAATAGATGATTGTGTATCATGACCTGGTTATGATGTAACACAGACTAATAATTTAGAATTTATGCTTGGAGTCTGCTTGATTGCTTGTTTTCTGTGTTGGTGCCTTCGTTTGGCACTATGACTGAGTTATTTCATCTCTACAGAATAAGGGCTTCCATGGTTTACCGGTATGGATGTTGTAATCCAGAATCAACTGGTATTCTTTGGTTTATCTACTTTAAGGGAGTGGAGGAAGTTGGTTGCAAAATCTTCAGTAGTGCCCCCACGGTCCGCGGGACTAGGACGGAACAGGAACCAGGTTTATCTACTAACAATGTATAGGCAAGACAGGGTTTGTTTTGTTTTGTTTTGTTTTTTATTTGTACTTTGAACCACGATTTCTCAGTCTTCACTATAGATCTAGTCTTTGCAGTTTTTGTTGTAAAATGCAAAAAATGCCCTCAAGACTCAAGAACACTTTACTCGCTCAAACTGAACCAGTTGCATGATTGTTAATGTGTGTAATCATTTGGCCTTCTGTGTGAGTATAGACACGAATGGGGCTTATTGTGTGCATGTCAGTGAATCTGGGAAACAAAATACAATGCATGCTGTAACTTCAACAGAGATAATGCTGAAAGAGATTTCGAGGACTCTCCACATCATCAATATTGTATTTCTAGTAAAAAGGTAAAAAGTAAAGGTGTCCTATAACCTATGCGATCATTGGAGAGTGAGATGTCAAAGATTTATCCTCTCTAGGAGCCAGCATATTAAGGGCGGCGCCTATCTCCTTTCCCTCGCTGCTTTACCTTCCCTGACCCTAAAAAGGGCAGGTACCCATTTACAGCTGGGTGAACTGGGGTGTGGGGGCTGTACTGAAGCCAAGGCGCCCAAACGGTCACCCATCCACTTGGTTAATCTCTCTCGATGCTACTTGATTAACCTTAGCTTAGGGAAAGCCAGCTTCTGACCACTGACCCATTCCGTCCCCTAGTTTCTATATATCTTTTAGGTAATGCACCAGTGACTACCGTTTTCTCTTTCAAAATCAATTCTATTACAATGAAAATGTACTGATTTTATGTCCAATGAATGCAATTTGTGCAGGTATTGAAGTTATAATGGTTTTGACAAGGACAAGAGAGGCCCTGGGGGGAGTTGTTTGCTTGCTTGTTTGTTTGTTTATTTGTGTGCTTACTTTTTCAACAGGTTCAATCAACTTTTTTGCAGTTATACTTGAACTATTTGTTCCACAAGTTTCTTCAATGTCAAGCAGGCTCAAACAGAAATAAAACCAAATAACAAATCGGATAAACTGAATTAACATTCATCAGTCAACTGACAACTTTCGAATGGCCATCGTCACGCGTCAATTAACCCGCTGACAAAGGTAAGCAATGGCATCAACATCTTGTCCGGCTTAGCTCTGTAATCCCTGACTTGGTCAACACCAAAACTGGGTCAGGTCATGCCCTGATTTCTATCTCTCTAGGCCTACCTGACACGAGCTGTGAAGGTGTATGTAGTGGGGGCACGACAAGAAAAGGACTAAGGGTGGTGGTGGAGATGGCTGGTGATCCACATTCACACTGGTTTTTTCAAGACTAGAGATAACGACTTTCCCCGCTATCTGACCGTCTGCTGTCCTGCCCTATGTGGTAAGCGACCTCTCTGGCAGGGGAGGGCAGCAAGGTGGCAACAGAGGGGTGGGTGGCAGCAGACGACAGGTGACCGGGTCACGATGTGACGTGACAGGGGAAGCGTAAAACCGCAGTGGAAATAAGTATGATTAGTCGTGCGACATTTAACCCCTAAGGGAAAAAAAGTTGACGTTAACGGATGAATGGACACATGTGTTGAAGAACTCTTCACTTCTTTGTCAGTTTGGCAGGTAGGGCAGGCAGAGTGGCGGCCCTTCGCTGACTCTTCCCTGACCTGGCCTGACGACCTTGAAGAGGGTTACACGCTCCGGAAAGAAGTGAAGAGTCTTTCAAAATCTCCAGGCCTGAGAGAGATGTCACAGGGTACTTCACGACAGTGATGTAGATTTAATGAGGCTAAACCATTCACAAATGACAGGATTTTCCGGTTTCTAGTCCATACACTACTTACAGATTAACAGCTGCGATACTGTGACTGTGTGTGAAGGTAAAAAGTAGGTAAAGGTGTCTCATAACCTATGTTGTCGTAGGGGAGCGAGGCATCAGAGACCTCAGCTTCTCTAGGGGCCAACATATTGAGGGCGGCGCCCATCTCCTCTCCCTCGCTGCTTTACCTTCCCTGACCTTTAAGAGGGCAGGTACCCATTTACAGCTGGGTGAAGTGAGGGAACTGTACTGAAGCCAAGGTCGTGCAAACGTTCACCCATCCAACTGGGAACCACGCTCGATGCTGCTTAATTTTGACTTGGGAAAAGCAGTGCCCTGACCACTTAGCTATCCCCCCTGACTGTGTGTACTTAGTAAATATGTACAAAATACTCATACCTGTAAAATGCTACAAATCTGAGTTTTGACACACAAAGAAAACTTTCTCAGCTGGCATCATCAGCGATGACGCTGTCACAATTTTATTTGTCTGCACAAAATCTGGTGCGTACTTCATGGAATGGTTGATTGATATAATTAATGTTGATTAATCTAATTCCAGGCTCTGCAAAGATCCCCGACTCTCTTGGTTCGGAACTGAACTCCGAAGTCCCACCTCCACGCTGTATGGATGTGGGTGTTCTCTTGATGGGGACATGGGGCAGGGTGGGCACAGCCTCCAGCTGTGACGAACAGGCACGGGCGTGGACAACCTGCACAATAACAAAACGAGTTCTCAGCATCCTCCTCCAAGATGAGTCACAGGCTAGATTGCTCATGAGTTGCTCTGAAGATGGACATTGCTGGCTTGGGCCAGCTAAGCAGACCTCCTGCAGAGCTCCAAGCTCAGGAGAAGACCAGGCACTACACACCCCAATGTACATGGCCATGGCCAAGAAACGCGGAATAAGATGAGGGACTAAAAGCTACAGTATGGAAAAAGGATACAGCATCACTCAGTCCACAACAGGTCATCCTTAAGAGACAACATTCATGGCATTTTGTAAGAGACTGGGATTTGCTTTAAGTTGTTCAAAACACTCATGATGGGTAAACTATACCTTTTTTAAGACAGTATAAATCCTATTATACCTGGATAGAGAGAGGCAGGGAGACAGAAATGTTGGGGAATGTCTATACATTTGCTGTTTTCTATCACCTTCCCACAGTTAGTGGCGTTGCTTATTATTTTGGTTTAGACGTCGTTGTTGTCTTCTTTATCTAGCTGTTTTCCACTCACACAGTCTGTACAACCTGTAATGTGATGTGATATGATATCATGTCATGTGACGTCACGCTGTGTCATGTCAGGTCATGTGACGCCCCGCTGTGTCATGTCATGTCATGTGACGTCACGTTTTGTCGTGTCATATGATGTAGTGTGGTGTGACATGGATGGTAATGTGACGTGATGTTGTGTGATGATGTGATATGATGATGTGATATGAATGTGGTGTGGTGTGGTGTAATGCAATGATGGTGGTGACGGAGGTCTTGATGGTGGTGGTGGTGTGGTGGTGATGGTGGCGGTGGTGGTGATGGTGGTAGTGGTGGTGATGGCGGTGGTGGTGGTGGTGATGGCGGTGATGGTGTTGGTGGATATGGTAGTGAGGTGGTGGTGGTGGTGGTGGTGTGGTGGTGGTGGTGGTGGTGGTGGTGGTGGTGGTGGAGTGTCCCTATGGTGGTGGTGGTGGTGGTGTGGTGGTGATGATGGTGGTGATGGTGGTAATGGTGGTGGTGGTGGTGTGTGATGGTGGTGGATGGTGGTAATGGTGGTGGTGGTGGTGATGTGGTGGTGTGATATGGTGGTGTGGTGATAATGGTGGTGGTGATGGTGTTGCTGGATATGGTGTGAGGTGGAAGTGGTTGTATTGGTGATGATGATGGTGGTGGTGGTTGTGGTGGTGGAGTGTCCCCTATTGCAGTTGATTCAAACCTCTAATGAAGACAAACTTACACAAACAACAACCAACAACAACAACAACAACAAAACCTGCACAGTGCCTCCTATAGACCCAGTGACCAAGACAAATCCCGAAATGTAACCAGTTGATCACGCCCCCTATACACTGGAAGGCATGCAGGCAGTCATTCAAAAGGTACAGTGTGCAAAGTGCACACTATAGCAAGGTGTCATATTTTGAAACTATTTTCGTTCATAGATAAATATGTATTTGAGGTATGATGGTGGTTCTTTCCTGCTTTCTTTTAACGTTTTCATGACTTGAACATCCTGAGAGTTACTTTAGCATTGAACTGACCTTCCTGTCAACTCACATCCAACACACACACATACACATACACACACGCTCGCGTGCACAACACACACACACACGCACACGCACACGCACACACACACACACACACACACACACACACACACACACACACACACACACACACAGAGTGTATAGATAGATAGATAGACAGACAGACAGACAGACAGACGGGTGGGTGGGTGGATGGATGGATGGATGGATGGATGGATGGATGGATGGATGGATGGATGGATGGATGGATACATAGATACATAGATACATAGATACATAGATAAACAGAAACCACATATCTATAAATATACATAAAACCTCCTCCCTCCATCACCCTCACATACCCACACCCCCAACCGTCACCACCACCACCATCACCATCACCACCACAACCACCACCACAACCACACACACACAGGTGAGAGCCAGAAGATTACCAGCACCCCAATTACCCGTGGCCTCTCCTCCGCTGACTTGTGGCAAGTGGGGTGTAAGTGGCGTGACGGGGGTCACTCCAGTGTGGGCCTGCTGTGGTCATTAGCGGTATTAGGCCACTGTCCAGGGGCTCACTTGACCGCTTAATCCTAGGTCAAATCACCACCGGAGTGGACAGGACAGACTTGGGTAGGAGTATAGTTAGTACTAGCTCTATATAGAAAGCCAGCGCCATCCAAAATGCGTTTGAAATGGGTGGTGCAAGAAGGTTCTCTCAGTGTGTGTGTGTGTGTGTGTGGGTGTGTTGTGTGTGTGTGTGTGTGTGTGTGTGTGTGTGTGTGTGTGTGTTGTGTGTGTGTGTGTGTGTGTGTGTGTGTGCGTAAGTTTCCTGGAGTGCTGTGCACACACATTAATGCAGGAAAGTCCTCTGGGAGGCGTGTGTGTCTGAAGGTGTCTGTGTGTGTCCATGTCTACTTTGCACGCATCGTGGAAAGCCCACCTGCATTGAAGAAGCCTGTGAAAGATCGGCTTGTAATATTCAGCTCTTTTTCGGCACTTTTGAAGTTTGGGGAGTACTTTCTTTGAGGTAGGGGGCAAGGGTTGAGGGGGGTAGATGGAGATGAAAAGCCAGCCAGCTGAGGTTTTTATATAGCAGGTGGACTTATTAACAGCGAACTGTTAAGCGTGCTACCGATTGATTGAATCCCTCTCTTCTGTTTTTATCTCCTTCGTACTCCTACTACTTAGTCTCTTTCTAAACATAAAAATGGGCTATTTGTCGAAAAAAATCTTTCTTTTCTTTTTTTCTTTTTTTTTTTGGGGGGGTCTCCAATATTACATCTTTCCTTTGCTTTTTGGTTTTAAGTTTATATTCTACCTCATGCCAAAGTCGGATGCGCTGAACCTGACTTGTCAGGCACTTTAAAGGCAGTGCCACGCGTTTTCGCTCATTTGATAGAATGCTTTTACCCTCTGGGCGTTCGACGACGAAGAAGAAGAAAAAAGAATATTCTACCTTTGCTTTAATGTTAAATTCTAAGTCACCCCTCCCTTCTCATGCAACTCATTTGTGTGTGTGTGTGTGTGTGTGTGTGTGTGTGTGTGTGTGTGTGTGTGTGTGTGTGTGTGTGTGTGTGTGTGTGTGTGTGTGTGTGTGTTTATGTTGTGACTCAGAATCACACCAGCTCCTGTGTGTCCATTTAGATCATGTGAAACAGTTTACAGTGCTGAGGCAGAAGGTGGACATTTCGCGCTGCTCATCATGGTCAAAGACCATGAATAGTTGAACTCCGTTCCCTCAAGGTTTTTGAACAAACCTTTCGCTGAAGTCGGAATGCGGCTACCTTCATGATGGGGAAAAAATGAACGATCACGTACGCACACATCTCACCATTGGTGAACCTCGAAGCTGTGGTCTTGGAACGAAACAAAAAGAAGAAAAAGAAGAAGAAGAAGAAGAAGAAGAAGAAGAAGAAGAAGAAGAAGAAGAAGAAGAAGAAGAAGAAGAAAAGAAGAAGAAGAAGAAGAAGAAGAAGAAGAAGAAGAAGAAGAAGAAGAAGAAGAGTTGAAAAGGAAGAATGGACTATGAGAAAAAAAATGAACACAGAACGAACAAAATGTGAACCTCGAAGCGGAACAGAAAACAAGAAGAAGAGAAGAAGAAGAACAAGAACAAGAACAAGAAGAAAAGAAAAGAAGAACAAGAAGAACAAGAAGAACAAGAAGAACAAGAAGAACAAGAAGAAGAGAAGAAGAAAAGAAAAGAAAAGTAGAGAGCAGATCGTAATACTTTATTAAATCAAGTTCATTGTTTAATCAACATTGTAATTATGGTTTAACCTCAAAACAAATATGGACAAAAAGTATACATAAACAGATAATTATGCCACATCAGACTACACAAATAGCAAATTTCGTTGAAAATCATGATAATAAAGATAACAAGAGTGTACTCTTGGACAAACTTCTTCACACCCTATGGACAAAGAGCTCCATAAATTCTCTCTCTGTCTTTCCCTCTCTTCCCGCCCCCTCACACACACACACACACACACACACACACACCACCACACGCGCGCGCGCGCGCGCAGCGCGACGCACGCACGCACGCACGCACGCACGGTCGCACGCATGCCGCACGCATGCCGCGCACGCATGCACACACACATTGTGTAACCAAGTTAATGATCACTTTTTGTAAATCACTGCGAAGCTATAAAGTACAAAATAGCCCAACATGTGAAATCTTCACATGTTTTAAATACTTTAAAGATGCAATAATCCTTTTAGTATGTTTTATTTCCAATTTAGCTTTCATCGTTCATGTAAAGTAATAATAACAATAATAGATATAAAGAGAGACACTTTCCTTCCTCTTTTCATAGGTAGCACAAAGCGCTTTTTAATAATGATAATATCACAATGTATGGAACTTTTATAGCGCTGCATCTTGAAAAGCAAACAAATCAAACGCTTGCATTCAAATCGTTCAGGCGCATGCGACCATTCACAAGCAAGATTAACAAATTTTGAATTCACACACAACACACACACACACACACACACACACACAAAACACACACAAAACACACACACACACACACACACACACACACACACACCACACACAACAGAGTAACGCACTAAGGCAAGGTGATGGAGATGAAGGAGGCTGGTTGAAATCTGTCTCTACGACAGATGTGAGGTGTAATGATGGGGGAAGATCCGAGGTAGAAAATAAATGTGTCCTAAGGCTAGATTTGATAGTGTCACATGAAGGCTTTTGGTGAAGGGAGAGGAGAGGGGGGTCATTCCAGATAGATGGACCAGAAATAATGAAAGAGCAACGGCCGACAGTGGATTATATGAATCTGGGTGTTGTGTGCACAAGCTATATACAGCAGAATGGAGGGAACGAGAAGCAGTGTATAGGTGAAGACAGACACAGAGATAGGATGGTGCAGTTATGTGGAAACATTTGTAACAGGGGACACCTATTTTATCCTTCACTCTTTGTGAGATAGGCAACCAGTGAAAAAAATCGCAAGAGAGGAGTGGTGGTGTTTCAGATTTTTTTTCATTCTTAGGACAAGTCCAGCTGCAGAGTTTTGTATGTGTGTAGGAAGTGGGTGGATGATGCTGGTAGACTATTCAAAAGAGCGTTACAATAGTGCAACCACGAGAGAATGAAAGATGTGAGATGCTTGGATGTTGCATCATACACAGATACTTACGAATTGCACTTTAACGCCGTACTTGATAGTAGCAGGACTGACAGGTCTGGATGATAATTTTTTTGCATAGACAGTGTGTTGTCAATAACAACACCTGAATATTTCACAAAGGTGGACAGAGGAACTGAGGTACTGCCAAATTCCATTGAAGTTGTTGTGATGGAGGAGAGTGTATGTTTTGTCCCTACAAGCATGGCTTCGGTTTTATCAGCATTTAGCTGTAACTTGTTCTGAATCATCCAGTTTTGGGATATCTTGAAGGCAGTAGGTCATATTATCAAGAGGGGAGGCAGATTTTCAGGAGTATCACAACTTTGAATCTGAGAATTATCTGCATAAAAATGGTGATTGATCCGGTGACGGTTTTATGATGTGTGGAAAAAAAAATTACCAAACCACACGGGGACTGGATGTTAAAAAGCACATGAGTACTTATTTCATTATCTTTTTTTTTAATGTTAAACTAACTGCATAGCAAATATCAAAACCACACTTAACCATAATAAACATATATACATCCCTTGTAAACACATTCATGACAAACTTTTTGCATTCATTCTTCTCTGTATATGTATATAGGTATGTAGGTATGTATGGTATGTATGTATGTAGGTAGGTAGGTAGGTAGGTAGGTAGGTAGGTAGGTAGGTAGGTAGGTAGGTAGGTAGGTATGCATGTATGTATGTATGTAT
>CM060327.1:39958348-39968348 GCA_030674155.1 Stramonita haemastoma | reverse complement strand
TTCGGGTTGTGTTTTTTCTTACTCATGTGCATGATTTTAGTGTGGTGATGGCGATTGTGTTGCTGTTGCTGTTGTTATTGTTTCTTCAACTTTTTCGTTTTGGTTGGTTGGTGAGGGGAGGGGTTGCTTGTTTCTTTGATTTGGTTTGGGTAACGGAGTTTTTGTTGTTTGTGGGGGGGGGGGGGTTATTTGGTTTTGTTGTTTTTATCTTTTTCATGGGAGGGGGTTGTTGTGGGGGGGGGAGGAGTTGCTATTGTTGTTAGGTTTTTGTAAGGGGGGGGGGGGGGCATGGGGATTGTTGGCTTTTTCATTTGGTTGGTTTTGGGTGTGTTTTTTTTTGGGGGGTTGTTTGCTTTTGTTTGGTTTTTTATTTGTTTGTTGTTGTTTTTTTTTTGTTTTTTTTGGGGGGGGAGTTCTTCATATGAAGAAGATGGATGTTGTCCCCAATATGGTGGCCCTTGAAAGATGCTAAGGTCTCAGACACCTCACTCCCCAGCAATGGTATAGGTTCTGGGAACATGTTTACCCCCATGCAAAGCAGTTTGTGTGGTAGTGGATTTGTTAGCATCTTTTGTTCCTTTGTTCGTTTATTTCTTTGCTTTTCCCAGAACTTACATACACTCCTGTAACAGGAAAATACAACAGTAAAGCTCGTGAAAAAAGCCAAGCAACTGATGATCCTAACACGCAGTTCCATCATTTTAAGCACATACACACACACACAACACACACACACACACACACACACACACACACACACACACACACACACACATACACACACACACACACACACACACACACACACACACACACACACACACACACACACACACACACACACACACACACACACATGTCTAATATCACTTCTAGTGGATAGATGTTAAAATGAACACACACACACACACACACACACACACACACACACACACACACACACACACACACACACACACACCTGTCTAATATTTTCTAATGGATATAAGTTGAAATGAACAGACACAGACACAGACACAACACAGACAGACAACACACACACACACACACACACACACACACACACACACACACAACACACACACACACCCTGTCTAATATCATTTTCTAATGGATAGAAGTTAAAATGAACACACACACACACACACACACACACACAACACACACACACACACACACAACACACACACACACACCACACACACAACACACACGCACACATCTGTCTAGTTTCCCTTTCTAGTGGACAGACGTTAAAATGAACACACACACACACACACACCACACACACACACACACACACACACACACACACACACACACACACCACACACACACACACACACACACACACCACATCATGTCTTTTTTTAACCTCCCCCCTTCCAAAAAAACAAAAATCCCAAACCACAGGCACAGATGTTCACCAGATGGCAAGGGACACAATCCACGTGACTGTAGCAGAAGATTGCTTCCCTTTGACCGACAGACGCCCGCCCAACGTCAAAGTCGCGGTGTCTGGACAGGGGTTGGGTCTGCTGCACTGTGTGTTATTGTATGTCGGGGACTGTCACAGTCTGGATGCTCTCTGCTCCTCCCTCCCTCACTCCCAACCCCCCACCTCTCCCACCTCCTACCCCTTGCCTGTGATGGGAGAGGACAAAACAGAATGGACTGCTGCCACACAATGTGTTGTTAAAGTGTATGGGAATACTTTTTTGAAGTTTTTGACATAATAATGTCTTTCGAGAATATGATCATCGTTGTTAGTGTAGTTATCATGATGATGATGATATGATGGTCATGATGGCCTTGATTTTCATTATCTCAGACAGGCCTGTGCATGGCACACACGTCCATGGTTTGTGTGACGTCAAAAGATTTTTTTAAATGACGAACAGGGTGGAAGGGGTGGAGGTGGGGAGAGGGAATGGGAGGGGGCGAGGGTTTGTGGTGTGTGGTGTTTTGGGTTTTTTTTAAGTGGGGGGGGGGGGGGCGGTAAACTTTGCTGTTTGAGAGAACGTTTATAAATGCATGATAGGTTTTGTGTGAAAGGACTTTTCTCTTCTTGTGAAGGGGTTTAATTTTTATTATAGCTGCATACCTTCATGGTGGGTAAAAATGGTCGCATACATAAGTCTCACCATTGGTGAACCTCGGGAGTTCTAGCCGAGGAATGGGGGAAAAAAAAACAAATGTTGACATCGGATCTGCGCCAGCTGTTCACAGAGCAATGCAGCGGTGGGGCTTTTTTTGTTTGTTTGTTGTTGTTTTTTCAATGGTGGCAATTCTCTGTATGTGAATGGGCATCTGCTTCAGAGAAACTTGTCTTTTGGTTTTTGAAGATTTTCCAGGTTGATCGATCAGTCATCTTGCAGTAACCTCCTCACCTGTCTCACCTATCGGCATCACCCAGTTCAGTGTTAGCCACTTCAGGCCCAATGACACCGACATGATCCTCCTTCTCCATGTGCTCCAGTCTTCGCTGGCCCTGCTGACTTCATGGATTCTCATGCCACAGGATTGGGTGATGTTGCTGCCAATGAGAGAAGCTGGTGGTCTGCCTTTTATTTTCGTTTTCCTTTGGTCTTACCTCGAAAACTAGCAGGAGAGAGAGAGAGAGAGAGAGAGAGAGAGAGAGAGAGAGAGAGAGAGAGAGAGAGAGAGAGAGGTTTAACCCCGTCCATAACTGGACTTTTCCCTGATCCTTAGTCCAGGAGTGGTGGTCTGGGTGCTAGTCTCATTAGGATGAGATGATAAACAGAATCCTGTGTGCTACAAACTTATACTGTACGTGTGTAAATAACAAATAATATAATAAAATAGATAATAGAAATAGATAGATAGATAGATAGATAGATAGATAGATAGATAGATAGATAGATAGATAGATAGATAGATAGATAGATAGATAGATAGATGATGATAGAATAGATAGATAGTTGTACTTGAAACACCCCCAGCTATAATACTAAAGTCATCATCCTTGGCAATATGCCGTAGTAAAAAAAATCACTCTTCTAGGCAAATCTCTATACAGGCAGAAAAAAGTGGGGGGGTTAATAATGATAAATAAACAATAATAATAAAAAATATATGAAAAAAAAGAGTCAGCACTATACTGTGGTCAGACTGTCACATGAAAAGAAAAAGAACCCAATTTTCACACAAGAGAAAGGTCGTGGCTTTTTTCCTCTGGGAAACTCACAGCTTTTTTTTTTTACAGCTTTCATTTTATATGACTTCCACCATGGAGATACGGCGGGGGAGGGGGGGGGGGCGTCAGTATAGATAGCACCTCTCATCCTTTGGAAATTCTCTGCTGAAAATTCCCTCTTTTCTATCCCTCTTTGTGTTTCTGCTTTGTTCCCTTTCTCCCTGTCACCTCCTTCTTGTCTTGTTCTTTCTTTTTCTTTCTGTCACCTCCTTCTTGTCGGTTTTCTGCCTTCTTGGTCCATTCTCCGGCCTTTTTTCTTTTAAAAATGCACAAGATAGCAGTTCTGTGTGTGTGTGTGTGTGTGTGTGTGTGTGTGTGTGTGTGTGTGTGTGTGTGTGTGTGTGTGTGTGTGTGTGTGTGTGTGTGTGTGTGTGTGCGGGCGAGCGGATGGGTGGGTGGGTGGTGGGTGTGGATTGTGTTTGTGTAGGGGGGGCGTGTGTGTGTGTGCGCGCGCGTGCATGCATGTATACGTGCGTGTGCGAGTGCGTACAATGCGTAAATAATAGTGATAATGTCGTTTCTAGTCAATGGTTTTAATAACATTGTATCCATACATTGGTTGTGTGTGTATGTGTGCGTGCGCACGCGCGCGTACGAGTGTGAGTGTTTGTGACATTTTTGTTTGAAGCTATCATATAATGTCTGAACAAATATGGAATGTAGCTATTTTGTATCTTTGATTATGATTCGTATCAATACGCCTGTTAGTATTGTAACTGCCCTTCAGGATGATTAAAGTGTTTTTGACTTCACTTGACTTGCCTTGCCTTGATGATCTGACTGCTGGTTTTGGTTGCTTTGGGAGCTTTTGCTGTTTGTTTTTTTTCTTTTATTGGGGGGTGGGAGGATTTTTGTTTGGCGGGGGTACTTATTGTTGTATTTTGATGGGACAATAACCGAGGGTTGACCAAATTTCCACAGGGAGTCATTAAAAAATTAAATATGGAAACTAAATCCTTTAACTTTTCAAATCATTGGAACCAAATGAAGATGAGGGGAAATGAAAAGAAGACTCCCAAGATCTTCCTCGTGATTTCCTCTTTATTTTTTTCTGTGGGGAGACTTGGAAAAGCTGCATGCATGCACTGAAGAGCTTTTTGGCAGATTCCTCCATATTATAAGATTTACCAATCTACTGACTGTCAAGATGGCGATGACAAAGTTGCAAAGCATTAACCTTGTCAGGGTTCACCAAGCCCCATAGAGGAAAAACAGTGTGAACCTATGATACAATATCCACACCTTGTTAATTAACATGAATTACACAGTTGAGGAGAACAGTGTTTTCACTGAGGATGACGATGTAGTTTGAGTGCATGAAGTCAGAAAACACATTGTCACCATGGATAGACAGACAGACAGACAGACAGACAGACAGACAGACAGACAGACAGATAGATAGATAGATAGATAGATAGATAGATAGATAGATAGATAGATAGATAGATAGATAGATAGATAGATAGATATAATTGTTGTGTGTGTGTGTGTGTGTGTGTGTGTGTGTGTGTGTGTGTGTGTGTGTGTGTGTGTGTGTGTGTGTGTGTGTGTGTTTTAAGAGCTTCAGCGAATCTTGTCCTTCATATTGACAACTCTTTTTATTTAAAAAAAATATCTTGATACACACAACCAACTGTAAATCACAACGGAAATCAGAGATACATACACAGATAGATAGACAGACAGACAGACACAGACAGACAGACAGACAGACAGACAGACAGACAGACAGACAGACAGACAGACAGCAGACAGACAGACAGACAGACAGCAGACAGACAGACAGACAGACAGACACAGAGAGAGAGAGAGAGAGAGAGAGAGAGAGAGAGAGAGAGAGAGAGAGAGAGAAGAGAGAGAGAGAGAGAGAGGGGGGGGGAGTAATTCATAACACACAAAACATGTTAGCAATGTTTTTGTTTTATTTATTTCGATCCTTTCTTTAGAGACAATTTTCAAGAGTTGAGTACAGAAACCCATTCTGATCAATCAGGTGATTAACACATTAACATCACAATATGCCAATCGACGTCATAAAAAATGCACCAAAAATTCTCAAAAAGTCGGGATCATTTGGGTGATAATTATATACACACCATCTTCAACTTTTAAAAATCTAAATTTTAATAGAATTCAGTTTTATCGGCGTATCATATGGTTTATAATTATATACCAACTTCAAGCTTTAAAAAATCAAAATAAAGTCAGTTTATTGGCGTATTATATGGATGATAATTATAATTATAATATACCATCATTCAACCTTTAAAATCAAAATTAGAATCAAATTATCGCGTAGACCCTACGTTTTATCAAACTTTCTGCACAAAATGTATCTCTATACGTACGGTTTTATCAAACATTTCTGCACAAAATGTATCTCTATACGTACGGTTTTATCAAACGTTTCTGCACAAAATGTATCTCTATACGTACGGTTTTATCAGACATTTCTGCACGAAATGTATCTCTATACGTACGGTTTTATCAAAATTTCTGCACGAAATGTATCTCTGTACGTACTGTTTTATCAAACATTTCTGCACAAAATGTATCTCTAACGTACGGTTTATCAAACGTTTCTGCACAAAATGTATCTCTATACGTACGGTTTTATCAAACGTTTCTGCACGAAAATGTATCTCTATACGTACGGTTTTATCAAACGTTTCTGCACAAAATGTATCTCTATACGTACGGTTTTATCAAACATTTCTGCACAAAATGTATCTCTATACGTTTTATCAAACATTTCTGCACAAATTTATCTGTATACGTTTTATCAAACATTTCTGCACAAAATTTATCTCTAAACTGTAGGAGTGAGGGGGGGGGGGGGGGTGGAAGAAGCTAACAAGGAACAGAAACACTATTAGTGTATTAAGAACTATTATAGCAAGAGTGCTCAATTTTTGACACTGCATTTCAAGACAAGTAATCCCCAAATTAAGCTTGATATTTTACAGAAATCATATTTATCCCCCCCCCCCCCCCACCCCTACGTTTTGCCAGTCATCATTATACGTTTGTAAATTACAGAATGTTAGTGTCATCATTTTTTAAAAATTTAATCACAATACTTTTTTTGGCAAGAAATGATTAGCTCTCCCCACTTGCTCCTGTCTTTAATTAACGACAGACAGACGGAGAATACTATTCAGTATAAGACTCTACAAGTAACCACACCGACTGTACAAATCACTACACACTGCCATTCTTCCCACACAACAAAAAACAACTATTACCCGTTTTATGAAAAGTCACCGGAGCTGTGGACGGATTTGTCTGGTCATAGCTTTTGACAGGTTATGAGAAACACACACACACGCACGCACCATCACGCACGCGCGCACACACACACACACAACCACACACACACACACACACACACACACACACACACACACACACACACACACACACACACACACACACACAGCTGCGCACTCATAATTTCATCGCACACACACACACACACACACACACAACACACATAACCACGCACTTATAATTTCATCACACCACACACACACACACACACACACACACACACACACACACACACACACACAGGGCACGCACTCAATTTCATCACACACCACTCTCTCTCTCTCTCTCTCTCTCTTCTCTCTCTCTCCTCTCTCTCTCTCTCTCTCTCTCTCTCTCTCCTCTCACACACACACACACACACACACACACACACACACACAACACACACACAACAACAACAACAACAACAACAACAACAACATATGAGAAATGAAGAGATCGAAATTACAATGACCATACTGTTCATATTTGTTGTGCTGTAAAATAGGAATGTTGGGGATTAGATGGTTGATATTGAAGGTTATGCTCCCACTGCATCCTCTAAGTCGCTTCTGAGTGTTCGGTCGGTTGGTTGGTTGGGCTTGTGTTTCGTTTAGTGGCAACTGGTGTTAAAGGCTGACATTAATCCACATAACATTTTTTGTGAACTTTCTTCCATGCATTCAGTACAAGGTTTGTCAGAACGTTTTCTTTTCTTCTTCTTTTTCTTTCTCGTTTATATGCATGGGTTATCAGGGCAAAAAAGGGAGGGGGGGGGGGATTCAAGGGGGAAAACCCTGAACAGCAGGTCTTTGATTAAAGTTCCATTCTGGCAAAGAGTTATGACCCTTACTTCTTGCACACTGGGGGGGATGGGGGTAGGGAGGAGGGAGGGAGGGAGGAAAGGCCGCATCATGGCCTCAGTTTCGAGCCCACATCCACACTAAGCCTCTCTGACTGGATGATGATGAACTGAGCAAAGTATTTACATTCATTGATCACGTTTTGTGCTTTCAGATCATCACAATCTACCCAGGTATTTCCAGGGTACGATACTACCCCGAAACAGGGTCACATACTTATTTACATTGATCATTATTTTTGTATCCACTTCTGCAAGTTGTACAATTATTCACATTGGTCGACTTTGTAACAGTATCAAACTTTACACTCAAACTTAACACTACGCATTCATTCGTTTCATTGAAAGAAGTGGCACATCTGGAAAACATTTAGCTGTACAGCTGTACACAGCACATATCAATGGGTAATAATATACAATGAAAAGAAACCCACTGCAACAGGTTCTTTTCTTTACAAAGCACGTTACCCCTGCAAAGTGACAAAATCTATCTCTTGTATGAGTCACCCACGTCCAAATCGGATGGCTGGGCCCGACTTGTCAGGCAACTTAATGTCAGCGCAACTTCGCTCACATGACAGACAACAATAGTTCCTGACCAAGCCTACAACAACAACAAAAGAAAAGTATGAGCCAGAGCAAACACACCACTTAAAAAAAAATGCAAAAGACAGAAGGAAACTTTTTTTTTAACATAAAACGTTCCTGCTCCAACAAAAACAAATTGAAACTTTTTTAAAGCCCATCTCTACCTTTTCATTTGTATCCATCAAAGAAGAAAATGGCCATTAAATAAAATGAAATTTAGACAAAAGCAAAAAGTTCTATACACCGTCAGTGCAGAAAGAGAGAGAGAGGGGGGGGGGGGTCTTTTTTTTTTTTAAAACGTAAGGAGAAAGGGAGGGGAGACAAATAGGTTTCTGGGCTAGCAGGGGAAGGAAAAGCAATCGGTGGCGAGTGCTAATCCCTTCTTACGTTTCTTGTCTCAGAAAGCACGGTGTATTTTCTGGTTATGAAGTCAGTTAACAGCCAGCAGTAATTAATATACGGATAGATAGGCCGAGCAATAAAATCAAAGAAAGAATAAAAAGCAAAGAAAAAGCAAATTCTGCTGTTAGGAAGAATATCGACTTCAAAAATCACTACAGAAAGCACGGTGTATTTTCTGGTTATTAAGTCAGTTAACAAGAGTAGTATACGGATGGATAGGCCCGAGTAATAAAATCAAAGAAAGAATAAAAGCAAAGGAAAAGCACATTCTGCTGTTAGGAAGAATATTGAATATCGACTACAAAAGTTACATCTCTTGTCATTTTTGACAGATTTTTACTGTAAAAAATTGATATAAAAATGAAAGCCCTGGAAGCCAACCTGGATGGCATCATTTAGCCGACAATGCTACAGGCTTAATAATCCATGCTGAAGCCATATCAGGAAGGAGAGAGAGAGAGAGAGAGAGAGAGAGAGAGAGAGAGAGAGAGAGAGAGAGAGAGAGAGAGAGAGAGAGAGAGAGAGAGAGAGAGAGAGAGAGAGAGACGTTATTCATAATGGAATAAGCACTCATGTGCTTTTTTACACCTAGTCCCCGTGTGTTTGCAGTTTTGTAAATCTTGTCATCTGTTCCCACCGGCACACAATGGCCTACTCGTACGAAAAGTGGAACAGGATTCTACGTGTGTGTAAGATGTTCTGCGTGCGTTCGCAAACGGGGACTGGGTGTATAGTCTCATCCTAAGGACTTTTGGGGAGAGTGGAGTCAGCACTGATGTTAACTCCAGGGGGAAAATCCCCTCAAAGGGGAATCGAACCCAAGTCGTCAAATTGTCAGCGCAGTGTTCTGACCACTAGGCTATCCCGTCCCCCCCCCCCCCCCCCCCCCAAGAGAGAGAGAGAGAGAGAGAGAGAGAGAGAGAGAGAGAGAGAGAGAGAGAGAGAGAGAGAGAGAGAGAGAGAGAGAGAGTTAATTTTAATCAAAAAATTAATGCGATTAGGCAACAAAAATAAAAATACAAGACCAGTTTACACTTTTATAAAAATGAAATCGGGCCAAAAGGTGAAGCGGTGGCCATTGTGGGACAGCACCTAAGCCTCCAGCATCCTCTTCGGGGCCCTGCTATCTTTGGCTTCGAGGTCCTGCCTGACCTATGTGGTCTGTGCCACAAGGTCGTCCTTCAGGGTTGAGGTCAAGGTCATCCATCAACTGCGGCAATGCTGTGAGTGCGTCGTCCTCTGTCCTGGATAACATAACCACGAGCAGGGGTCAGGATATATTTTTTTTATGGCATGGGCGTTTATGATTAATGGCATGAATTTGATGGGGATGGTGAGTTTCGTTTTTTTTTTCACATGATGATGATGAATAACTGAAACAAAAATAAATTTAAATGGTACAAAGTCTCAACTTCACCCACATTCCTTGCTTTTAATAATGACCGCTTCTTTTTTAATGAGACAGGTTTCAACCCGGAGTTTGGGGTGGTCTAGAGGTAACGCACCTGTCTGGAAAGCGAGAAGTCTGGGTCAGAGTGTGCGGTGCTTCAAATCCCGTTTGGGTCCAAAACTTTTCCCCCATCCACTAGACCACGAGTGATGGTCTGGTTGCTAGTCTTTCG
>CM060327.1:39918348-39950848 GCA_030674155.1 Stramonita haemastoma | reverse complement strand
ATCAGCATTATTCCACAAACTTACCTTCCTACACTATTCTCACCCACACACCCAAACCACAGCACGTATTCTGTTCCTTCTTTCTTTCATGAACCAACTTACTGGCTCAGTGCTGCGCAAAGCGAGGCCACTAGACTACTGAACCTAGACACGGCATGTGTTGACATGACAAATTGACAAACAACGAGTTGAAACTTGCGCGGGAATAGTCACATGATCTGTAGGGCACAGCTGGTTGGTTGCCGTGATCCAGGCAATGTGGATAGTAGTCTTGAGTAGTCCGAGGCCCCGCTGTTGTCGCTGCTTGGACCCAGGCGACCCTGATTATGTAACAGTAACTCACAGGAACAAACATGTCTGGCCTAGGCCTAGGCTATCACGCTTGTCAGGCATTAGGCCTACCAAGCTAAAGGCACTTGACTGTTGGACATTTCCTTTCTGTTATGTTGGCATAGCTACCTGAAGTAAGCATGCTTTTAAAAAAAAAAAATTTGTTTTTGTGGGGGTTTTTTAATTTGTTTTTGTTGCTTTTAGTGACAAATTGTAAAACATGCAAAACAGAGAAAGAAGCATTTCTTTTAAGATATAGTCGATTGTGTAGTTTGATAAACTCAGCCTTATTTGGTAACTTACCATTATTGGGTTTTTTGTGGGGGGTTTTATCACCTCCTCCCCCCCCCCCCCCCATATTATTTTTATCTGTACAAGATAAAGAACAAAAATAGAAAGACAACAAGAAATGCTGTTGATACCAAATCTAAAGACAGGAGGGGAAAAAAGATGACAAGAGGTACATAAAAAGAAACAATGAAGAAAGAAAAAGAAACAAACAAAGAAAAAAAAACAAAGACAGAAAGAAAGAAGACAGAATCAAAAAAGGAAGAAAAAGAAGAAAGAAAGAAAAACTTAAAACACACGCAAAATAGGAGATGATGAACACCAACACAAAGATTTTTTTTTTAAACAAACAAAAAGGGGGAAAAAACCAGCATTGAAGGAATGAAAGAATGAATGGATTAATTAATTAATTAAACATTTGATTGGTGGTTAATCAAATTAATTGATTGATTATTAATTGTTGATGATTAAGTAATTAGCAGAAAAGGTGGTTGATTAAATTAATTGATTGATAATTTATTATTAATTGATTGATAATTAATTAACAGAAAGGACAAGGGGAAAAGGTATCTGCTTCCCTCCCCAAAGCTTACTGTTCATGTTGATTAATAACTCTTGTTCACCCTGTACAGTGCAAACAACATCACCACTGCTTACCTCACAGCCACTGTTCAGCAGTCAGTGAGTTTCTGTTCACCAGGGTGAAGCAACTAACAATAGCAAGGAACAGTAAGAAAAGAAAAGAAAACAAAAGAAAACAACAAAACCAGAGACAATGACAATGACAAAATGATTGTTTAGACCCAGTGTTCATAGACAAGGGGGAATGAGTAGATGCAAATGAAGTTCACATAACTAGCTTCTTAATTAAGGGGGGGGGAAACCCAGACTCAGACAAACAGACCCATTGTCAGACAGACAGGTCTTTGGTTGTTGCAAAATTAGCACAATTTTTTGCCACACATAGCAATGCCTAACTAAAGGATTTCTCAATACTACTACTACTACTAATACATGGAATTTATATAGCGCTATATCTTGCAAAACAAAAACAAAAAAACAAACAAAACAAATCCTTGCATTCAACCCACATAACACACAACCAATCAATAACAATTAATAGTTTTAGCAAATTCGAATGCACACACACACACACACACACATACACACACGCATATGCGCACACACACATTCGCACGTACACACACACTTATAAAGGTTATAAGGCTTGGGCAGTTTGAAGGGGATTAAGGGGATTGTCTTAACTGCTAAATGGATTGTGATTTTGTTTTTAAAGGCACAGAATATACACTTTGCCAGATTTACTATTTGTTCTGGCTCCTGCTGCTCTAACAAGGGATAGCTTCTAGTTTCTGAAATATTCTAGTTTAACCTTGCTTTGACAAGCTTTCCACAATGCAGTGAAAAAAGTAAAACCATATAAGAGATGAGAGAGAGAGAGAGAGAGGAGAGAGAGAGAGAGAGAGAGAGAGAGAGAGAGAGAGAGAGAGAGGAGAGAGAGAGAGAGAGAGAGAAATTAACATTTTTATTGAATAAACATCTTTTATTGCACAACAGTGACTTTTTTTCATCCAGCCCTCAGTCCAAAAATCAACCAGTCATTCAGTAAAACATAATTATAACATTAAATTTCCTGCCAGTGTATTTCCAATCATTGGGGGGTGGGGGGAGATTATCAAAAAGATGGAAAAGCAGTTCTGTTGGATGTAAAAAAAATAAAATAAAATAAAAATGCAGGATTGTTTGTTCCATTGCTCTGGAAATAACAGAGTGAAAAGGGGGAGAAAGGGGTTCGGAGCAGATAGGAATATTTTATTTTATTTTATACCACTTTATGTTACTGCAGATTTCTCTGCATGAAATTCGGGCTGCTCTCCTCAAGCGCTTTGCCACTAGTGCAACGCCTACCCGTTATTTTTTCTTTTTTGCTGTCTGCAAATGTATTTGTTTCCCTATCAGTGTGGCTTTTTTTCTACAGAATTTTGCCAGGGACAACCCTCTGGTTGCTGTGGGGTCTTTTACATGTGCTAAATAATGATGTGTAATACACGGTACCTCGGATTATTGTCGCATCCCAAAGACTAGTACCCAGACCACCACTCATGATCTAATGGATAGGAGACAAGTTTAAGGCCCAAACGGTGGGAGAGAGCAGACATCCTTGGCATACTCCAATTATTGTTGGAAACCAATCTCATAATTATGTGCATCAGTGGTCTAGAGGCAACGCGCCTTCCTCAAAAGCGAAAAGTCTGGGTACAAAGTGTGCGGTGGCTCAAACCCCATTTAGGCCCAAAACTTGTCCACCATCCATTTGACGAGTGGTGGTCTGGGTGCTAGTCTTTTGGATGAGAAGATAAACCAAGGTCCGTGTGTTACAGAAAATCATTTAGCACACGTAAAAGAACCCACAGCAACAAGAGAGTTGTCCCTGGCAAAATTCTGTAGAAAAAAGTCACTCTGATACAGTTGCAAACAGGAAAAGAAAAAAAAAAAAAGGGTGGCACTGCTCTTGTGGCGACGTGCTCAACTAGGGAAGAGGCCGAACTTCATGCAGAGAAATCTGTCATGACTTAAGTGACGTAACATTAACATGTAACAAAGTAAAATAAAATGTTGCTGTCATAATAGACTGCACTGGTTGCCTTGTTATAGAGGCATTCTATGGTTTTGATCAGGAATTTGTCAAAGATGTTGTCAATTGTTTCAGTTGCAGCAATGTTAAAGCTGTTGACCAAGGCGTCTACTTCAGTGTCCTGGTTGTGGAGAACGAGGAGTGGGGCAAGTTTTCCTCTTATGGCAGCTTTGAAGTCTTCTGCTACGATTGGGTCCTTTAGTCTACCAAGATTAAAAATCATCCTTAAATTTCCCTGCCTCTAAATTCTCTTGAGGCAGGAGTCTAAGCATCATGATCACAAGCTCTTGGTCGGTTTAAATGTCTTTTCCTGGTGTTTGCTATAATGACACTTGATTGAAATCAAGAAATGAAGTTTCTGTCCAACTTTTAACAGACTGTGTAGGTGGTGACTAACTTCATGGCAGACTATAACAGTTGTAAGTTGATTGCAGACTACGAAGGTTCTGTATAATTCACTGCAAGTGATGTACGACTTCATGACATGCTAGGTGGGTAGTGTATGATTTGAGATTATGAGGGTGGTGTACAACTTTTTGACACACTGAGACAATGATATACATTTTGACAGATTGCAAAAATAATGTTATTTTGACAGACTGTGATGGTGATGTACATTTTGACAGACTGTGACAATGATGTACAACTTTTTGGCAGACTGATGGTGATGTACAACTTTGACAGACTAAGGTGGTGTACAACAGTATAAAGGTAGTGTTTAACTTTTTGACACTATGAATGTGGTAGATTTTTCTTTTCATTCCTTGGCTAGAGCTCGTACGCCAACAGTGAGAAACTGCATATGCGATTATTTTCATTAATTTAAGGTAGCCGCATACCAACTTTGGGGATGGTGTCTAAATAAGAAACCTGTGTACATGCATTTTTGAAAAATCTTCACCTATTCTACCATCATGAAATGGCCAAACACTCCAAAAGGTGGAACATGTTGATCCTATTTAATGTGTAGCAAGATGTTCTGCATGCATTTGGACACGGGGCCTCAGTTTAGAGTCTTATTCCAAGGACTTTGACGTGTGAGTTTTCTTGTTGAACTAGGAAGAGCAGACAAGGCCAAGGAATCGAACCCAGAATCTTACAGTTTACTTGTTAGGCAAGAGAATGTCTTAACATCCTGCCATTTTTCTTCTTGAATTAATCGACAGGTTCAACTGGAAAATAACGGACTATGAAAGTAGTGTCTAACTTTATTACAGACTATGAATGTGGTGTTCAAAAGGCAACACTTGTTTTATATTAGTAATTTTTTCTATTCATGGTCGAGACATTTCACATTCAGACAGCTCATTTTTTTCGCTGCTTTACATGATGCATGCTGGTTTTTTCTGCCTATTTCTCGACAAGAGCTTTGAGGTTTACAAGAAGCAAGATTTTGCGTCTGCTACTGTTTTTACCCACCATTAAAGGTAGGCACAATCCTACTTCAGGGATGGTGTAAACACTATATCTGTGTGAATGCGTTTTGGCGTCGTTTTTTTTTTTTTTACTTCATCATCTTTTCTCACCAGCACACAAAGGCCTACTCTTCCAAAAGGCAGAAATCAAATCAAATCAAATCAATCAGAACAAGTTTTCCATCAATTCTTTCCTTGGCCAGCACCAAAGGCGATATTTTTGTGTATGCAACAAATTCCCCCCAACCCTTCCCCGTTTAGGTAGCTGCAATCGTGACTTCGAGGATATTGTCTAAACATGACACTGTTGTGCATGCATTTTAAAAACAAAATGTCATCCATTTCTAACAGCACAAAATGGCCAACTCTTCTAAAAGGTGGAACGGGTTTTAAACATGTGCAAGATATTCTGCATAAATTCACACATGGGGCCTTGGTTTATAGCCTCATCTGAAGGACTTTGACATTCAGCTGATTTTTTTTGGTCAAACTGGGAAAAAAGGGCAAGGATGGGAATCAAACCCAGAACCTCCCAGTTCACTTGTTAGGCAGGTGAACATTTAAACTGTCCTGCCACCTTCCGTTTTTCCACACATTCAATTTGCATATGCAAGACATCTGTAATATATGTGACGCTCCACCACATAAGGAGTCGCATTGCACAAGAGGTCAACTTTTAGCTATTGGAATGTTATTAATTTGCAATAAAATTGATATACAATACAAAAAACAGATTGAACATCGAACAATTCTCAAATTCAAAATACTTTATTATCTCTAAAACAGACAAATTCTGGTGGGTTACAAGCCATATATAAAAACAATAACCACACAAAATAACATCAGTATAGCTCTACACAGGTTCTGAACATCAGCACGCACCCATCACAGCACACAGAGCACCCACAAGTCAGCAACACCTCAGCCACCCGCAAACTCCCCAAGTAAAATCACAAACATTGGTGTGGGCACCAGTATGCCCACGCATCCACACATACACACTCACACATGGCTCACGCACACATAAACACAATCACAAAATATTAAAAATTTTCACACACATGCGCATGCATTTTAAGACATAAACAAAATTGTTATAACATATTGTATGATAAGACAAATACCAATTAAATTTTACACTATCCTATTAAGATATTAAACGCAGTTTAAAAACAAACAAACAAACCGCCCACGCACGCGCGCACGTGTACACACACAAACACAAAAAAAACTGTTATAAAAGGTTGTATAATTAAACAAATATCTTTTTTTTTTTAAGAGAAATACTTTGTCCATTAAAATATTGAACACAGTTTAGAATAACAGGTAGCCTTTCCTATGCTTCAAAATTTCCCATCCCATTTTGCCTGAGCACTGAATCTCTCTCTCTCTCTTTCTCTCCGGCTCGCTGTCTTACTTTGGGTCAGTTCAGATTCTATCAAAAGTTATTACAAATTGAAATGACAAAATGACAAAATGAGAAATTGACAAGTTTAGAATCCTAACAGGTGTTCAGAATGAGGGCTTGGCTATTTTCAAAACACGTTTAAAAACAAAAGGGAACAAAATTATGCCTTGATATTTCACTAGAAGGTAGAATAAGTGCTATAGTTTTATAATCCATCAAACTCTCAAAATCGACAACCTCAACCCAACCTGCCTAAAATTGCTCCTAGCGGACAAGTGGGTTATATGCTGAGTGACTCATTTTGTGGTGACATGCCAAGATTTGTTTTCTTCAATCTTGTCAGGATGCTGGGTATACATGTGTGTGTGTGACTGTGTAGTCTGAACAGAGCCAACACCATGTAGGTGCAGTATTTATGAGGATTTTCCTCACAGAAAAGAGAGGAAATTTTCAAAGCAAACAACAACAACAAAAAGCAGGGGGGGATCCAAAACAAAAGAGGAAAACCACGACAGGCATTTTGTAGCAAATACAAAAGTGCGAGTAATCATTTCTGCATTACACTATCAGTCAATTACCTGACGAGATGTGACACATGTTGATTGATGACACAATTTACTTTTTAAAATCCATTTATAAGGTTTTCCTTGCTACAATGAGTTGATACCCCCCCCCCCTTCTTCTTTCTTTTAATTCTTTTTGTAACTACCAGTAGTTACATGTAATCTCTTTTCCTCATTGTTGAACGATGAGCAAACAATGCATCACAAAAAGTTTATTAATTATGAGGCCAAACATCCAGAAGTAAGATGCAGTGATACCTCACTGCTCTACAAAACACTTGATATCTATGTGAAAAAAACAATAAACAAAAAGTAATGCAAAAACAGAGCTTGAAAAACAAAATCAACTCTTATACACACCCCAACCTAACAAGAAGCAGACATCTCCCTCCCCCCCCGCCCCCCAAACAAAAAGCACCACTGCATACTTTACAGTGAGCAATACCTTATGGACAAGCACTACTAGCATCTATCACCTTCACTACTAATACATACACATATGCAGAAAGAAAGGGGGGCACGGGGGAGGTGCACATAAAAAAAATCCAGCTTTAAGATTTGCACAACTGTTGTTGTTCTTGTATCTACGTCCCAGTGAAGATTTCCATTTAGGGACAGGATTTGCACAAAATGCTCATAATTGTTTTAAAGGCAGCAAACAGAAACTCACAGTACAGTGTGATGCTCTTCTTCACCACAATACCATACGTGGCACAAGGGCTTCTAAGCTTTTGGAAAGAGCCTGCGTGAGTTGTCCTGTTTTGGGGCCAACAGCACTTGAGGATTCTGAGCAACCTGTGAATTTACTGGACTGATTATAATTGCTTTATGTTCAAACATCACTTGCAGATTTTTCCTTCTTTCGGTTTTAGGTATTTTCTATCAGCCGGCAGAATTTGAGTCGATCAGAAGCTTTCACTCATGACACAGAGAAACAGAGTTTTCCAATTTGGAAGCTCAAAGACATAAGCTTTCTTGGTAGCTAGCAAAGCTATTTCAACAGGTGAAAAATATCTTTTTCAGTAGATGCTTCACTGCATTTGTTTCCTTTTTTTACTGGCAATTCTTTAAAATATCTGCGTCAATCATTTGACTCAGATATTGGAGTTACTGTGTGGCACAATAACAACAGTGTTGATTCAAATCAAGTCTGCAGAACTAAAACACCTTGTGACAATCACACTTCACATGTAATCTTTTCCAAGCCTTTAACTCCACATTTAGTACAAAGCTGCCTCTTTGCTGGAAGCATCATTTTTAAAATTCGAGTTTTCTTATCAAAAGTTTTCAAAAGAAACATGTCCAACACAATGCTGTTTGCACAACAGTCGCCTCTTTTCAATAATTGCCAAAGTGAACCTAGAGAGTCTTCAGAACATTATCACACTGTACATCAACTTTGACTTCTCAGCCAAGTGATTTCTGATTGGTGACTGGTACCCGACTCTAATTGTATTCACAAAATGTCTGGGTGTTCCAAAAGTGACATCAGAATATAGGTAAAGTTCTCAACAGTTGAAGAGGATGTGCTTTCTTTAATCTTTTGAATGCTGGTTGAATATATATTTTTGTTCTGATGGCAAAACAGCAGAAAATTTTTATACAACATAAAAAATTTTAAAACAGCAAAAATTGAACAACTGACAGTGGAATTCCACCAAAATGTGGAGAAATCCCATGCCTGATTTATGCACTAGCAAGCTGTCCATGTATACACTAACAAGATTTTGCCAATGCTAATTTACCTTGTAGCATGCATCACAGGTTGACAACAGTCCTGTGCATGGCTGCACTGATCCATTCTTCCCTTTCACACCAAAAAAACATACATAATCTGCGAGAGTGCCTGTAAAATATGTGTATGATTATGTCAGATTCCAGACCCACACATGGTCTTTTTCATTCAGGGATCGTAAGTCATTTCACAGGATGCACCACTATATATTTTGCATTAACTGTTGTACTTTCTATAAACTTTGTATGGTAATTTCAAGTTTTCAACTGTGTGTAAATCTGCTTATGGATGTTGACACAGTTAAAGCAGCCTTGGTATCTAGCATTTTACTGAACAGACTTTCATTGTTGACTGTTACAGCAGCATTTGTATCATGAATTTTACAGTACTTTTTTTTTCATTGCTGAAAAGTTGTATCAGGGGCCAATTTGATGAAAGCACAGTGAAGTCACTCTGGAGAACTCATTATATTGAACTAAAAGCTCACAAAGGGGCCAAAAAAACTTAAATCTGTGTTTGGCATGTGAGGACCGTATTTCCACTCGATTTTAAGTCAACAGGCTAATCATCCATGCAACAGCAGTTTTTAGGTCAATCTTAGGTCGGCGACAGGGAATGAGCAAGACTTTCTAAAAACACAATCTGTCCAACATTGGTAGTCGGCTCAGTCGATCAAAGTCACACACTATGGATGCCTTCTCAAAAACGACCCCAGCACTGGTATCATGCATTTTACTGTAACAAATGTGACAGATATAGCAGCACTTGATTCTACTAGATGCTTTTTAAAAAACCAATCCAGACGATGGTGTCCAACACAGCACTTGATGTCTAGCATAAAAACTTTTTTTTAAAACATGTCATGAAGATGATTAACACTTTAATCACAAGTCTATGAAGGTGGTGTGGTATAACTATATCATGATGTGAAAAAGGAATGGTGTTGAAGGTGTCTAAGTTGCATATCCACCAGTAGCGTTTTTCCTGCCGCTGCTTCTTCCCCCTAAACGGGATTGCCTGGGTTTGAAGTGATGTGCACTGGCATGTGATCTGTTGGCCAGAGTTTGAATCTCGTTCTCAATCAAAATGAAAGAATAAAAATAAAAATTAAATAAACTTGTCAATGGCTGTGCTGAACTGGTTTGTTTTTTTCCTCTGGAGTTAACATCAGTGCCAACTTCACTCCCCCCAAAAGTCCTTTAGATGAGACTATAAACCAAGGTCACCTGTGCGAATCAAGCAGAACATCTTTGCGCACATTAAAACCAGTTCCGCATTTCGAAAAGAGCATGCCATTGTGTGCCGGTAGGAAGCAGATGACAAAATTAACAAAAATGCATACTAAAATTATGAAAATGATGTACTGTTTTCCATTTTCCTCAGAAATAAATAAATAAAATAAATAAATAAATAAATAAACTTGTTCATGGATGTGCTGAATCAGTTTTTTTTCCAGGAGACTTTAGCATTTCTCATCTGCTCCTGAAGCTTCTTGGGTTGCCTGGGTTCTTCACACAGCCTCTGCAGGACAAAGGAAAAATATCTTTTGTATTTTCTCATCCCCTCAGTGCAGGCAACTAGGGTTATTCAAAAAAATCTTAGTTCCAACTATAAAGACACATGCCTAAAGCAAACACAAAAGAGCCAGGAAAGAACATCAAGCTCTGTCTTTTATTTTTAGTCATACCCATATAAAAATCAATGGCAATGCTTATGCAGAGAAGTAAGATCTGAGTGCTTAAGTTAATGAAAACGTATTTCCATATGTACACTCTCAAAGCAAGACAAAAAGTTCAGGAAAAAAAAGAAGAAAAATCATATATATAGAATGTTAAACTACTTCACATATGGACACCATCACTTTTGACAGCCTCCATTCAAAATACATAACAATATTACATTATTAGTCAAATATCTGACCAAATGTGACAGTTGATCAATGACAACTTTTTAAAATCTACTTATTCATGTTATTCCATACCACACTCAAATAATATTCCCCGCTACTCACAGACGATTACAATAGCAATCTTGTCTTGACCAGTTTGTTCTTTGACAGGCATGTATAACTTGACTGTGTGTTTAATTTGGCATTTAAACTAATAACTCAAGATCATCTCCCATTTCAGATGAATGCACATAATTGCATGTGTGCCTGTGTGTTGTGAGAGCAGAGAGAGTTTCACCTCCAGTACTTGGTTACTGTCAATTTTTAAGCTATGTTCATAGGGCCTGCTGGTATTGGTTTGACTGTTTCAAGTAAAAAAAAAACGTTTTTCTAGGTTTAAAATTCATTTGGAAATATACAACATCAAAGAATTTCACAACTGTCTCTTAAAGTTGGATGCCACATCCACACTCAAGGCAAAATGTCCACAAGTGGAAACCATAAGTACAACGATCACTCCTCTTGATCATGTCGGTATTTTTTAAAGTACAAAATCAGCATGTAATTTTGTTTGGAGTCGAGCATTCGGCACCAGTTGCTTTGAATTTTGTTACCTTGTATCTCTTCATAACAACTTGAGTCTAACAAATTGCCAAATCTTGGTAGGACCACATCACTGGGGGGTTCTTTTAGGGTTTTTTGTTTTTTTACATCACTGTTATTGTTGTGATTAAATTAATGTCCCAGTGGATATTTCAGGTTTAGGGACTGTGGACCACATCAGCTCTTAAAAGTTGGCTTCAGCTTCAAACACCTGCCCACCACCTGCTTGCAGGAGAATGTATTTTCAGCTTGCAGGAGAATGCATTTTATCACACAAACCAAACACAAATCTAGCCTCTGAACTCAGCTTTCATCAGTTACATGGAATTCAATGCATAGTTTTTAACTTACTTTGCTGTTTTTAATTCAGAAAAATATACATCCAACTAGACCAATTGATGGACAACCCCTGAGACCTACTGTGCATGCACCAAATTAATAATTACCTCCCTTAGTGTGTAGTCTGCTATTCCACGACCGTTTGGATCACGCACTCATTCACATTTTGAACTTATATCTACTTATTTTTTCGTATAAAAATGTATCTTTAGTTTATTGTCATTGTTAAAGAGAATACTTTCTGTAGACAAGCCTCGATTTCCAAGGGTCTTCAAGGGGGTGTTTGTCACAGGTTGTCATTTTGGTCATTTTCAACAGCATTTAAAGTCTTGAATGTAATATTTCTTTTTACAAAAGAAAATTTACATTGAAAATCATGGGAAATATGGAATTACATTTAAAAACGGAAGGAAAATCACCCATGCAGTAATAATCTCTCTGCCCTACAAAAACACTCAACATCCACGTGAAATAAAAACTGAAAAATAACCAACAAACAGTGTAAAAACAGAGCCTGAAAAAAAAAAAACAATATGACCCTGTCCCAACCTAAGAATAAGCAAAATACCCCCTCCACCTAGCAGTACGCCCACTACCCTCCCAAAAAAAAAAACCTACAAAGAACAAGACTACTTCACACTTTATAGCGAGCAATGCCTTATGGATAAACACCACTACCATCCATCACCAAACAGAGAGAGAGAGAAGAGAGAGAGAGAGAGAGAGAGAGAGAGAGAGAGAGAGAGAGAGAGAGAGAGAGAGAGAGAGAGAGAGAGAGAGAGAGAGAGAATAAGCCTGTTTCAGTTTTGCACAAACTATTCATAATCGTTTTACAGGCAGCGATTGACAACACAGATGAGTGTGATGCACTTCAGCGCTATGAACATACAGCCTCCCCAGCTTTTTAAATAAGGCCAGCACAAGACATACTAGCAAAGACGAACTTTGGGGACAACTGTATTTGAGGATTCTGGGCAACCTGCAAAGATACAACTATTTGTCTGATGCTAAAACAACATTATATACAAATTCTGCCTTCTTTTGATTTTAACCATTTTTTTCAGCCAGCAGAATTTGCATTGATTGGAAGTTTTCAATCAAGACACAAACAAATGGAGATTTAAAAAAAATAAAATAATGAAATAAAAAATTTTTAAACAATCCCCCCCCCCCCCCCCCCCACCATAAAAACAAATGGAGATTGCTGTTTTGGGAACTAAAAGCACATATGCCTTCTTGGCAGCTAGTAGAGGTATTTTGATCAGCAAAAATCGTCATCATTAGCAGATGAACCATTGCATTTGTTTTCTTTTTCTATAGGCAGTTTTTTGCAGTCTCTGCATCAATCATTTGACCCAGATACTAGAGTTATTGTGTGGCATGATATCTGTAAGACGGTGTCAATTCAAATCCAATCTGCAGAGTTAAAAACATTGCGATAACCACAATTCACCTGTAATATTTTCATGCCTTTAAGTTTCGCCACACTGCAATACAAAGTTGTGCCCTTTGCTGAAAGCATTATTTCTTGAATTCAAGTTCTTGTCAAAAGTATTTGAAGTAAACACGTCCGACAAACTGTTATTTACATGACAGTGGCCTCTTCCTGACAATTGCCAAGTTGGACCTCAGAAGACTTCAGAGCATTATCACGTTGCATTTATCGACTTTAACCTCTAAACGAAATATTTCTGACTGGTTAAAAGTGGTAATATGTGACTGTTTTTTTCAGTCTCATTTGCATTCAGAAAATGTCTGCGTGTTCCAAAAAGGATGTCAGCATATAGGTTCCAAAAATGATGTCAGCATTCTCAACAGTTGAAGCTGATGTGATTTCTCTGATTGTTTTGTATGTAGTTTGAATTGTTTTTTTTCTCTGATGGGGAAACAGCCCAAAAATCTTTAAAAATGGCGGAACAGTGGAAATATAACTAAAGTGGAAAAATTCCATGCCTGCTGTTTAATAGAAAATAATGCTAGCAGCTGTTTGTAATTTTTGAACGAAAGTATCTCCCTGTGGGTATGCCGGGGGCTCTTTCCCTTACCTCTTAATATCTCTCCCCCATCCCCCCTCCTCCCACTCTCTATAGCTCATTTTTTGCCTACTCAGCCCATTCTTCTGCCTTTCTTTTTTTTTATACAGCAAATCAGAAAAAAAAATCTTACAAACCTTTTAATAAGCTGCCCTGGAGTCCAAATGTGTTGGCTGAGGCCAGCATGCAAACCCCATGCACAGGAGAAGGCCACACACTACGCATCCTTCCCAGTACAGCCAGGTTTCCAACTTTATGCTGCTTGTCCCGGGGTCTTCCAGCTAGTAACAGTGCCGGGCCTCCAGCCTCAAATGGGCCCCACCACAGCTACTGGAAAAATGACAACCAGAATCTCTGAAGTGTCTAACTATGAAACATCTCAAATTTACATAGACAATAGACATGCAAAAACACATTAGAAAGTTATCATTTCACTGTCATAGTTCAAACAGCTGATGAAAAAATTCAGTGTCTTTGGAACATACACCATATCATTTCTAGAAATTTATATTATACACGAGTAAAATGGATACTAGTTTTGTAAAGGTCTTGCCTGTGAAAATTTTGTTTGTTTTGATTATAAGTGTAGATTCATGGTTTTCTTTATTTCAGGAAAAGGTTTCATGAAAATTCTGTTACTTTCTTCTTAAGCTAGACACTGTACACTGAGTGTATAGATCTGGCAACATTTAATGGGCATACACATGCAAAAAAACAAACAAACTGATAATGGGCCCTCATACTACATCAAGGAAATTTCAGATCATAAAGGCAAAATCAGCACACAAATAAAAGAGATGAAAGATGGAATCAGTTTGTCTATGTGTCCAGTAACAACTGATGCTCATAACAAACATCCATTGATTTAGAAAAAGCAGCGGCTTTAGCAAATATTTCTCCTGAACAAAAAGAACTTTCCCTTTTTTGTTCCTTGGCTAGAGCTCCGAGGTCGACCAAAACGTGAGATTTTATATATGCGACCGTTTTTACCATTAACCTAGCCACATTCAGACTTCACAGATGATGGCTAAACATAACACCTGTGTGCATGTATTTTTAAAATTTTGTGATCCACTCCAATCACAGCATGTAATGGCCCACTCTTTTGAAAGGCAGAACAGGTTTTTACGGTGTGCACAAGATGTTCTGTCAGCATTCACACGTCCAATCTAATCCAATGATGTTGCTAAGAGCCCCGCCAACCACACAGGCACACTCGCACCTGGGGTTTTGGTTTATACTCTCATCTGAAGGACTTTTGGGGGAATGGAACCAGAACTAATGTTAACTCCCGAGGAAAACTCCCTTCAAACAGATGCCATGGTGTTGGCTTGACCTCAGGCCATCAGATTACAAGCGCAATGCTCAAACCACAAGGTTACCCCACCCCCTTTTTAAAAAAAAAGTTGTTTTGAGGATTTTTCATTTCATTGCCAAAAGTATAAAGCACAAGCTGAGAAAAATTAGCTATATGCAATCCCATTCCACAAAATTATTTACGGTTTTATTCTCCAATTACTATTAATGAGTTGCTTTTTTTAATTAAAAAAAAAAAAAAAACAAGTAACAACAGCTCTAAAGATGAGAAAATCTCAGTCAGAAGAGATGCTGTTTCTACCGAAATGTTACAGAACACACCAGAAAACTGTGCTTTGTTCATGAAAAGAAAATTTTTTTTAAAGAAATATTGGGTTTCAGGGAGAATACCTCAAGTAAGGATAAAGTCCATGGTTATAAATACAAATATTGAAAGCAGAAAACCCAAAACCCACAGGAACAGCTACAGAACATTGAGTAAATAAGCGTAAAAAAAATGCAATACTGAGTACATAACAACAGTCCACCAGTTCATCAGAAAGGATTTATATAAAAAAAACTACAACACCAGTTTGCTCATATGGAGAAAAAAAATTGCTACATTTTTTTTAAATCTTAAAAAAGCCTATGTCTAAGCCTGGCATGAATGATTAAGCACAGACCCGGCTGTCAGCGTGGTTTTATAGATTTTATTGTTTGTTCCTGCACCTCCCGTCTTTGTTCTCACACCCCACTCCACCCCAAATCTCTTTCTGTCCATCTGCAACATGTAAGGAGGATTGATGATTAGATGATGATTGTGTGTTTACTGCTATAAAATTCTGCTTGCTATAAAATTCTGATTAAAAAGTGAGGGTTTCTTTTCCACCTTAATACCACTTATCTTTAAGTTTAACTCTTTATCTTTAACTTACTCAGGACAGCCAGTTCTCTCCCTTGCTTTTCCCCACAGACGGCCCATTTGTAATGGTTAGTAAAAAATTTAAAAATCATAAAAAATACAAAACACATAGTAAGAAAATAAAATTTTCTGAACTTATGAATAACATGCTGGGTTAGTACATACCCAAAGATTGAAGCTCTCACTTAAATATTTGAGCTTTGACTAGCATGAAGAAAATACTCCGAATTTTGTACTCTGTGTCACTAGCTAATCCGTGTCAGCAACTCTCTGCAACAACGAACAAAGATTTCGGAACACGCGGAATCACCCGACAACACTCTGCAATCGACCCTGGACAGGCTCACAAAGCTATGTTAAGCTGCACTAGTTCAAAGATACTCAACAAGATGCCCAACTCGCCGCCTAGCACTATACGGAGAGTGAAGCCAAGCTTTGCCTGCTGGCTGCGCGGCCACTCCTGTTTGCCAGATGTAAACAGTAAGGAACAGTAGCCTAACTCAGTCACTGTAGGCTTGTACTCTCCATGCATTATGACAGTTGCCATGTATATTACTATGCAATGTGTACAGACACACAGACAGACAGACAGACAGACAGAGAGAGAGAGAGAGAGAGAGAGAGAGAGAGAGGAGAGAGAGGAGAGAGAGAGAGAGAGAGAGAGAGAGAGGAGGAGAGAGAGAGAGAGAGACAGTGGTCTCAGTCACTGTAGCACTTGTACTCTGCATGCATTATGACCGTTGTCATGTACATTACTATGCAATGTGTACAGACAGACAGACAGACAAAACAGACAGACAGACGAAGACAATGTGTGTGAGAGAGAGAGAGAGAGAGAGAGAGAGAGAGGGGGGGGGGGGCGCAAACGGCTCACACACAGAGGGCGAGGGGTCTCAAAGTTTGCAAGAGACTTACCAGGTGCGAATTGCAGTTCTTTTGTCGGGTCAAAAGGCTGTCATGAAGCGCCCAGAACTACATAATATACATTATACATTAATACACTACATTGAGTCAAACACGCACAACTTCAGCATCACATTTATCTTCTGTTAGCACTATCAGTGATTACTACACCAGTGTTGACGATGAGTCTCCACCACACAACGGGTTCAAGATTCACAACCAGCCAATATTCCATTCCGCTCACTTTAAGTTGTCAAGAAAAAGGCACTGAGAAATAATTCATATAGGTTTCAATGAGTCACAATCACAGACTTGAATTGTTGATTTGCAAATAGTTTAGGAAAACACACATCTGTTTTAGTTCAAAGAAGCGTAAAGTCTGAATTCAGTGGCACTAAGAAATGATTACTGGTGCTGTAATTTTAAAAGTTTCCTGGTTTCTTTGCCTGATGCTGCAGCAAATCGCTTGTTAATGTCCTTAAGTGTAAAGTGTAGACGAATGTTGACAAACAATGACACCACAAAATTTCCGACATTGCATCTACCCGAGGGGCACACAAGAGCTGCTCCTTCTGTCTGCAAGCGCTCAAAAAATCTACCTCTAACTCTGTCCAAATGAAAAACATGTTCACTCTTTTTTAACACGATTTCCATGCTGTCAACTGCATCAAGTAACTGCCGTCCAGGGGCAGTAAGGCCATCACCCTCAAGGTCAGGCAGTTGTTTGCTCATCAGCAGTTTCTGTCTACCTGATCCCTCCAGATCACCAATCAAAATTTCCTTGCATCCTGCACATACCTTGCCTCTGCTTTTGCTGGCTATGTAGCCGGAAATGTAGGTGAGGATAGTTTGCTCCTGGATGTTGAGGTCTTCTGTGGGCAGGTTGAAAACAATCCCCATCAAGGCAGCATCAACAGCGGCAGGTAGGTTGTCAACCTCTGGGTCAGGTGGTGTTCTGAACTGCCGCTTGGCTTGCAAGGTGTTCAGAGTCAGGAGAAAGTGGTCTCCGTCATCTGCACAATTGCTGGATGGACTCTTCAACAGGATGGAGTCGACCATTACCTGACGCAAGAAAAGCCGAAATTGGCGAGGATCTGGATTATCGCCGTGGCCTCCCTTTCCTTGGATCACCAAAAAAAAATTTTCAATGCAATCCTGGTTTATCCTGCATGTGAAAAAATGCTGTGGCTTGTACTGTTCCTGTAAATCCTCCCACAGTAGAAGTAGGCTTTTTATAGACCTTTTCCACCCCGAAAGACACGGCAGGGAGCGTGAACTCCTGGTTTCTACCTTTGACAGCCAGGTAAGACCTTCCTGCAGAAATTCCTTGTGGCCAGATTTTTTGCTGAAAGCATGGCGCATCTTCTGGCGACTGCCTTTGCTTCCGCTATTAAATGAGTTAAACAGTTGATCCATGCGCTCAACAAACCTGGCTGTTTCCTTGGCTTCTTTAGGAAGTGCGTTCAGGGTGGCCATGGTAGAAATACCAGCAGCAACACTGTGCGACAGTACCTGTGTGGCCAACTTGACACTCAGAGCAGAAAATCCAGGGACCTTTATGTGTTTTTCACTGAGTTTTGGGGCCATCCGCACTGCGTTACGTGTATCTATTTTGTAGAATGCTTCGATGTAACTCCACTCAATGTTCTTGCCCTCAATGATGAAACCAGTTTTTTTCAAATTATTTCTTGTATTCTTGATGAGATGAGGCGGATCATAAAAGACATACACCTTTCTTCCCTCATAAAAAAGAAGGGTCTGCTGTCTGTGGTACCTAAGCTCTCAATGGCCTTACGATTGTTTGAGCCCTGGTCACACACTACTGCTTTGACATCGAGACCGATGTTGAATAGTCTCTGGATGCACTGTGACAGAAGCGTCTTCAGTAAGTTGCCATTAATGGCTCCACTCGAAAGAAAATAGCCTACTGATTGCTTCCATGGATGAAGAAGTCCCCGAACCATGAACACTGTTGCGTGGTTTGCTGCATGTTGAGTACGCTGGCTGCCAAAATCTTCCAGGCCCTTGATGAGGTCCTCTTCAGAATTATAGGAGAGCCCTTCTTTTATTGTCATTTCATCAAAGACGATGGAACACACTTTGGCGTCTGGAGGCATGGATGAGACCTTTTGTTGGAGGGCTTTAAGAATGTTTTCGTTGAATCCAGGGAAGATTTTTACAGCCTGCATAGTCTTGCGAAGGGTTTCAATACATGGCAAGTTCACAATCTTACTCAGGATTCTGTAGGCTTTGGGGCTGGTGTGAAGGAGAGACAGTGCCAAAGCTTTTTCACTTGGAGTCCATCTGTTGCCACGCTTCTTCCGCCTCGATAGCCTGATTTGTGTTGCAACAAATTCCATGGTCGGTGCCGGTTAAAACTCCCTTAATTCCTACAAAGTCGTTCTTTCTTGGCTCTCTGTGATTCATCTGTGGTTCGAAGAGGTGACGAGGGACACGACTTCCTCTTCTGTCAACGAAATTTTTGCTGTAAGTTTCTCACCTTTACCTGGAGTTTATGTTTGCGTGGAGAATCTGTTTTCGATTGGGGAGGTACAGACGTAGACGTTGATGGCCCAGCACAAGAATCGGTGGGAGTGGACACAGCATCAGGTGATGGATCTGGATCACTTACATCGTTAGGACTCCACGTTGAAGTAGAATCTGTCAGAAAGACAAAATAATCTCTGTGATCTCTGTCTGTCTGTCTATCTGTCTGTCTCTCTTTGAGTATGTACGCGCGCATGTGCGCGCTGGTTTGCTTGCTCTGATTTTTTTTTCTTTTGTCATTAAACCTGTATGTAGGCCTATCTGTTATCTCGGTTATGTATTTATTCTCAGTGTTTGAGTGGGCATGAGACTGCATGTGTAAGGACACGTTGGTGTGTGTGTGTGTGTGTGTGTGTGTTTGCTTTGACTTCTAAATCATTGTTGCTATGTGTTTTTGTTGTTGTTGTTTTTTGTTGGGGGGGGGGGGTTTTACTGTCTATTCAATGAAATTGAGAGAAAAACAATTTGTCATGTCAAGTGAGGCTAGATTTGTAAAACTTGATATCAAGTTGGATTATTGATTTTTTAAAATTGTGCATCTATATCAATGTGTGTGTGTGTGTGCGCGCGCGCGCTGTGTGTGTGTATGCGCGCGCGCACACGTGTGTGTGTGTTTGGTGTGAAGTGTTTAGAATTGATTGGACACATTGAGTGGTTATGTAAATAACTACGTGATTGATTTTGTTATGGTGTTTTTGATGTGTTTATTACTTGCTGATTCCGTTACAATTGTTTGGCTTGTTTATTTCTCTTTCTTATTGTTGCGTTGTTTTGTTGGGTTGTTTTTTTCTGAGGGCCTGGTGTAAAGAAGCTTGTGGCTTATCCAATTACCCTCATTAAAATATTCAAGTTCGAGTTTCGAGTTTCGAGTTTCGAGTTTCTCTCTCTCTCTCTCTCTCTCTCTCTCTCTCTCTCTCTCTCTCTCTCTCTCTCTCTCACACACACACACACACACACACACACACACACACACACACACACACTGGCATATGTACCAATTCAGTCACTCACACACCATCATCACTTTTACCTGGTGCTGATGTTTTCCTCTTGCATCGTCTCTTTGCCGGTTGAGTTTGAACTTCGGTTCAATTGGGTAGATGTCTCTTCAGAGTCAACCTCGGAGGAGGATTTGGCACATCGAATATGGTTGGGACAGCGTTCCAAACAAGGCGACATTTTCTGTTGTTCGGGCTCATGAACTGACTTCTTTCAAAATGCAGTTCGCATATCGCACAATTTTTCCGCAGGTAGTCTGCAGGCTTTTTCTGGAAATCGTCACATCGGCAGTTTATTTTCCATTTTGTGCACCTGGAAATGAAACAAAAACAAAAGCTCTCGGTAAAGAATCAATCTCTCTCTCTCTCTCCTTAATGTAAGCAGTATATATGTCAACATATCGTTTCGACAGAAACATTTACTTTCCACTACTAAAACATATTCAAATTAACATAGATTCGATCACAGAAAATCTGTCTCAACTGACTTTGATGTAGGGAAGGAAAAACACTTGTAGAGTCTAGCATATATTTATATAGATTCTCTCTCTCTCTCTCTCTCTCTCATCATAAAAAATATAGATAAAAAAAAAATAATGGGTAGGCGCTGCACTTGTGGCGACGCGCTCTCCCCGGGGAGAGCAGCCCGAATTTCATGCAGAGAAATCTGCTGTGACATAAAGTGGTATAAAAAAAATATATATATAAATTTGCACCATACGTTTAATATAAATTAAACTTACTTACCTTTCTTCATCTACCGGAAAAGAAAATAGCCGGTTACCCTTTTTTCGGGAGTTTTTACAATTTGGAGCAGCACACCAAGAGCCACCGAAACCACTTACTCTCTCAGCCATCGTGCCGGAATGCCAGTCTCGGGTACCATAGGAAGGGAGTGCCAGAACGGTATGCCGGGGCTGGCTGGCTTCAAGAATTCGAGCGAGTTGGGCATCTTGTTGATTATCTTTGCACTAGTCATAGTATCACACGGCCACTGCATGAAAAATCTGCAAACAGCAAATCCGCTATTGCGGACAGCCGTCCAAAACCGTTGCTTTACACCGATCCACTATTGCTTTACACTGATCCACTATAGAAGACAGCTGTCCTCTGAGAGTTAAAGGGTAGGGTGTAAGACAGGGAATATGGGAATTCAGCTGTATATTGGTCTTATTTCTATGTTGGTTTGAGTGGTTGTCCTGAACGTCTGGTTTCCACTTACCTGTGTTATGTGGTGACTTGCATGGGTTGACACTCCTTCCCCCTGCCATCAACAGCTGACAATGAACCAGTCCAACTCTTGAAACGGGATGTGGGATGGGACACACAAACCCTGAAAAATACAGAAGGGAAAGCATGTCAAGTGAACAAAACACATTACAAAAAAGGAGAAAGAATCTGATGAAATACACATCCTGTTTTGATAATTATATCTCTATGAACTTGAATATCTCTAAAAAATTAAAAAATGATTTTTTTTAAAAAGGAGTGAATAAGTACAACACATTAAATGAGAGATAAAACATGTGGTCGCCAATATGAATAACCACACATCTTGAAGTATATTAATCCTCTTTCTGGAACAACAGGTGAATACATGGCATAAATAACCTGATTCAATGATTGATGTTGGGAAGTGGAGACTCTTGATGTTTCAAAAACTTCATCCCACTGTTACTCTTCAGCTTTGTCATGAAAGTATGAAACCCACACACCAAGTCACTAACCAACACTCCTGTTTCTATTTACTATCATGATAGAAAAACAATGAGACAATTACTGATGCTAGACTCACTACAATTGCGAAATAAGTAACATTCATTTTCCCAGTGTGTACTAGTTTTCTGAAAGAGAAAATCATAACGGATCATGTAGCATTTCACAACCTGCCTTTTATATTTTTTACAATCTCACTTATAACAGAAAAAGACATTGGCAGATGCAAAATAAAATGAATAACACCTGGACTTTCAGGATATTATGTCTATCTATCTATCTGTCCCTTAGTCTGGCGACCGTTGGGGCACCCCTGAAGACTTGACAACCAGTTTCCTCCATTCCTCTCTCTGTTCTGCCTTTCTCAAAATTTGGTTGAGTTCTAGGCCTGTCCATTCACTGATGTTGTCCTCCCATCTCTTCCTTGGTCTGCCTCTTTTTCTTCCTCCCTGGACAGTGCCTTGCAGTACTGTTTTTGCAAGTCTTTTTTTTTTTTGCAAGATCGAAAGGATATTATGTACAATGATATGAATGCTTCATCAGAAAGACATACACTGATCAAAGCTGGAGCAAGTTTACCAAAGATAAATAAACAGAAATGAGTAACTTGCAAGATTTTGTTATCTCTCATGTTCTTCAAAATAATGTTATATAATTGTCATGTGTAAAAAAAATGCCTCACTATGCTGATGACACCAGTACTGTGTCCAGGACTTCCACAACAGAAACACAAAACTTTCATTTTACTAATCAAATCTTCAGAAATTGAGTTTAAACTTGATAAACACATGCCAACAATTTCTACAGAGAAAACACAATTCTTTTCATTAACAGTAAAAATCCCTTACCAAGTCTTCCTAGGTAAAGTATAAATCCTTTTCTTGGGGGGGTCAGAAATGAAACTAACTTTTATTTTTTTTACTTTACAACTAACGATGAAAAACCAAATAATCCCTACAAAAATTCTCACTGGGAGAAAAGTAAATCAATTTCAGGTTAGAAATCAAATTTATTGCTTTGTTCACTTCAAACTCTCAAACACTACCAAAATTCTTCCCAAGAGCAGATCAAATACAACATGATAAGAAGACAAAAGACATTTTATATCCAAAAAAAAAAGATTTGGGGGGTGTCAAGTTCACTTTGGATCAAAATGGGAAAGCGATCAATAACAATATGATCAAAGCAACAAAAAGTCAGATTTTTTTAAAAGTTCCAGACACTACCCTTGGAGTCAGGATCCCAAACACTTTGACCTTTAGATGCTCCCTTTGTTCCACTATGGAATAATTTACTGTCAACATTTTTTTCCTTCTGCTCGTGTGTCTTGAGCTTCAAAGCTGTAAAACTGCTTCTTGAGAGTTCCAGACCAAAGAAAGACCACTAAAGCACACATTCCTGCTGCTATACCTTCTCTTGGTGATGGCAGAAAATCACAGTTAGAACAGATTCTAGTGCCATAAATAAGAAATGAACATTCATCTTGTGTTGACTTCCAGAAAAATGCTCATAAAAACTTGACTGTATTTACTTAAGCAACAAATGTATTGGACATCTGTGACTCTTCAAAATATCAACTGACAAAGTATGGCAATCTGAGTGAATGCCACAGAAAAATGTAGACATTTGTGAGTCTGTAGAAAGGATTATGACTGTGTAAATGTTGATTACCTTGCAAATCATGACAGTTGAGCTAAAATTATATGGCTGGTTCCATTATATGGCTAAAATTATATGGCTGGTTCCTTCGGATGAGACTTTAAACCGAGGCCCCGTGTGCGAATGCACGCAGAACATCTTGCGCACACGTTAAATCCTGTTCCGCTTTTCGTAAGAGTAGGCCATCGTGTGCCGGTGGGAACAGATGACAATATTTGCAAAACTGCATACACACGGGGACCGGATGAAAAAAAGCACATGATTGCTTATTCTGTTATCCTCGATATAAAAGAAATAAATAAATAAATAAGGCAAACAAAAAGACAAAATACAATTATATATGAGCCACTCTCAAAAGAAGCCATTCAGACATGTCAAAAATAAAGTTTGTGAAAAAATTTTGGGGGGGGGCATGTTTTTACTTGTAATAATCTGTAGTTTTCATATTCTATAAAGAAAAATATGTAGTTATTACCAAAGCTGATGAAATTGTATTTCAAAAATATATGTCAAAATAGGTTCCTTGTGACAGGGGACATAAACTTTTACCTTTCTCATCTTTGATATTTAACATAATTCTATTAGTATGCTATCTGGATAAGTGCTACAGTGTAGTTTAAAAAAGTCAGTCACAAACAAACAGCTAATCAGTTTATAAATACTTAATTGGACTAGTTGTTTAGGTCACAGTCACGAGAAACCTAGGAATCACTTTCACACGTTTCGATTCATGATATAAAAACCACAAACACATGTTTTTTCTTTTTATACTTTTATTTGGTAAACACATTAGGTATCTTATTCAGTGCTTTTGTAGCAAACTATTCAGTCATTCATGACAAATAAAGAACAAAAGAGTTTCTCGTGACACTCAAAATGTGGCATGAAATGGTCACTTTTTAGACACTGAATGGAAAAAAAAATTCTAAAGAATCAACATTAAAAAAAAATACTTAAAATAGTTTAATGACTCAAAACAGTTGATGGGAACAATGAAAAAGCAACTGAAAACAATGAAAAAGCAACTGAAAACAGTTTAATGGTACAAAGAAAAAGCCATTCAAATCAATTCAAAAGCAACTGAAAACAGTTTAAGGGTACAATGAAAAAGCAAATGAAAACAATGAAAAAGCAACTCAAAACAGTTTACGGGTGCATTGAAAAAGCAACTCACATCAATTCAAAAGCAACTGAAAACAGTTTAAGGGTACAATGAAAAAGCAACTGAAAACAATGCAAAAGTAACTCAAAACAGTTTAAGGGTGCAATGAAAAAGCAACTGGAATTAATTCAAAAGCCACTCTAAACAGTTTAAGGGTGCAATGAAAAAGCTACTGGAATTAATTCAAAAGCCACTCTAAACAGTTTAAGGGTACAATGAAAAAGCAACTGAAAACAATGAAAAGGCAACTGGAAACAATGAAAAGGCAACTCGAAATAATGAAATAAAAACCCAACTCAAAACAGTTTAAGAGGTACAATGATCAGGCATATCCAAAAACACTAGTAGAATCTTTAGATCTGGGGTCAGGGGTGGGAGTAAGAAATGATTAATCAAATGAGAAATGATCAAGGAGTGAGATTGTTGGGTGTCCAAATTTACTCTTGATCTGCTCCCTTTTCACCCAAGCAACATCGGCAACATCCGGAAAAGAGAAATCACAGCTGTCATTATCCCCACTTTCAGCTCCTCTCAGGAGCTTATTATCCCATCCCATCCCAGCTGTGGCCAGCTGGTGCTAATTATAGCAGGAGCTGACCACACATGGAGTAGGTAAAAGGAAGGAGCACGCTAAATTTAGCACTCTTGACTAGGCCCTACTGAGTGATGTTGGATTTGTGCACTGTGAAATAGCTTCCTCTGTCCCTTAAGAATGTCCCTTGGGCGTCATCAGGCTCCAGTTACAAGATCTGAGGAACACAAAGCATACAAACTACAACATCTGCATTTAAAAAAAGAAGAGGATACAATTTTGTTTAAACCGTTACAAATAAATCTTCATTAACTACATCCAATTCATTGAAATGTGTTTCACTGAAAGAGTACCTGCAAGATGCTGAATTTCATGCAGGGTGTTAGATTGAGATGGAAAATTAATTATGTACCAGTACTATAAAATGGCTCAAGGAACTGAAGTAAATGCTTCAGTTTCATCTGAAAGATGAAAAAAATACTATACCTTTCCAATGTAGAACATGTCTTTTTTTCCAGTTGTGTAGACAACCTCCACCCAGTCTCCTTTCTTCAGTGATCTGAATCAACATAAGTTTTAACACTATTAGCCGAATGCCATGATTTCATCAGGTCTGGAAATCACAATGAAAACACGTACCATATCAAATTGTGGAAAGTCTATTTTCTTGACTAGTTTTATCATATTGAAAGGATAGATTGATTAAACAGACAGGATCATTTTGAATTTCAATTTAGGACCAAAATTTCAATAGTTCTACATACCTTTCGGGAGCAGCGTCCAAAGGAGGTGTGTGTGTGATCCAGTTCTCCAGCCACCCCAGTGTCCTCTGTATCATCAGAACTCCTGTAAAATGCCAGATGCATTAGATTTGATATATTATTTAGACGCTTCGTTAATGCTTTAAAACCATGTGATAAACAACCTTTCAAAAAGATTCCTTATGTATCATACACAATTCTTTTAGTTGGACTCTCTACACTCATGCTCTACATACCTTTGATTTTATTTGATCTATTTGATTTGATTTATTCTTTTATATCGAGGATAATGGAATAAGCACTCTTGTCCGTTTTTACATCCAGTCCCCATGTGTATGCAGTTTTGTAAGTGCCATCTGTTCCCACCGGCACACGATGGCCTACTCTTACAAAAAGCAGAACAGGATTTAACGTGTGCGCAAGATGTTCTGAGTGCATTCGCACACGGGGCCTCAGTTTAACGTCTCATCCGAAGGACTTTTGGGGAGAGTGGAGTCAGCACTGATGTTAACTACAGGAGAAAAATCTCCTCGACCAGACTCGAACCCGAACCTTTCGGGAGCAGTGTCCAAAGGCGGAGCGTGATCTGTTTCTCCAGCCACCCCAGTTACACCTATAGCACCAGCACTTCTGTAAAAATGTGAGATGCATTAGATTTGATATGCTATTCAAACTATTTGGTCAGTGCTTAAAACCATTTGATAAACAACCTTTACAAAAAGGCGCTATGATAGGGATGCTATTTATACTGAAAGGGCCCCTGGAATTTTCTCCAGGGAAGAATAAAACAGTACTTACCCACTGCTGTTGACGTTTGCCGTTACTGGTAGAAGAGGAATGATATGGTTTGAAGTCCAGTGTTCCTGCGTTTTGTCTGTCGTTCCTGGTGGTGGTCCACATCACAGCCTCCGTTTTGCTTGACGGTGTTCTGGGCTGAAATGTCCTGTTCATTGCTGTTGGGACTGGAAAAGGTCCCAATGAGGGTACACTGACAAGATGTTCCATTTCAGTAAACTGGCAGCAGCGAAGAGTTCCCATAGACCACAGTATGAACCTTCCTTCCTGAATGTCGTAACTTCTTGGTGGAAGTGGTCCTTCAAAGTCATAGACTCTTCAAAGTGAACAGATGACATCTGCTTCCAAAGAGTCGATAGATCCCCGGCAGGAAGCAAAGATGACCTCTGAAGGTAGTCTATATTTGTGTAGATCTCTTCGTTGGTGACCATTTCTACTGTGAGTCTTACTCTCATTTCTGAATGCCGAGACTGAGTTCCATTTGCAAGAAAACTCAGTGCTCGACAGAAACAATTCCCATCTGCATCTACTGAAATTGGCAGGTACTTTTCATGTAAGCTGTTGGGAAGTAGAAGTCGAGATGTGTGGTCTAGACTGATGTTGTCCACACTTTTGACTGTGACTGGCCACTTGTCTACTTTGCTTTTATACTTTTTGAAGACATGCTAAAGTCCTTTGAAACTTGCTGCAGCATCAATGGTAATCCTAGCTTGGGTGAACGAGTTGGTTCTGGTCGTTTCAGATGAAGGATTTTCTGCTGTTCTCTCTTTGGCCCTGTCCATTTTCTTCTTTTTGTCACGTAATTTTGCAGTTTCTGTCTGTTTGGTCTTTTTCTTCAAAACTGCAGTCCTTCCACTCTCCAGTAAATGTGTTTTTGCATTCTCCACCAAGCACACAATCTTCACAGAAACATGACAGGTGCTTCACATGTAGTCTGGTTTTTAAGATTTTCATGGAGTGAATGTCTCTAGTTCCAAAAAGAGTGTGTAAAGTATCTGAACGATCAAAGTGTTTAGTTGGAATCAGATGGAAATCTCTGAATACATGGTCATGTTGTGGCTTCTTTGATGCAGCTACATTCTTCACCACTGGCAGGGTCAGGCTTTCCCTGCAGTAGTCGAGCAATTCACTTGCATTCTGAACTGATATTCGGCCACAAGCAACAGCTCTAGATGCACAAGATTTTACATCACCCCGCAAGAGTCACTCAGAGATTTACCTGGCCAGACCCGAAAAAGTGTCGCTCTATGTTCACTGATGGATAACTTTTTGAAAGCTCCATGAGATGGAAGAAAGGCAGTTTGCTTTTGAAATGGGCTGCACAGCCATCACTGAAAATGTAGACTGTGGTGATGTTTTTTTAATTTCAGATGCATTAAAATATCATTCAAAACATGCTTGGTGAATGAAGCATCATGCTGCAGGTCATCTGACAAGGCAACAAAGTAATCTGTTACCATGTCTTTGCATCCATCTTGTTTGCATGCATATTGGAGCACACATGGCATTATGCTGACTTGTCTGTAGCTCCAGTGGGCGTTCTGGATTTCATTTTGGTGACAGCACACACAATTTTCTGCAAAATTAATGGTGACCACAGCTGAACCTTTTTGGAAGATTTTTCTGCAAGTTCTGGTATTCTGAACGCTGCCATCTTGCTGTCTGATGATGTTTTGCCAAAGGCTTCAGCTCTGACCCTAATTCTGCAATCATTTCCTCCAATGTTCCTTCTTTTTTAACTTTGTCCATTGATGACAGATTTGTTTTCTCCCATTTCAGCCATGTCACTTGTTCGGAAAATCTGGATTCAAACTCTTTTTGACAGGTCACTAGCTTTACTCCACATTCCTTGCATTTGCAGTCGATGCATTCTGTATTGTCAAATACTTTGTTGCTGCAGAGAGTGGCATGTACCAAGGCATCAACATGTTTGATCCTTTTTTCTTCTTTGAAATATGATAGAGATTCAATTTTTCCATTTTGAGCATTGGGTTTGTACATTTAAGACAAAAACACTGCAGAAATGCTCTGCTGCCTGACAAGAGAATGTGATTTGGTCTTCGGCGAGAGAAGGTTGCAAGTGAAATTTTGTAGTCAGGGTTTTTCTTTTGGAAATCTTCAAACAGATCTTTCACTCGCTTGGTCAAAACTGCCTTTGGTTTCAATGAAGTGAAACTGACTGACTTTTTATTTGGCAAGTTGATGGCATTCAGTTCATAAAATTTCTCAACATGACAATCTTTCATCTCAGAACGTTTAAAATACACTTTGTTCCCACAGCCAGGTGCCATGACTCCTTCTCTCCAGAGAGCATATTTCAACAGTTTGAGGTTTTCAAGTGATACTCTATCCCTTCTTCGTTTCAGGAATTCATACAGTTCTTTCAAGACTTTCCTGTCCGGTTTTCATTTGATCTCCTTTTCAGCATTTGGAATCTCTTTACTGTTGAACACTTTTTTCTTTTGATGGTAACGAAGTCTGGATTTTTCTCGCTCCTTTTCCTTTTGCCTGGGAGTCATTGATGCCCTTTTCTTCTGCTGTCGCCGTCTTTGTTTGGCTTTTTTTCTCTTCTATTTTTCTCTTTCTCTTTTCGAGTCAGGGGTTTGCTGTTAGTCAGAGATCTACTGCTGCTTTCTGCTGACGTAGTCTTGCCAAGTTTTTTCTGTGCTTTGAGTGCTCTGGAAAAAAACAACAACAGAAAACTATATATACTCTACCTCTTTCTGAGTGTAAGAGTTTGTTCTTAGAATATGTGAATGTCCTATCAGTAGTATGTACATGTATGCATATTGAACTGAATTGACACACATACATACCAATAATAAAACTAAACATATTGCCATATAGGTTTCTGATTGCTTGCTTGTAAGTCTTTGAAGTATTTACTGTATATTTACATTTACAGGACATCTACTTGTATCCTTTTTATGCTGTGTTATTACATACATTACAGAACTTTACTCAAATAATAGACATACATTAAGGCCTAGGCATGCCTAAAACAGTTTTTATCTTTAAATTACATTTTCACAGATAATTTTTAACATGGAACCATGATGCATATGTGTAGATTATTTTAATTATAAGAACAGCACTTAGTCAAAAACATCTAGTAGTCCTAGCAAATGAACCAACAAACATGGAGCAGGTATAAACTTCAAACCATTCTCTCTGTTTTCATAGCTTGCTGTTTTCCCGGTCTCGTTGGATCTGCTCTTCTGTTCTTCATGACACCCATCTTATCTGTGTTTTCAGTTTTGTTCCTTTGAAGTTGGCCAGGGGGACTAGGTCAGCTTGCAGCCTCTCTCTGTATTCTCAACAACGTTCTGCATTAGTTTTCTGATTCTTGGGACTTTCCTGTAGACTGTGGCAAATGCAAGGGCCGCAAACCTTTAAACAGATAAAATGTAGCTTAAGGTTGTCATCCTATTCCAACACAAGAAAACATGTTCACGGAAATAAAAGAGAATAGAATGTCATTGTCCTGAGAAACACGACAAATAGCAATCAAAATAACAAACCTTATTCTGCTGACAATCTTTGATGTCAAGATTTTTTTGTTTTTTCCCTATTATATCATTAAAACATCACTTGTCTTCTAAAAGTTAGTAAAGCTATCAAAACTTGGAAGTCGAATGTTTCTAGGGACAAAATGCTTTTCACAAAAATCAGACTTATATCACATGGGTTGAGAAACAAGTACAACTTCGAGTAAGTGAGGTAAAATTTACAAACCTAAACTCGATTTTTTTTTTTTTTTTTTTACCTCATTCTGCTGACAATCTTTGATGTCAAGATTTTTTTGTTTTTTCCCTATTATATCATTAAAACATCATTTGTCTTCTAAAAAAAAAAAAATAAAAATAAAATAAATAAATAAAAATAAATAAATAAATAAAATAAAATAAATTTTAAAAAAATTTTAATTTACAAACCTAAACTTGAAATAATGACTTAAAGAATAGCAAAAGCTTGCCAGTAGTAACACTTTTTTTATGGATAATGTACACTGACATTCCATTTTCATTTAAAACCGGTTTCTTAGGACTATATCGCTGAGACATGAAAAGAAATCGTGTCCCAGGCAATGTGTCCTGAGAAACCAAGAGATACCAAGAGTCATTCTTAGTTATGGTTAGAAAAAAAAAACAGTAAAATTAACTGTTAGCAAATCGATCTTGGTGATCATCTCATTTTTTTTTATCATTTCAGCACTCTTTCGACTAAATAATTGCCAGTGCCAAGTTCTGCAGGACACGTTACAAAAACGGTCCATGAACACTAACGTTTCTTAGGACTTGTAACTTGACCGGCTTTTTTGTCACCATACCAGTTTTTCAGGCACAGCTAACAAACCAAGTGTTCATGGGGTTCTGAGATCGGGCAATCACAATAATAACTTCATTTCTTATTCATAAAGTCTATTAAACATGAATGGATAACCTACGTGTGTTCCTAATCCAAATGTTTCACGGGACATATAGGTTTCTCGGGACATTGAAAATCTTCACGACAAAAATGAAAAACTCACCTGGTCTTCGTCCTGCCATTTTCCTTGCACATTCCACTTGTCGGCATGTGTCTAAGGGGTTTCCGGCATGTCATAAAAGTGCTCGTCGCGGTTTGTCTGCTTCAGTCTCGAGTATGACGAAGCTGTCGGTTTCTCGCGACTTTTGTGACTAGAAATGTATTACAAGTAAGAAAATGGTCATTTTGAGCTATAATCAGATCTCTATGCATGTACAGAATGCATTTCTATACCGACAATCATGTACACTTCTGCTTACGCCACAGGAGTTGGGTTTTTTTGCGACAGTCAATCTTTTGACAAGGTGAGTGTGACATAACGCGACACGAGAAACCGCACATTTTCACAGCTTTATTTCATAAAGTAGATTTATTTTTTCTTCCAAAGGGATATTACACTGGAAAGATGAATTCTTCATCTTTAAAAACAGCGCAAACCTTGTTTGTAAAGTAAAGAGTAAAAGCCTTTTTTATCTTGTTCAACTTATCTACTGACGAAATGGCCGATTTTTCTCACGGTTTTGCTCAATTTTTTGGCACATTTATCTATAAAAAAAATATGCTTTTCTTTCCAAACTAGACACTCAACTGTTGAAAAAAAATCTCCAAACTATACTTAATTGATATAAACTACTTGCTGTAGACTTGACATAAAAATAAACTAGTTGCAGACTTTTTCCCAAGGCAAGTGTTAGCGGAGCACCTTTTGAGAGTGGCTCATAATATTCATAACTTTCAGGCTGAAAACTGTTAAGTCCTAAAGGTTACTCCATTTTTGCAGCTGAGCAAGATGCCGTTCAAAGTAGTTGCCAATAATTATGCTACTCTTTATCTGTGTTGAATATCAGTCCGTTTTATAAAGTTTATCAATAGTCAAGTCAAGTCAAGTCAAGTCAAAAATACTTTAATCATCCCTGAAGGGCAATTACAATACTGACAGGCATATTGCTACAAATTCATAATCAAACACACGAAGGAGCTACATTTCTTTTTTGTTCAAACATTATATAACTTCAAATAAAATGTCACAAACACTCACACTCTACGCGCGCGCGCTTGCACACACGCAAACACACGCATACACACACACCAATGTTTAGATACAATGTTCTTAAAAACCATTGACTAGAAAAGACATATGATCACCATTATTTACACATTATACGCACGCGTTCACACCCGCACATATACAAAGCCAAAAATAAGACATACTTATTTTATGGGTACATATGCATGTATGTGCACACCTGTATGCATTGGCTACATACATAACAGTGGCAGGTAAGTAATTCAGAGAAGCTTACACACACACACACACACACACACACACACACACACACACACACACACACACACACACACACACACACACACACACAAGAGCAAACAAACAAACAAAAACAAAAACAAACAACCTCAGTCAG
>CM060327.1:39883348-39915848 GCA_030674155.1 Stramonita haemastoma | reverse complement strand
ATCATTCACAGGGCTGAAATAAAGTTTCCACTGGGTCCCACTATGTTGTGGTGTCTATAGGAATGAAATGACAGGCAAAACATACAAAGGTAATTGATGCAATCCAAAACAAAAAAATATGTTTCTGCTGCTTCTTCTTCAGCGACATCCCCATCCTGCTCTTCCCAACCACTCATTTCAATCTCCCTGCCACAGCCATCCCCAGATTCATTATGTCTCACCTCCAGAGTCAGAAGTCCACAGGGCACCCATCAGTATCAGGCAACCATGGGCCCATCAGCCAAAGGGACTCTGCACTGCTTTTCGGCAGAGTAGGCCATTGTGTGCAGGCAGGAACAGATGTCAAATTTGCAAAACCGCATACACACGGGGACTGGATGAAAAAAAAAAGTACATGAGGGCTAATTTCATTATCTTGGAAATAAAAGAAAAGAATGCAGAAACACTAATAATTTGTAGAGTCAGTGTCAGGAGAGTCAACAGCTAGGTTGTCATAGCAATTTAAACATCAAATTTATAACAAAGAAAACCACAGGTTCACAGTAAATTTTATTTTCTTATTCAGTTTTCACTGAATCCCAGCACGTTGTACACCATAAGTTCTGCTGCACCACGGTTTCTGTGGACTAGGCCTAGCCCTGTTAGCCGAGTGCAGTATCATGATAGTGGCAGTATGTAAATTCATGGGGGGGGGAAGATGGGAAAGTTGTTTAAAATGTTTTTGATCAAAGACTATCAATTCTTATAATCTTAATAAATGGTTGACAATGCGGGGGTGAATGACTATCATTATAAACATTATCACGATTATGTCATATCATATAAATGCAGTACAAACCAAAAAAAATCCCAACATTGGTGTGGAATTGTGTGATCACTCTCATGTCGTGGACTATTAGGCCTAGGCTTTAGGCCTACCGCACTGATGGAGCCTGGAATTCTTCCTTCCTTCACTTTCACCTGTCCATAGTCGTAGACCGTGGGGGCACAATAACTGAAGATTTTGAAACCAGCTTCCTCCACTCCCCACTGTGGTCCTCCGCCCTCCCTAGTAGGTCATTCCACCCAAGGCCTGTCCACTCTCTGATGTTGTCTTCCCATCGTTTCAGGGCTCTGTCTGCCTCTTCGTCTCCCTCCCCTGTTTGTTCCCTGTAACTAGCCTAGTGTAAGACTGTCTTGGGCAGTCCTGATGATCGTGTGACGTACCCTACCCTTTAGCTTGTGTTTTTTCACTGTAGCCTAGCCTAGTTTGGAGCTCTTCATATGGACCGATGGCATTCTTTATTCTAGTTTTTACTTCATTAGTGATGTGATCTCTGTATGAAATACCAAGGAGTTTGCAAAACGCCGAAAGCATCTTATTCTTATCTCCATTGTCTGTATCCTTCTTTCAATGTCTGCTGTTAGGCCTATGGTCCATGTTTCACAAACGTACAAAAATATGGACATGATCAGGGAACGCATCAGTCTGATCTTGAAGCTGATGGCTATGTTCTTATCATTTCAGAGGACTTGAAGTTTGGTCATTGCAGCTGCGACTGTAGGCCTAGCCTAGCCTAATATTAGTAATAAAATCCATGCAACCATGGATGTTGCATGGATTTTAGTGCCCTAAAGCACTTACTTTCATTGCGAGACTCAAAGGTCCCACAGTCACGGTCTTAACTATTGTCTTCATCTGCAAGGTCGAAAATGATTTATTCTTCTGCAATGCTTGTTTTGTAAACATTACTTGCTGAAGCCTTGCAAAACACATTTGTAACAGTCGTCAAGTCGCGCGAACAGAGCGAAATCCGCCTGTGCCTAGGCTTGCCTAGGCTAAAGATAACAAGCCAATTAGCCAAATGAGAATAAGCGTAAAAATAGCCTACCAGAGATTGTGAAAGTAAGCAGCCGTCATATTCAAAATTAATCTTCCAATGGCGCGGTGGCAGATCAACTGGAGCAGAAGATAATTATCTACATGCTGTTTACTGGTTTACAATAGGCTTGTTCGTCGTCGAGCGGGGACTGGATGTAAAAAAGCACACGAGTGCTTATTCATTATCCTCGAATAAAAGAATCTGCCATGCCTTGCCTCGCCTCGAACGCTCAGACAGTAAGTGATGTTTTCTGGCATAGGCTAGGGCCTAGCAAAGGCCTAGGCTATTCAATGAGCGAAAAATCGTTTCGCTGCCGCCCTAAAACAAAGAGCTTGCATTTAATCTATTCTTACAGATGCAACCAATAACGACTGATAGTTTTAACAACACACATACACGGGACGGGATAGCCTAGTGGTCAGAACATTGCGCTCGCAATTTGACGACCCGGATCGATTCCTGGTCGAGAGGATTTTTCCTCTGGAGTTAACATCAGTGCTGACATCCACTTTCCCTAAAGTCCTTTGGATGAGACTATAAACCGAGGCCCCGCGTGCGAACGCACGCAGAACATCTTGCGCACACGTTAAATCCTGTTCCGCTTTTCGTAAGAGTAGGCCATCGTGTGCCAGTGGGAACAGATGACACGATTTACAAAAACTGCATGCACATGGGGACTGGATGTAAAAAAGCACAAGAGTGCTTATTCCATTATCCTTGATATAAAAGAATAAAATAAATTTTAAAAAATACACACACACACACACACACACACACACACACACACACACACAGCCCATGTGATGCCTTGAGTAAGATTTTCATGGGTTCTTTGAGCATCCCATAACCCACTTTGTCGATGCAATTTTGAGACAGTTGCTTAAATTGTTTGACCAACACTGCAGGTTTTTGTAGCTCTCAGGTTTCGTTGATGCTGGAATAGCCTATATTCATGATAAGAAAACGAATGTAGAGTAGCCTACAACCCTATCAAGAAATATCAAGATTGGTGCATTTTCATGGCACTCTCATTTTACACTGCCACCCTCATCACCATTGATTTTCAAGCACTCAAAGTGTTTCATCAGAATGACTTTTTTTTCTACAGAATTTTGCCGCATGCCATGGACAACCATGGACAACTGTCTTGTTGCCGTGGGTTCTTTTACGTGCGCCAAATAATTTTCGGTAACACACCGGACCTCGGTTTATTGTCTCATCCAAAAAACTAGCACCAAGACTATGACTCATGGTCTAATGAATGGGGGAGGGGGGGGGGGGAGTTTTGGGCCCAAACTCAACCACTTTCTTGGCAGGTTACCTCTAGATCACTTATGACCTTCCAAGCTTCAACAGAACACCCTTGGGAATTTGGAGAGATTGGAAGGAGCAGCATGTGAATAGCAGGACAGAAAGGTGGTGACAAGATGGGGCATAAAGGGAAAGTGTTAATTGTCTACCAGGCACACAGCTGATCAGACCTTCTTCAGCCCCCCAGGCAGGTTCTTGGCATTCCTCCCCACCAATTCCTTTGTTACGGGATTCCTTTGTTAGATCTCTCAATTCCTTTCTTACCCAAGTTTTAATTGTCCTCTGGTCTGGCCGTTTACTTCCACAGCCATCCTGTCTCTTTCTTACATCAGACAGTCCCCTGCCTTTCCCACTTGTCAAAGATGTGTTTATATTGGCACCTCTCTCTCTCTCTCTCTCTCTCTCTCTCTCTCTCTCTCTCTCTCTCTCTCCTCTCCTCTCCTCTCCTCTCCTCTCCCCTCTCTCTCAACCCTTCCTCTCCAGCCTTGTCAAGAATCAAAGAAGTATGTGGTGTCTTTAGGGGGTGCTCTTGTCCTTATCCGGTACCAGACGTTCAACATCTGTTGTCCTTAAGTGGTACATGACATGACGTTCAACAGCCTGGCCTGGTCCATTAGTAACCAGAAATAACCTTTAAACTGCTCAGTACATTGTCTGTCACAATACATGTAAAAACGGCCAAAACTAACAGCAATCAAAAAATACTGAAAACAATAGTTACTATTCCAGCGTTTGGCAAAAAAAAAAAGGAGATATTAATAAAATAAGAACTTTGTCCCTGGGATCATAATTATAATTATAAAAACACTACCCCCAAACTATACCAGGAAAATGCAGTGAGTTTGATTGGATTCAAAAATTGCATGCTTGTATTTAATGGCAGCAAAGAGTGATATCCATGCCCATTTACAAAATTGCATACACACGAGGACTGGATGAAAAAAGCACATGAATGCTTTTCCATTATCCTCGATATAAAAGAAATTTTTTTTTAAGTTTACTTCAAAGTCGAAGATTTTTTTTTACCTTGGTTTTTGGTTTGATTGTATTAGAGTCCCAGCTCCAGTTATCCCATTTAGGGACTGTACCATCAACCAACCACCACCATGCGTTTTTAGATATGTTTTTTTTTAAATTATACCAAACAGGGTAAGCAGTCTTCCACACAAAATTTTCAAATCCTAACAAGCAGGTCTTATCTCTGTGGACCTTGACCACTTAAGGACATTCAACTCTTAAGGACACCATGGACATACCTTCATTATCATATCCCCTATTGTCAACAGGTCTATCAAGCTGGTCTCTTGTCTATGGCCCAATCTCTCTTGGTTTTTTTCCACAAAAATTTTCCACCCTGTGATGGGGGGGGGGGGGGGGGGCGGTAGCCTAGTGGTCAGAACATTTTTTTTTTTTAGTGTTTGAGATTATTGCATTGACACTGATTGTACACTGTCAATGTTTAACTGCATATGATTACTTTATCTGTAAAACTTATGCTCAAATTTGCAAAGTTTTAGAGTAATTACATTGGTTTTACAACACCCCCCACCCACCCCCACACCCCCACACACACACACACACAAAACCCCCCCAAAAAAAAAACTTGAATTGCTCTCAAGCTGTGTAATTTATAGTTTATAAATGCTTTTTTTTTTTTTAATAATAAAAACACAAAAAAAGTTAAGAAATGCCCTTAATATAAATCTGCTGACATAAGGAGTACAAATACCAGACCATACAGTGAGAACAGCTGGCAAAACAATGATAATGGGAAAATACCTTTTGGTCCCAGTCACACACACATACTCTTTTCAAACCAATATAAAGTTTTACCCCTCTCTAAACTCTCATTAAAACCATTTTGGATGGTCAAGTAGGCCTACACCCACCAAATTATAAAGCAAGTGAAAAAAAAATTAAAGCAATTACTTTTTCCCCAGTCCCCTTTTTTGGCGAAATTTCAATGTTAATGTTTTTAATACAAAAATAGCATTGGGAAAGAAAGAAAGACAAACCCCAAAAGAATATATTAAAAAAATAACAGAGTAATTCCAGTAACACTAATATGATTGTGTTTAAATAAATAAATAGATAAAATGAATAAATAAATGATGCTTCCATAGTAAAGAAATCACAGTATGTGTTTTAAAACTCCATTTGCATCACTGAATCTTTTCTCAATCAATCATACTCCCACAAAAACAAAGTATTGATGCTACACCCCCACCCCCCTTCCAGAGTGACAATTTATACTCCTATTTAAAATTCCAACCACTATATTTAGAATTTGGAGTTTTGTTTGTCAAATTGTTACTGGTCATAACTATAATATGTGGACAAGTCTCTGTGTGTGTGTGTGCTTGTGTGTGTGTGTGTGTGCGGTGCGCCCCCCCCCCCCCCCCCCCCCTCCCTCACACACACACACACATAGCCACGTGCTGCCCCTGTGTGCCTCTGCAAATGCACCTGCATGTAATCAAATAATTTTGCCCAAGAATGGGCAAAGAACTTTTATGATTTATAAGTTCCATTAAACTAAGCATGCACCCAAAACAGCCAAAAAGTGTCCACCTCAGAAGAACAGAAAAAAGTTAACTATTGGGTTTTCCCTTCTCTGGACAGACTTGGCTACCCTTGAGGCAACCAGTTTCTGACTTTAATTAAATGACACCTATACTCAGTTCAAAAGTTTCCCAGGCTGTAGACAAGCACACATACACTCTCTCACTACATACTCTCTCTCTCTCTCTCTCTCTCTCTCCTCTCTCTTCTCTCTCTCTCTCTCTCTCTCTCTCTCTCTCTCTCTCTCTCTCCTCTCTCTCTCTCCTCTCTCTCTCTCTCTCTCTCTCTCTCACACACACACACAACACACACACACAACACACACACACACACTCACCCCTCACTCACTCACTCACTCACTCACATAAAACACTCACACACACACACACACACACACACACACACACACACACACACACACACACACACACAATCAATCAATCAATCAATCAATCTCAATCAACCCTAGGATCAAGTATGGCACTCATGATTACTGTATAAACTTCAAACTATTGGATTATCAGGGCATATGTATAACTTTATTAAAGATTTTCTGGCAAACAGACAAATTAGGACTAGAATAGGGACTACATATTCATCTGCAAAGTCTTTTCAAATCCACAGGGATCAGTCATTGCTCCAATATTATTCAACATCTTAATGCATGACTTGCCAAACTCATTATCTAAGCATGTAGAACTAGCTCAGTGTGCTGATGATATTTGTATGTGGATGAATGTAGCAATGGAAAAGAGTACTCCTATCAGATCCTTGAATTACATCAAAAAGTTGTATCAAAATGATCTGGATATGGTCTCAAACTATATGAACTAAAAGGTTAACTGCTGTGAAGTGATAAAACACACATGGTTCTTTTTAATAATGGATCAAATCCAACACTAATGCCTAGCTTTTGAAAAGATAAGGAATTTTATAATATAAGCAAACAGTCAAATTTCTTGGAGTTTTTCTTACAGCAAAATTGACACTGAACCATCACATTGAGTACATTCTAAATAAAGCAAGGAAAACTTTGAATATTCTGAAAGTTATTAGCAAACAGTCTTGGGGTCAGGATACATTTACATTAGTGCACCTTTCAACATCTTTAATTCTTCAAAATTGACATATGCCCAAGAAGTGTTTTTTAGTGCTCCAAAGTATCTGTTAAAAAAACTTCAAAGTATAGACTGTTGAGCATACAAACTGGCTCTAGGTTACTACCAGTCCATGCCTCCTGTATAAAAACATATACTGCATCTGGAATTGTACCTTAGAAAATCACCATAGGACTGCCTCTTGTAAATTTGTACTAAGTCTGACTATTAAAAAATATTTGCAATCGGCAATAAATCTTAAGTCTGACAGAGATTTTCCTAAGAGACCAAGACTAGTACCATCTAATACCACACTGGGTACATATACATCTCAAACATTTATAAATGCTGGATTGAATCCAAATACAGCTAAAAGAGATGAAGTATCCCCCATCCGACTTGGGACCTTAAAAGAGCACAGTTTTATATCAATTATTATTGACTAAATAAAAAATAGTTATATAAATCTAGTATCTTCTCAAGCAAAAATTAATTTGGAAGAATATTATTTTCAAACCATTTAAAAGTGTTTACAGATGGCTCAGTCTTAAATAATAATACCAGTGCTGCATATATTATTCCAGAATTGAAATCTGAAAAATCATTTCATCTTGGGGAGAATATTTTGATTTTTACAGCAGAACTCATAGCCATATTAATGGCACTCAATTTCTTAGTAGATTTTCCAAGAGCTTTTTTTTAAATATTTTTTTGTGTTAATTCAAAGTCAGTAATTCAAGCCATCAGCTCTATGCAAACAAAAATTACATCAGAACTAATTTTTGAGCTTTGTCATTTAATTCATCTCCTCACCTTAAAAGGCTCAGATAGACTCTATAACTTATTGTTGGATTCCATCTCACTCTGGTGTATTTTACAATGAAAAAGTTGACTTCTAGCAAAAAAGGGGGCAAAACAAATGACAGATGTGGAAAATTTAAAACTTCACTTGTCATTACAAGAATGTTATCAGATAGTGGAAAAAGCACAGAAAAAGTTATTCCAGTGTGAAAAAAAGGATTAGTTGTCTGATGTAATGAAAGGATGGTAAAGTTTGAGTATTTTGTTAAAATACATAAAACAGATTCTTACATTATAAAAGCAATTGTTTCTCTTGCTTGGCTGATGGAAACTGAACTGTTTTAAGACAAAATATGTTGGACATATTACTTATATATGTGCCATAGTGTAACTGTTGATCATACATGGTATGCAACATGCTGAAAAGTTACATACCTGTTCTTACCTCATCATCCCCATCAGAGATATTCAGTGATATTTTACTGATGTTTACATTTTTCAAATCATTATTACGCAGTCCAACTGGTTCATTACTATAATCGTTATGGACTTTAAAGACACCTTTCTGTGGTTAAGATTTTCTCTTGTTGGTTACCATTATAGATAGTTTTATTGTTCATTCATTAGATTCTGTTCAGAAATTGAATTTTTTATTATTCTGTACTCAAGAATTATTCATATTTGTGTTTATATTTTTCTAACTGTTCTGTGCAGATTTAGTGAATTGATTTTTTCCCAATAGTCTAATATCACATTTTGTGAAGAGAGGTAAAATGAATCACACACACACACACACACACACACACACACACACACACACACACACACACACACACACACACACACACACATGTGCACACACACACACACATGAACATAGGTGAACACACACACACACACACACACACACACACACACACACACACAACACCACACACACACACACACACATATGTGAATGAATGTTTGGAGAAAAGAGACAAAGAAAATTAGAATCAACATGTTTTTAGTGGACATCATTTGGGCAGAAAGATAATTAAACCTGAGGTTTGTTTTGTTGTGTCAAAAAGGTCTGCATGGCTTAAATGGCAATACATTTTCTGAATCTGAATCTGAGTTCACACACACACACACACACACACACACACACACACACACACACACACACAACACACACACACACAATATCATTTCTATTGATACATGTTACAGTCACGAGTTTAAAATCCGAATGAACAAGCTGATGACAACAGACTGTAACTAATCTTTTACCTCAAAAGTCATTTGCTCTTGACTACTCCCCACCACACTCTCTCTCAACACACACTCCACACACACACACCACACACACACACACACACACACACACACACACACACACACACACACAACACAACACAACACACAACACACACACACACACACACACACACACACAAAAAAAATTAAATTAAAGCACCCTGTGGAATTTTGCCCTAGGACTGGCACCTGGAACCACTTGAAAGGGGTGAAATGTCAGCAGATAGGTGTCAGTGCAGGTAGCAGACTACCCCAAGGGCAAGTCACCCTGTCTCCAAAGCCAACAGCAAAAGGCTGGACAACTCTCTCCTCCACTTCACATCACAAGGGTGGTGGGATTTTATTGCTCTCCCAACTCCTCAACTGCCCCAAGGATGGAGACGGGAAGGAGACACAGATGTAACAGGCAGTCCACAACAGAAGGATGTGAGAAGTCATCTCACAGTTTGCAATTAATTGTTGTCTGTGATGGTGGGGGAGGGGGGTAAGGGGGGGGAGGGGGGGCAGTTTAGTGTTAGACTCAGGCCTGTTTGATCTTGAACCCCTTTTCTTTTTACTCTGTAAGCCCTCTCTTCTTCTTCTTCTTCTTCTTCTCTCTCTCTCTCTCTCTCTCTCTCTGTCTCTTCTCTCCTTCTCTCTCTCTCTCTCTCTCTCTCTCTCTCTCTCTCTCTCTCTTCCTCTCTCTCTCTCTCTCTCTCTCTCTCTCTTCTCATTTCTCACACTTCCTTCCCCCACCTCCCCATGGCCATGTCTCCTCACCTTCACACTCCCCTCCCCCCATCCTCCCTTATACTGTTCTCACCCTTAACTACCCCCCCCCCCCCCCTCATTCCACTCCCTGCCCTCACAATTCCCTTCCCCCACCCTGTCTGTATCACTTTATGTGGAAGGACGTAAAATTGAAGACACTACTACTACTACTACTACTACTACTTTACTACTACTACTACTATTTCTACTACTACTACTACTACTACTACTACTACTACTATAAATTACACACTAACTACTACTACTACTAACACAACTACTACACAACACACACACACACACACACACACACACACACACACACACACACACACACACACACCAATCGAATGGACAGAACTTAATCATAATTATGTCTAGTTCAAACAAAACAAAATGCAGAAAGACATGAAACTGCGTTCTCCATTCCCGACAATATTTACCTGAGGACAACAAATTGAAGTGGTGTTTCACACAAAGTACAAGGGGCAGCAACTGACAATGATTTATCTTGGTCAGAACACATAGCACATTATCCTCAAAATAAGATTTTTTTCTTTTAAACAGGTAAACCAATCTCAGTGAGATATCAACTTACAAAAAATTTTAAAATGTTCTAAAGCTCAAGGCTTTCTTTCATGCATATATATTCTGTCTCTTATAAATGTTGGTTCTACCTTATCGGAAAGTGCAAGTGAAACAACGAAAGCATACAAGCCGGACATAATAGCTGTCAAACTAATCCCATTTGAATCTAAGCATTGCGAACTACTACGCTGGTGATCTATTGACCCAGGTTTGAATCCCATCAAGGGAGATTTTCCCCTGGAGTTAACATCAGTGCCGACTCCACTCCTCCCAAATGTCCTTCAGATGAGACTATAAACCGAGGTCCCGAGTGCAAACGCACACAGAACATCTTATGCACGCCTTAAAACCTGTTCCACATTTCAGAATAGTAGGCCATGTGCCGGTGAGAACGGATGACCAAACTGGCAAAACTGCGTACACATGGGGACTGGATGTGAAAAAAGCACACGCGTGCTTTCTCCATTTTTCCTCGAAATAAAAGAATCGATGAATGAATACATTTTCTTCCTGTCACTTAGCTCCTGTCTATTTTCTACCTTCTCGTCCATTCCCCCCTTTTTTCCCCAGAAAGACTTAAAACAGAATGTTCAACTCTCTCCTAGCCCCAGCGCCCAAGTCGGATGTGCCGGGCCTGACTCGTCAGGCACTAGGGGCAGCACAACGCTATTTCGCTCAGACAACTATACTAGCTGTCTGAGCGTTCGATAAAGAAGAAGAAGGAGGAGGAGGAGAAGATGATGGAGATGAGTGATGAGATGAATGATGATGATGATGATGAGTGAAGTGAAGAAGAAGAAGAAGAAGATGAGATGATGGAGAGAGGTGGTGATGATGATGATGATGATGATGATGATGATGATGATGATGATGATGATGGGTGGGGTGGTGTGATGATAATGATGGTGTGGTGGTGAAAATGGTGATGATGATGGATGAAGAAGAAGAAGAAGAAGAAGAAGAAGAGAAAAGAAAAAGAAGAAGAAAAGAAATTGCAGACATCAGTGACAGATACTGGAGGCCAAAAAGCTGCATGAGGTATCAACGTAACTAAGTGCCCAGGCCTACATTTAAACAGCTACATATATATAATGCAAAATCTTACCTGAGATTGTCTTCAACCTTGACAAGCTCTTTGCACAAAAACATGCAATCTCCTTTGAAAGAGAAAGCAATTCGTCTGAAGTTTGAGTATAGCTGCCTTTGTGGCCAGATATGTGGAGACATACAGCAAACTTTTCAATGTCCATTGTATGTTCCTTGTATACTTACCCCTTTAAGTCAAAGCAGATTTTTTCCGTGTGAAATTGGGGCTGCTCTCCTCGGGGAAAGTCTGTTGCCACAAGAGCAGCACCACTCATTAACTTTTCTGTCCAACATTTGTATTTGTTTCCCTATCAAAGTGGCTTTTCTACAGAATTTTGGCAAGGACAACTCTTTTTTTAATACCACTTTATGTCACAGCAGATTTCTCTGCGTGAAATTCGGGCTGGTCTCTCCAGGAGACTTCATTGCCACAAGAGCAGCGCCACGCATTTTTTTCTTTTCCTGTCTGCAAATGTATTTGTTTCCCTGTCAGAATGACTTTTTTCTACAGACCTCTGCCAGAGACAGCCCTCTTGTTACCTGGGTTCTTTTACATGGGCTAAATAATAATGTTTAAGCACAGAACTTCGGTTTATCATATCATCCGAAGGACTGGAACCCAGACCATGACTCATGGTCTAATGGATGGGGGAAAAGTTTTGGGCCCGAACAGGATTCGAACCATCGCACACACTCCAACCAGATTTTCGCTTTCCGCTTTCTAGGCAGGCGCGTTACCTCAAGACCATCAATCCATTCTCTTCTTGTTGTGGGTTATTTTAGGTGCACTAAATGAGTGCTATCGTCTCATCTGAAAGACTAGCTCTCAGACCACCACTGACGATCTAGTGGATGGGGGAAAAGTTTCTAGGATCGAGCCACCACACATTAATTTTGGAACCAGTTTCATTCGCTTTCTAGGCAGATGCCTCTATACCAGCAATCCACTTGTACTTTTAATCTCGCAGAGATTTACTGGTGGGATAAATGTCACAATACATTATTTTGGATGACCCCCAGCTGGGAAAGCACAACAACAATGACAGCAACAACAAGAATTGACTGACACAAACTGCAGAAAAGCTTTGTTTCAGAGACACGTGGCCAGTCACTGGCTGCTATTATTAAGGACAAGCATACCACTTAAAGCTTATCATCATTGGTATCCATATACCCTTGCTGAAACCGCAATGCTACATGTTTATCACACAGCCTTATCCTACATTGTAGCCTGCTACAATAATCGATAAGTCAAAGTTACGGCCCCAACCTTCCTGTGACATGATTACCTATCTCACAGATGGTTTTGTTGAGCTCTATATCCCAGCATAAAACTTCAAAAGCTGCCTAGTATCAAAGCATTCCATTTTGTTGTATCACTTTTGTAGTGACAGTGTTTATAGATAAGCATAATCTGAGTAATAGAGTGAGCTACTGATATAGGTGACAATCCACCACACAATGAGTCGCATTGCAACAGAGATCAAATTTTAGTTGTTAACTGTTATTAATTTCCAATAAATAGGCTATTCATTACCAAAAAAAGAACAGATTGGAAATCGGACAATTCTATGAAAAGCTATTACAACTTGAAATGACACACTGCAGAATGTAACAAAATGAGATACAGGCAATTTTATTTTCTGAACAGGTGATCAGAAAGAAGGCTTTGGTATTTTAAAACACATTAAATAGCAAAAGGAAACAAAATTATGCCTTGACCTTTCATTACAAGGTAGAAGAATAGCTAGAGTTTTATAATCAATCAAAATCTCAAAATCCACAACCTGCTCTCAAAGGCTAGCAAAGGCTTCTAGCGCAAAAGTGGTTCAGATGCTAAGTGGTTCAGATGCTAAGCAACTCATTTCGTGGTGGAATGTCTAGGTCTTATCAACCTGGCAGATGATGCCATAAATACCACTCAGAGGCTTGACTAGAAGATGAGTTTGCAGTTAAGATTTAAACCAGGATCTGGCCCCCACCTGATGATTGGCATGGTCAGGGATTGCTTTTAATCTCGGGGAAAATACCCCAGCTGTCACTTATCAAACTGGACAAGTTTGAACACTGGAGACAGCTAACTAAACCAGACTGTTCTATCCTGCTTTAGTTAGCTGAATCCAGTGTTCAAACTTACCAGTTTGATTAGTGATAGCAGGGATGATGACTCGCTGGGAATTTTACTTAAATTACAGAAGTCATATCAAGTGTGTGTGATCGTGGGGGAACTTTTCGTTATATGTAGGCCAATGCTGGGTGGAGATAATAAAAGCAATTAATAATCGTACATGGAATTTATATAGCCCTTATCTTTTAAAAATATAAACAAAGGGCTTGCATTCAACCTACTCTTGCACACCCAACCAATATGAATTAACAGTGTGAACAAATTCAAGTGCTCACACAACACACACACACACACACCACACAACACACGCACCACACACACACACACACACACACACACACACACACACACACACACATCAATTATAGCTTATATCTTATTCATTATACTTATACATGACTTTCCTAAAGCTCTGTCAAGTAATGAGGTTTTGGCTCAATATGCAGGGGATGATGAATGATGATGATAATAATAATAATAATAATAATAATAATAATAATAATAATAATAATAATAATAATAATGGTATTATAAAAATAAAATAAAAATAATAATATAATAATAATAATATTAATGAATTATATAGCGCGAGCGCTATACCTTGCTAAAAAAAAACCCAAATCAAAGCGCTTAATTAAAATAACATGTAGATTAAAGTAAACTAAATTAAAATACTCTTAAAATAATTATACAGTTGTACTCCAAATACTGATTACAAACCACTTAAGAAAGTATGAAGGGATTGCCGTGTGCAGGGTAAGAAATCATGCTCTTCCTTTCAAGAAGTAGCCTACGTTTATTTTTGAGGGGGGAGGAAGTATTGAAGGGTAGTCTATTCTGTCTCTGGCTTTTTCACTACAGAAATTGAGTCAAAATAGTTCAATACCCAAATTGTTTCAAAATAGTTGGATTTCATTTAACAGGTGTAATATTCAGAGCCAGCAATGTGATTTGCTGATATACTCACATGAATTACAAATCTCTCTCTCTCTCTCTCTCTCTCTCTCTCTCTCTCTCTCTCTCTCTCTCTCTCTCTCTCTCTCTCTCTCTCACACACACACACACACAACCACACACACACACACACACACACACACACACACACACACATATATATCTAGAAGAAAGAATTCTTGTGAAATAGATGTTGCATTATCTTTGCATGAGGGATACAGCTTGCAGCAAAATGCTTGTTGGAAGCATTTCAGAAAGAAGATCAGCGATTCTGGCTATCGGCTTTATGATAGCAGTACAAGTAATATGATAAATTTTCGAAATATCTTAACTTCTGACAAAGTATGTGGTTGGTACAATCGCAGAAATGTGTTATCCCTCATGTACAGATTTAAACTAAATGCCTTCAAGAAGAAATACTCAAAGGATGTAAACTGTATATGTGGTGATAAGATAACAAATAGTCATATTCTTCTTTGTGGATATCTAAAATCACTTTTACCTGTTGTGCCTAATCTACCACTGGACCAGTTGTTGTCTGAACCATCGTGTTTGTTGGACATTGTGTTAGCACTAATAAGAAGTCCGATAATTCAATATTTATAGTTTGTTAAAGTTAGCTTTATATTTTAACTTTGTTATCTGGCATTGGTTTCAGCTATTGTTCAATTTTTCTTGTTCAGGGTTTTTTTTTGTTTGTTTTTTCTAAAATCACTTAATGTGAATAGACCTTAAACTGAAGAACACACGCACACACACTTGATGCACAAATACAACCCATAGTCTTGTATGGTTCTGAACTTTGGGGCATGGATGCAGCGGCATCAAAAAGCGAGTCAGTGCAATATACCTACATGCAATGAAGCTTTGTTCGGGAGTACATCAAATGATATTCACAGTGAAACATAATCCTCTTCTAAGACTAAGACTAGGAAATGAGAGTAAAGCATCTTGACTATTTTCCTTTCCCTCAACGGCAAACCAATTTTTGCACAAGTCAAAAACTGCTTAAAAATCCAGCCGGTTAAAAATAATGGACCCAGCCTGCTCTACTATGGTCCCCTCACATAGCTGTCAACAGTAATACCAAGCAGAAATTAAGCCAGGCAGGATTTTTCATGGGGTAGGTAAAATTGACAAGGCAAAAAGCTGAAGTAGCCTTAGGCATTAGGTTGTGGTCAGATGTGACATTGGGGAAGGGTAGGGGGGGGGGGGGGGGCATTGTGACTCATGGATAGGGCTACTTAAAGGCCTCTCTCAGCTCTGTACTGAACACTTGTCTTTTGACTCTGCCTGGATCATCAGCCAAGACTGACTGCTGCATCTCAAGAAAACAAAGTAAGCCTAAGCTAAGTTAGATGTTGCTTACAGCCGGACATCGATCTCTGTTTTGCCCAGCATTGCTGAAAACCCTTATTGTTTAGCTCCCTTGATGAATCTTCAACTCATGAGACCCCTTTGTTCAAGTCATTTGCATATTTTATGATGCTCAATCAGCAAGGTAAACGAGCTTCGAAGTTCAAATTGTTGAAGTTATTGATGAAATTTACAGAGATCAAGATAGTTGAGATGAGGGTTCTTATCGACATGGAACATTGTGAAGTTGATGCAAAGGACTGGGATTTTGATCTGGAAGAAACTTCGGAGCACTGTTGTTTGAATGGAGCATTAAGTTCGGGAGTTGGGTTGTATTTGAGACAGAATAAAACAGAATGGAGTTGAGACACAATTTAACAGAATGGAGTTGGGTGTATTTGAGAACTTTATTCGTTTTTATAACATGATTACATTGCTTTTTTCTCTGTTCATTCATAAACAGAACAACTAAATGTGTGTATAATAGGGCAGGGCTTAGTCAGTGAGCAATGGAGCCAGTCACTGAGTGACCGATGTGTTTGCCACTTGGTGTGCTACTTGTCACCTAGCCTACTCATCACCTACCCTACTCGTTAGCTGTTAGTCATTAGTATGTGTGTCTGTTTTGTTGATGAGCTATTCTTCTTGCTAACATCTGCCCTGGCTCCCTAGCTGTGTGTGTTTGAAGAGCAGAGGTGAGTACTTTCTTCAGTTTAACGTCTGTTCACTCGAAGTGATATTAGATGCACACAAAAAAGAAAGATGAAAGTGTGTCACATTCAAAGAATGTGTGGGCCTTGCTATGAGTGTATGTGTGTGTGTGTGTGTGTGTGTGTGTGTGTGTGTGTGTGTGTGTGTGTGTGTGTGTAGCTTTCTTCAATTTAACGTCTCTTCACTCATAGTGATATTAGACAAGAAACAAAAGTAGAATAAAATTAATTGTGTCACTTGTGTACGTGAATGTGTATGTGCGAGTGTGTGAGTATGTATGTCAGTGTAGGTGCCTACATGTGGATATGAGCAAGTATGTGTGAGCGTGCCTGTGCGAACTCGTGTGTGTGTGTGTGTGTGTGTGTGTGTGTGTGTGTGTGTGTGTGTGTGTGTGTGTGTGTCTGTGTGTGTGTGTGTGTGTGTTTGTGTGTGTGTGTGAGAGAGAGAGAGAGAGAGAGCATAAGTGCGTATGAGTGAACGTGTTTACAAAAAATATATATATCTAAAGGTATGCATTTGTAGCCAAGGTAGAAAGGTGTGTGTGTGTGTGAGTGTGTGTGTGTGTGTGTGTGTGCGTGTGTGTGTGAGCTTGCGTGCATGTGTGTATGTGTGCGTGTGTGTGTGCGCGCGTGTGCGCTTGTGAGGGTATGTGTATATGAGTATATGTGCTTTATAAGTTTATCTATGAGTGTGTGTATGTGTGTGTACGCGCATAAGATAAAGGAAAAAACAAACATGTAAAGAAATCATATAAGGGGGGGGGGGGGGGGGGGTCATTGGACAGTTTAAACGAGGTTAAAGCATGAACAATTACAAAAATTTACCAACAGGGCTTTTAACTAAACAGTTAACTATCTCCAACATAATTTCATTATTGTCCAATATTTGTTCAAATGACATTTTTGAAATCTTACATACAAGTGTGCTGGAAAAATATGGTCGAAGCACTTCACAATGAAGAATGACATGTTTAGGTGATAAATCAGAACCATATATGTACATATTATTTGTTTACAGAATTTAGTTCGAAATGCGTCCAAACGAAATCTATATATCAGGCTCTCCAGTAGTCTGTTATGATAATGACACACTCTGCCACATCTTAATGAATGTCTCCATGAACAATTCTTTCGTAGGTTGTTGAAACTGTTCCAAGAAGCTTTTTCCAACAAATGTATGCCCTCCTGAAGACTAAGTGGAAGGTTTAAATGTGTTGAAGCTTCAGAATCTGTGTCCATCTCAGCAGCTTTGGCGAACTTGTCTGCTTGTTCGTTACCCTGGATTCCACAGTGTGACGGAATCCAGCAAAAGGCAAGGGTAGTACGTCGTAAGGAAAGAAAATGTATAAGATGACAAATTTCAATGAGTAGTTCCCCTCTCACTCTAGTGCTAAACAGTTTTAGTACTTGCAAAACAGATTTAGAATGAATACAGAACAACACCATAGACATATTGAAAGGTAGATCTAATAAAAAAAATAAAAAAATTAAGGCCATTAGTATAGTATAGCTATAAGTTCTGCAGTAAAGATAGAAAAATCTTTGCCTATATGATAAGATTTATTAATTTTCAATGTGGGAAAGTTCTACAAAAGCAGATCCAGCCTGCCCACTGTCTACTACCGAACGTCAGTAAAGACTTTAACTACTATATGTTTCATCAATATGAGCTCTTGCCATGACAGCAACAGCAGGACCTTCCTCTTTTTTGATATTAGAATAATCAATATCAAACTCAGCCCTTTTTAGTTCCCACTTTGGAATTGTGGAGAAAACTGGGTGAGGTGCTATAATTTTCTCATTTATTCCTGAAGATGTGAATAAATCAGAGGTATAAGAACTGATTGTAGTCAGTGATTGTACGGATTTAGCCCTTTTAGGGGAAGCTGTATCCGATTTTAAATGAAGTTCTTTAATATTCAAATTCTGAATAGTAGAACTTCTTAAAACATATTTTGCTGATGCAAGCTTAATTTGGTTACTGCACATCACAAGTCACAAGTCACGCTTCATGGGATCCCCTTGACTTTCAGCAAGTGAATGCGAATGATATGAGAATGACCTGTGTGCATCCTGGTGAGCACTGTCGCCTTTGGTTTTTGACACACAGAGGAAAAACTTCTTTCAGGTTGGGACGATCTGAAAAAGTTTGTTGTCCTCTGAGCGTTCCATTTCTCCTGCCAGAGGGAGTGCACGTATTGTTCGCTTCTAAGTTTCAGACCTGTGAACGGCACTGTGGACACATAGTATACTATCATTAACAGACGCATATGTATTTAAACATGTTATCTATTTGAAACTGTTCAAAAAGAAGTAAACAATAATGGAAAATTGCAAGAGATAGATTAGAAAGTCATCAAACTTATAGTAATGATAGTAGTAATAAAAATAATAATAATGCATCGATAATAACAATAGTGGTATGTATAATTCTAATGGTTACAATGAGGATAATGTTAGCCATAACAAGAAGAATGAAGTGAAAATGTGGTGGGGAAGGAAGATAAAGAAGAAAAAAGGCATGCATAGAGAGAGAAAGAGGCAAGGGTATTTGGTATGAAGATTGTTCTTTTATATTGAGGAAAATGGAATAAGCACTCATGTGCTTTTTTACATCCAGTCCCTGTGTGTATGCAGTTTTGTAAATCTTGTCATCTGTTCCCACCAGCACACAATGGCCTATTTTTATGAAAAGCGGAACAGGATTTAACTGTGCACAAGACATTCTGCATATGTTTGCACACAGGGCCTCAGTTTTAGTTTCATCGAAGGATTTTTGGGAAGAGTGGAGTCAGCACTGATGTTAACTCCAGGGTAAAAATCCCCTCAAACTGGAATCAAGCGCAATGTTCTGTGACCACTATGATGCCCTGCATCTAGCAATGATTCTGATGCGCTGAGGGCTTCCTGTGTGTGTACATAGTGCTGTTTCCACATGTTTAGGACCTGGGTTGGCATGTAGTCTGAGCAACAGGCATAGCTCAAACCCTGCTCAGGATAGGGGAGGATCTGGCTTAGGGCTGTTCTAGGCTTCTAGGCCAGGGGGGGGGGGGGTGTCTCTGGACGGTCAGGTTGCTTTAGAATGTTGTATCATCACTTATGGATGAGTGATGATAGATGTAAACATTGTACTTAGTACTTTATCTTATTTATTTATCTTCTTTAAGAAATGTGTCACCCTTTCAAACACGTTTATGCCTTGTTTTCCTTTTGTCTGTGATGTGCTTGTACTATGATTATACCTTTCTCCCTTTAAAAACAGAGACTGAATGAAAGAGTTAGTTGCCTTTGCGTGCACATTAGAGCAGCAAACATTGTTGGTTTGATGTGATGCTCATATATGCTGCCGTTTATGTGATATATATATATATATATATATATATATATATATATATATATATATATATATATGTATATATTATATATAGTATATATATATATATATATTATATATAGTATATATTATATATATATATATTATATATATATATATGTGTGTGTGTGTGTGTGTGTGTGTGTGTGTGTTGTAGTAGTATAGTAGTAGTAAGCACCCATCAGTCTCGGAAGACTATGGAGTTGCGCTCTAGTCTTTAGAGCGCAAAGCCTGGGTAAGTAAGTATGGAGGGCAAGCTGTTACCCATGCAGCAGACCCTCCCTCTCCACGGCACTGGAATGATCCATTGGAAAGGCAATGACCGATAGGAATGGTTCCAGTACCGTCGCAGGAGCCACCAGAATGTTGCCATATATCTACAGCCCGATCCGCTCCAGGCTCCAACTCCCTGATTTTTTCTCAGGGATGGTGTCTTAACACACCTGTGTGCATGCTGGTTTGTTATAATTTTGCTGGTTTGTTATAATTTTGTCATCCGCTCCTACCGGCATACGATGGCCTGCTCTTCCGAAAGGCAGAACGGGGTTTTAACATGTGCACAAGATCATCCGAAGGTTTGATGTCAAAGTCAAGGTTTGATGTCAGTCATTGGATGAGACTTGAATATATATATATATATATATATATATATATATATTGATTAAAAAGTGCTTTAAGTAGGGTTTTGAGGAAAGGAGAGAGGTCACTCCAGATGAATGTATATATATATATATATATATATATATATATAAAGTTTAATTTAAACCTGCCTTTCCTAAGCTTCCAAGTCATTCCAAATGGATGAACAAGTAGAGCAGTGGCCACAGTAGATAAATTGAATCTTGGTATTCTTGAGAACAATGTATCTGCAAGTGGAGGGAACCAGAAAGAGTGCAACTGTGTTGACCAACACTGACTACCTAAACTTAAAGGAAGAAAATTAGTGTACTCTTGATCTTTAACATCATAATTTTTGCTGTTGTGAAAAATGCTTTGAATGTTTTTCCTTAGCATGATTCATATTGGAATGGTCATCTTCTCACTTATCCATGTATAATATATGTGTATTTTGCACAGATGGACAACGAGATAAACAGGCAAACTCCACAGGAGCCACATATTCTAATCCCACGAACTTGTGGTGCTCCTACATTATACAGGAGAATAGACCACAGTCTATATCCCTTCAAGAGTAGAAGGTCTTTATCAAAGACCTTCGAAACACTGCCTGGGCCAGCGGTGAGTGATGCTGTAAAGTAGGCTTATACAAAACAAGAAAGATATTTGTCAAGTTATAGAATCCAGTAAACTAAATCGCAGTTGTATATAATTGCTGTGTGTGTTTTATGTTCAGTGATGACATCTAACTCTTCAAACAGTCCTTACTATGAATTAAGAAACATCAAGGTAATCCCAGTGTGTCTGAGGTTCATGGTGATACAGAATTGTTGCCTCAATTTGGGGGTCCATATTTCTGTGCATTGAAAGTCCTTAAAAAATTAGGCATATGCTTCCAGGTGTTTAAGAAATGCTTGAAGTTTACTTTAATGTAGACTAAGAGAGATAAAGAGAGAGGGAGAATTAGGCATGGTACATCTCCACCAATTCCTGGAAATCTGCTAAAGCAAAAACGAGAGGAAGAAAAAAAAAAGGAAAAAATTTAAACCCATGAACACAGATTAAGGGATATAACTCTTACATGCTGATAACTTCCCTTCTCTGCTTGCTGTTCTGGGCATACACATAGGAACTGGATGTAAAAAAAAAAGCATATGAATGCTTATTCCATTATCCTCAATGTAAAAGAACAATAAATTTTAAAAATAAAGTATAATCTTTTATAATATATAAAGTATATTATAATACACACACACACACACACACACACACACACACACACACACACACACACACACACACACACACACACATAATTGCGCACTGGATAATTCATTCAAGCATTTGGAGGTCTGTACTTTAAGTGGACATGTTAAATCCTGAAATTCCCACCCTTAGTCTTAAGAGTGCAAAGCCTGGGTAAGTGTGTGTGTGTGTGGTGTGTGTGTGTGTGTGTGTGTGTGTGTGTGTGTTGTGTGTGTGTGTGTGTGGTGTGTGCGCGCGCGCATGTGAGTGTGTGTATGTGTACATTCAAATTTGCTAAAACTATAAATTATTGATTGCTTGTGTGTTGTATAGGTCGAATGCAAGCACTTTGATTTTTTTTACAAGATATAGGGCTATATAAATTCCATGCATTATGATTATGATTATGATGATGATGATGATGATGATGATGATTATTATTATTATTATTATTATTATTATTATTATTATCATTATTATTATTATAAGTATGGAGGACAAACTGTTACCCATGCAGCAGACCCCCCCCCCCCCCCCCCCCTTTTCTCCACGCCGCTGGAATGATCCATACAAATGGTTCGAGTATGGTCGCAGGAGCCACCAGAACATTGCCACATACAGACATGAGCCTACTGGCACAGGATGGCCTGCTCTTCCAAAAGGCGGAACTGGTTTTATTGCAAGTGCCTCAGTTTATAGTCTCATCCAAATGACTTTAACATTCAGTTCGCTTGACATACATGTCTTCTTTAGCATCCATCCCTGTTTTTTTGTTATTTCTTCTGCGCTCCCCCCCCTCCTCCCCTCCCCTCCCCTTTCTATGTTCTCCAGTATTTGTCCATTCCAGATTTATTGCAAGTGTTTATACTTGGTAGATACCCGTCTTTCTTAATCACCTGGTTCTGTGAATAGGTGCCAACTGCTTTCATATGGCGTCTGCGTGTGTTCAAGTGTATGTATGCTGACTTTCCCACGATATCAAATTGGTGTGCAGAGCCCCCAGTCACCAGCAGACCCACCTGAGGCACGGACAGAGGAAGAAAAAGAGGAGGAACAAGTTGCCACAGAAAAGGGCTGCGGGCAGAAAACGGCAGCTCAAGACAAAAAACAGAGGCAGAGCTGAAGAAGGTTTGGGGTGTTAATTTGTTGTTGTTTTTTTACTTGTGATTTTTCATTTTACACCACTTTCAAGTCAAGGCAGATTTCTCTGCGAGCACGTCGCCAGAAGAGCAGCGCCACCCTTTTTTATTTATTTATTTTTTTTTAACTTTTCCTGTCTGCAAGTGTATTGTCAAACCTATAGTTACATAGTAAGCATCATCAGGTGAGAGCAATGGTGGTAAAAATAAAGACTAGCAGCAATGGAAAGTGTAGTGGAGGCATCTTTCTCTGCTGCAAAGAAGAGAAATTCAGCTCAGTCACTCAGAAAAATAATGTATTTGTCAGTCCTAGCCAGGCCAAAACTACAGGGGAATATGTGCACATAAAAATCCATAGCAGCCAGTCCTAACCAATGTCCCCAGGAATGGCTTTCGAAGAGGTGGCCTGTGAGAAGGTGACAAGGGAGACAACTTTTCCCTTGAAGAATGTCGCCAGAGAAGAAGAGTTCGGGTTCTTTAAGTGAGGGCGTTCTCTGTGTCTGACAGGGGGGGGGGGGGGGGGGGGGGGGGGGGTTGTAACAGCTCTGGATGAATGACAGCTTTGGCGACATATTGATGTTTAAACATTGCTTTGTCAACAAGGTTACAAGCATACATTGTTTACCATATAACTATAGGTTTGGCAAATGTCTTTGGGCTGTGTGGCTAATTGAATATGTGTAGGTTAGAGTTGATTATAATCATAGGAGAGGAACTTACATCTATTAGGGATCATTTAGTTGCCAGATTAAAAAAAAACACAAAAACTCCACAGGCCTAAGAGAGCTGTCTATTGCAAACCTCTGTAGAAAAAATCCTCTTTGATAGGGAAGCAAATACACTGACATTGATACAGACAGGATGACAAAACAAAAAGAGAAAAGTGTGGTGCCACTCATGTGATGATGATGCACTCTTCATGAGGAGAACTAACCAAATTTCAGGCAGAGAAATCCACCATGACTGAAAATGGTATATAATGCAATTCATTACAATACACTATACTACATACAATGCAACACAATATACTGCATACAATGTAATACTATACAATTATTTTATCTATTATTTATTTACTTATTTATTCTTTTATATCGAGGATAATGGAATAAGCACTCATGTGCTTTTTTACATCTAGTCCCCGTGTGTATACAGTTTTGTAAATCTTGTCACCTGTTCCCACCGGCACACAATGGCCTACTCTTACGAAAAGCGGAGCAGGACTTAACGTGTACGCAAGATGTTCTGCGTGCATTGGCACACGGGGCCTCGGTTTATAGTCTCATCCGAAGAACTTTAAGGAAGAGTGGAGTCAGCACTGATGTTAACTCCACGGGAAAAATCCCCTCAAACAGGAATCTAATACCAGCGCAATGTTCTGATCACTAGGCTATCCCGTCCCGTCCCCCCAAATAAAATATACTACATACAATGCAATAGTATGCAATACAATACAATACAATATACTACATACAATGTAATACTATACAATGAATAAAATATACTACATACAATGCAATACTGTACAATCCACTGAAATATACTACATACAATGCAATATCATACAATACAAAAAATACATTAGATACAATGCAATACTATACAATACAATACAAAAAAAATATACTACATACAATGCAATACTATATAGTAACATATATTACATACAATGTAATACAATACAATACAATACAATACAATACAATACAATACAATACAATGCTGTACAACATAGTTATACATTATGTATTTCTGTGTGCAGATCTGAAAATGAACGAAAATGGCTGAAAAAAAAAAACAACGTGCTAACTGAGAGAGAGAAGGATGACCTCTTGTTCAAGGAAACTGAAACCAGGCGATTCATGAAATTGCCAAACCATCAGGAAAACTGACAGATTCCCAAGGGCAGCTCAGTTCCCTAGAGTAACAGACATCACCTGAGAGAAGGGGAGAGAATAACTAATGGCGCTGGAAGCAGAGGAGGGTGTAGATTGTTAATCATCCAGGGATGTGTTAGAACATGGAATGAATGTCAACTTCGTTTGGAGTTAACAACTGTAGTCGGTTAATTCTTCTGGGGTTCTGATATAGTTAGAGAGGGAGTGTGTTAGAATGCTAGGGACACAAGGGAATGAAAATTGTGTATTTTCAGATGAAGTTGGAGAATTTTAAGGAATGGCACTACGAAATGATTATTTGTATTAAAGAAAAAATCAAAAGGATACAATAGTAGATTAAAACTCTGATTATTTTGTGGACAAATGGTGTTGGTGGAAAATATATACATCTTCAAAGGTGTGATATGAACTTTTTTTGGTAAAACAAATATGTTACAGTTTGACATGAATGATTTATTACTCTTTGAGTTTTGGAGTCCCATTCTAGTTCTGTTAGAAGTGTGAGGTTGCTGTTAAGTTAGGAAATGTTGTAAAAAATGGACACAGAAACTTAATGAAGAAATCAACTGGAGATGGGTATTTGGAAAAGTGCACAAGATTAAAGATATCAGACTACAATGGTTACAGATAAAAATCCTCCATAGAATTGTTGTTACTAATGTTGTTCTGTGTGCAATGGGTGTAACAAACACAACAAATTGTGCCCTGTGCAGTAATGCAAAAGACTCAGTCGAACATTTCTTTTGGGATGTAACCATGCAAGAGCTATTTGGACAAAATTAGAAAAAAAAAGTATTAATGACAATTGCGAACATGCATCCAATGTGAAAATTTCACGTCAGATTATTCTTTTTGGAGTAGATAATTGTATGAAAACAGATGCTGTTTTCGATTTCATCATTCTACCAGCCAAAGGGTATATTTACAGATGTAGAATTAAAAACCATTCACCGGTAATAAAAGGTTTTTTTTTAACAGTTGAAATACAGGTTTCAAATTGAACAATACAACGCGACAATTGCAAACAATTTGAGTAGATTCACCTTCGAATTGAATTATTATAAACCATTGTTTGATTGTACAGACTAGATATATATATATATATATATATATATATATATATGTATATGTATGTATGTATGTATGTATGTATGAATGTATATATGTGTGTGTATATGTGTGTTATATATATATATATATATATATATATATATATATATATATATATTATATATATATGTATGTATATGTATACGTGTGTGTATATATATATATGTATATATATATATGTATATGTATATATATATATATGTGTGTGTGTGTGTGTGCGTGTGTGTGTGTGTGTGTGTGTGTGTAATAATATGTATATATGTGTATGTGTATGTGTGTATATATACATATAGATGAGACATATGTCTGGCCATGTGTTTTTTGCTGAATAGCAACCATGTGATACCAGAAAAGGACTTGTGTGTGTAATAGGCATTTGAGCTGACACTGACTTAGCGTGCTTTTTCTTATGGATAAAATATGTAAAATGGCGTAGGTAGACAGAATTGACAGAGATACTTTTTTTGGGAGGGGTGGGGGTGTTTTTTGTGGGATTTCTTTTTTTTTTGTGGTTGTTGTTTGTATGTGTGACATGATACATTGAATTTAGCGGGTCTGTGCAAGCATGTGTGCATGCGTATGTGTGTGTGTGTGTGTGTGTGTGTGTGTGTGTTTATGTGTTGGGTGCATGCGTGCATGCATGCTTACTGATAGGGATATGAACGTGTGTGTGTGCTTTTTGGTTAATCATTTGAAAATCAATTAATATCACTTGTTTATGAAACAAAATTGCATTTTTACTTTTTTGGGGTTTTATTTTGTTTTGATTAGAAACGTTTGCCTCTGTTGTTTGTAATTGAAAAATGAACATTAAAAAAGTTTATAAGAAAAAAAGTTAGGAATTGAAATAATGATTGTGGAGAAGATAATTTTCCTCAATTATAGATAAGAGAAAAAAAGTTTGTTTTAACTTACACAGACAAAAGTTTTTTAAAAGACAAATTTGAAGATAAAAGGATTTCTTTTAACTATAAGGAGAATTTCTTTTTTAAATAACTCTCGCAGATTGCCGAACCCCCCGATGTCAATAAACAACTCTTTTGAGTGTGGCTGTGTTGTGTGGTTACAGTGGGTTGAGTGGCATCAGAGCGGCCGGCGTATGTGGCAGAAAAAAGGTGTCTGTTGATATGTACAAATGTGTACAATACACTTTTTTCAGATTTTCTGTCTTTTTTTTCATAGTTTTGGTTTAAGACGGTGTGTTTTAGCATTATCAGATAATTGAAATAGTTTAAATTTGACTTTTTTTTTAATAATGACACATTAAAGGTTTTACTGGAGGGGGTGTTGGGTTTCTACATCATTTTGTTTGTTGTTGTTTTTAACAGTGATGAAGACGTCACTTGTTGATTCCCTCCTCTATCATTGCATGAAAAAGCAGGCTTAATAGTTGTACACTAGTTTGTTGGGACAATGAAGGACTGAAAAGTGTGCGTGCGGGGAGGGAGGGGGCGTGTGTGGATGTGTGGGCTTACTGGTGCGCACAGGAGTGCTTGAGACTTTATCTGTGACTGGCTGAGGTATTGCTGATTTGTGGGTGCTTTTTATATTGTGATGGGTGCGAGCTGATGTTTGAATACTATGTTGTGGTAGTTTTCGTGATATTATGTTCACATGTTTACTTTTTTATGTGTAGCTCGTAACCCCCGTGAGTTTCTGTCTCTTAGATAATAAAGTATTGAAATTTGCCACTGTGTGTGTGTGTGTGTGTGTGTGTGTGTGTGTGTGTGTGTGTGTGTGTGCTTTTATTTTGAGGATAATGGAATAAGCACTCGGGTGCTTTTTTCATATTCAGACCCCGTGTGTATGTAGTTTTGTCAATTTTTTCATACATTCCCATCGGCACAAAATGGGCTACTCTTTGAAAAGCGGAACGGTTTTCAACATGTGCACAAGATGTTCAGCGTGCATTCGCACAAGGGACATCAGTTTACAGTCTCATACGAAGGACTTTTGGGGAGGAATGGAGTCGGCACTAATGTTAACTCCAGAGGAAAAATCCCCTTAAACAAGATTCGAACCCGGGTCAGCAGATCATGAGCGCATCACTCTAAACACCAAGCTATCTTGTCCCTCTGTGTGTGTGTGTGTGTGTGTGTGTGTGTTCTTTTATTTTGAGAATAATGGAGTAAGCACTCGTGTGCTTTTTATATCCAGTCCCCTTGTGTATGCAGTTTTGTCAATTTTGTCATCAGTTCCCACCGGCACACAATGGCCTACTCTTCCGAAAAGCGGAACGGGTTTTAAGATGTGCGCAAGATGTTCGGCATGCCTTCGCACACAGGAACTCAGTTTAGATGGATCTGTGGTCTAGGTGGTAACGCGCCTTGCCTAGAAAGCAAAAAGTCTGGGTCGGAGTGTGCGGTGGTTCGTATCCCGTTTTGGGCCCAAAACAGTTTCCCCATCCATTAGACCCTGAGTGGTGGCCTGGGCGCTAGTCTTTCGGATGAGACGATAAACCGAGGTCCCATGTGTTACACATCAGTCATCACTATTTAGCGCACGTAAAAGAACCCACGGCAACAAGGGGGCTGACCCTGGTCAAATTCTGTAGAAAAAAGCCACTCTGATAGGGAAACAAATACAGTTGCATGCAGGAAAAAGAAAAAAATGGGTAGGCGCTGCACTTGTGGCGACGCGCTCTCCCCGTGGAGAGCGGCCTGAATTTCACGCAGAGAAATTTGCTGAGACATAAAGTGGCACAAAATACTAAATAGAGTCTCGTCGAGGATTTTTTTTTTTTTTTGGGGGGGGGGGGGGGGGGGGGGGAGTGGAGTCGGCACTAATGTTAATTCCAGAGGAAACATTCTCTTAAACGAGATTCGAACCGGGTCAGCAGATCACGAGCGCATCACTCCAACCACCAAGCTATCCTGTCCTTATATTTATTTTATTCATTTATTTATTTTATTTATTATTTTATATCGAGGATAATGGGATAAGCACTCACATGCTTTTTTTCATCCAGTCCCCGTGTGTATGCAGTTGTGTAAATATTGTCATCTGTCCCACCGGCACACGATGGCCTACTCTTACGATAAGCGGAACATAATTTAACTTGAACTTAACGTGTGCGCAAGATGTTCTTCGTGCATTCACACACGGGCCTCGGTTCATAGTCTCATCCGAAGGACGAGCGCGCACACACACACACACACACACACACACACACACACACACACACACACACACACACACACACACACACACACACACACACACACACACACACACACATCCTGACTATTAAACAATAGTATTAGTCAGAACTAGCAATTAGCTCTTAACAAACCAAAAATTAGATAATACTCAATAGCATGGCCCACATAAATGTTTAATTATTTAAACACGTACACGTTTTATTCAAATTATGTAGAAAGGCCTAAAGTGAAGACAAAATAAAGAACAGAAAAAAAGGGAGACTAGGTGAGGGAGGAGGGGAGACCATTGGAAGCTGAAGACAGCAAAAACCTAATGATCTCCCCTGTGTTGCTTGACTTTTTTATAATTTTGATTTATTCTTCTATATCGAGGATAATGGAATAAGCACTCTTGTGCTTTTTTATATCCAGTCCCCGTGTGTATGCAGTTTTGTAAATGTCATCTGTTCCCACCGGCACACGATGGCCTACTGTTACGAAAAGCGGAATAGGATTTAACGTGTGCGCAAGATGTACTGCGTGCGTTCGCACACCGAGCCTCGGTTTACAGTCTCATCCAAAGGACTTTTGGGGAGAGTGGAGTCAGCACTGATGTTAACTCCAGGAGAAAAATCTCCTCGACGGGACTCGAACCTGGGTCGTCAAATTGCCAGCGCAATGTTCTGACCACTAGGCTATCCGTGCCCCCAGGTGAAACAGGTGTTCAGCCTTTTTGCTGAGCGCCTACAATCTGCAGCAGGCGGCGTTCCTTCTCCCTCTGCCGCCTCTCCAAGATGACATTGAGGGTGTAGAGAAAGGGGTTGATGGCGGAGTTGAGGGGCAAGATGAAAATGGCCATGGCCACATTGACCTCCCCGGGAATGACCACACCATTGGCCGCCAGCAGGCCGCACAGACCAATGGGAAACCAGCACAGAAAGTCGGACATGGCGATGGTCAGGAGACGTCTGGCAATGACGGCTTCTTTGGACTTGGTGCTGTCCTGCTCGCTTTTGCTTTGGACTTCTGATTTCTTGTTCAAAGCGCTGGATGACACTGACCAGTAGATCAGAGTCTGGCCCACAGCGATCAGCAGAAAGAGGACCAGGTTGCAGACGATCATGACACTGAAGGAGTAGGTGTGACCCGCAAACTCGGCTCTGGTGACTGGCAGCGGAATGCAGATGCCTGTCTGGCGGTAAAATGCCCAGTGGGATGTGGCCGGCAGCAGGGGCACCATGGCCAGCAGCAGTCCCAGTGCCCACAGCGCGGCACAGGCTGTGTTGGCTGACCTGGCCGCAAACCGGACCTGGCTGAAAGGAAAACGGAGAACTAGGAACCGATCCAAGGTGATGAGGCAGATGACAAAGGCGGACACTTCAGAAGACAGCAGGGACAAAAACCCCGCTAGGCTGCACACCGCGCTGCTTTTCCAGGTCACTTCGTTCCAGAGGTAGGTTCCGAGATACACCATGTCTGCCCCTCCAATCATGCCTAGATACACCCCCATCAGAAAGTCAGAGACACACAGGTGAAGGGTGAACATGGCAAAGCCTGTCCTGCTCCTCCTTTCTTTGGACACAAACAGACGGTACACAAAACTGCTGCAGTTTCCCACGATAGCCAGCACGGCAAACACGGCCAGAGCAAAGCGGTAGGTAGCAGACTTCAACAAGTCCTCACAGGAGGAGATCTCGTCAGACGGAGCCAAACATTCCCCTGTGAACTGTTCTGGCAACACAGCGGAACAACAGAAGTGGTGGTTCTCTGCAGAAACATACGTCAGACCAGCCATACTTTTCATAAACTCGGGAGTAAAATCAGCAACGGAACAGTTCTTCATATCTAAAACTTTCAGACTCTTGAAAATACGTCGTCCCAGCAGTGATAGTGTTTTACTCCCAGACAAATTCAACAATTCTAAATTGGGCATGACAGCAGAGAAAGCACTCAAATTGAGAACAGTTACCTGAACACGAGAAAAATAGAAACTCTTCAGTGAGAGCAGTTGCCCTTGTGGGGGTGTTCCAGAGAGAATTTCCGTCACAGGGTTACCTGACACCTTCAGTCTCTGAAGGTGAGGCGTGCCCACAACCAGGAGGCTGAAGTTGACAGACTGCAGAAGATTGTTGCTGAGGTCAAGGCTGTGAAGGTTGGGCAACATCACGTCCTCCAGTTCACGCCACCCACACGCCTCCACCCCCAGATGGATCAGCATGGTGTTGTGTGCAACCTCACTCTGCCGCAGTCCGCTGTGTCTGGCTTCCAGGTAGCGCAGCTGGGGAACCGCCCTGACCAGAAAGCTGTCCGCACACGTGAAGGCCAGGCCTGAGCACAGACACGACTGAGGGCAGGTGGTGGTGTTGCACAGGAGTTCGTCGTCCCCCTCTGGACACTGCTGCAGGCCGTCACACAGGTGATCCAGGTGCACACAGAGGGTCCTGTCAGGTCCGCGGCACCGGTAGAACCCAGGGCAGCTGTAGCGCTCACACTGGGCTTCATCCTCGTGATCCGGACAGTCGTTGACTTGGTTACAGAGGACATAGACAGGCAGGCACAGGCCCTCGTCATGACACTGGAAGTGGGTGTCAGGACACTGACCGCTGCCCTGAGGGAGGGGGGTCAGGGTGAATCCTCCAGGCTGGTCAAAGTTCACCACAGCAGGCAGACTCACGCTGGATATGATGTGGTACTCAGTAACACAGTTGATCTCGTCCAGATTGGTCATGCAGTCTGTGTAGCCGTTACAGTATTTGTCAATGTCCACACACTAAACAACATATAGTTTAAAAAAATGAAATAGACAAAAAAGAGGTGTTTTCATATGGATGCGGTTGTTGGAAAGCGAGGTGTCAGAGACCTCAGCTTCTCTGAGCACCAGCTTATTGAGGACGATGCTCTGCCCCATCTCTTCTCCCTCGCTGCTTTACCTTTCCTGACGCTAAAGAGAGCAGGTATCCATTTACAGAGCTTGGGGGACTGTACTGAACCCAGGGTGCAGGAATAGTCAGTCCCCCATCCCGGTGGTAACCACGCTGGATGCTGCTTAACCTTAGCTTAGGGAGAGAGAGTGCTCTGACCACTGAGCAGTTTTGTCTTATACTAGAGTACTGACTGTAGTGTGTAACATTTACTGTGAAGGCAAATCAGTGTCTCTTTGTGAAACTAGGTTTGCCCTCTTCAGAGAAAGTGCATAATTATCTAAAGTGATGCACTGCCTACCTCTTTATGGAATACATCAAATTTGTTTTCCTGTGAAGTTTACCGCTATCCTTCAGAAAGTTGTGTGGGAGAACTCTTTTGTGGGCATGTTTGTGCGCTAAACCAGCTTGTAGACTAGATCTTGGTTAATGGTCTGCTTCAAAAGACTAGTCTTCACACCGTTTCTCACCTGGTCATGGGTAGACCGAGGCTTTGGGGGTAACTTTGAACCCATGGCCTCTCACTTTCCACAGGCGGCAAAAAATTTATCG
>CM060327.1:39875848-39878348 GCA_030674155.1 Stramonita haemastoma | reverse complement strand
CCTATCTTGAGGTTGTCTTACAGGCTACACTGATGCAGGTATCCTGATTGACAAAGCCTATCTTGAGGTTGTCTTACAGGTATCCTGACGTTGACAAACCCTATCTTGAGGTTGTCTTTCGGGTATCCTGTTTGACAAACCCTATCTTGAGGTTGTCTTACAGGTATCCTGACGTTGACAAACCCTATCTTGAGGTTGTCTTTCGGGTATCCTGTTTGACAAAGCCTATCTTGAGGTTGTCTTGCAGGTATCCTGATGTTGACAAACCCGATCTTGAGGTTGTCTTTCAGTATCCTGATGTTGACAAACCCTATCTTGAGGTTGTCTTACAGGTATCCTGATGTTGACAAACCCTATCTTTTTAAGTTGTCTTGCAGGTATCATGATGTTGACAAACCCTATCTTTTAGGTTGTCTTGCAGGTATCATGATGTTGACAAACCCTATCATGAAGTTGTCTTGCAGGCTACAATGAGAAAATAAAGTTTAGAAAACCGTACATACGGGAACTGAATGTAAAAAAGGGCACTAGAACGCTGCTCTATTATCATTGAAATTTAAAAAAGTTGAAATAAAAAAACAAAACAAAACAAAGTTCTGCACACACTCATATTTAACAAAATGGTTGAGATGTGTGTTCTTTGGGGGAAGGGGGGTGCTTTATGGCATGGTTCTGATTGGCTGATAACTCCATGATAAAACTGATAGTAGTAAGAGAATAACCATTACACGTTTGAAAAAGGAGTTTTCTTTCTAATACTGACAGTGACTCAGTCATGTAGCCCTTCTCTTCAAACCTTTTAACTCTGCCTTTGCATGTTCCGAGTTAACTGAGGAACTCAGGTGACAAAGCTTTTCCTGGGAGTGATAATAAGAAAATTACCTGTTAACAGACAACTAGTGTTCTTCAACAATCTTGTGTTGGTTGTCACCAGTTATCAACTTTACCTCTGACTCTTCAACAGTGTAGAATCAAGGCTGGGCTAGGCTGTGGAGTTTGTGGTCTACGAATGAAGCTGGGATATTAGCAGATACTCAGCTTTTTTTTCATCTAAATTCCCCATACAGAAGATGAATTGGAGGGGGGGGGGGAAATTAACAGTAAGTGACTGTATTGATTTGCCTTTGGAAGGTGCAACCCCCCCCACCACCCCCTAAGACTTGTTTGATAGGTCTATAGCTGTTATAAGTTTAAAAGATCCCTTAGTCTTTTCTTATATTTTTTTGCTTATGGTTTTACGTCATGGTTATTTGGAAGACCGGCAGATCTGCTTACTGCACTTTCGGATACAACGAGAATGCACAGAGAAACAGACAGACAGACAGACAGCGGTGTTGGCAGGACAAAGGAGGGGAGACTTGACCGCCAGACACTTGGGAGTTTACTGCTATGTGCCTGTGTACCTCGCATAGCGCACACATTTGTGGGTGGGTTGTATGTTTATGATTGTACACAGTGCATGTGTGGAGTTTTTAAGATTTGTTCAGATTGAATTTGTATATTAGCTTATATTTTGTTATAAATGTTTGTTTATGATTATTATTCTTAAGTATGGCTTGTAACCACCAAGAGTTTTCTCTGCTTATCGAGATAATAAAGCCTTGGTATTGGTAAACTATCTTAGCAGACAGGCTGACATGCAGAGCTGTGTTGAGAAAAAATCTATCCCATGAAAAAAGAAAATAATAATCTCCAGAGGCAAATGCACAAAGCAGTGATACAGATGTAACGCAGGCTGTAAAGATGTGACACACAGGCAGCAAACACGACTTCAAAGAATCAGTCTACTCACCAGAAGATGATGTCAGCTTAATCAGCTCCAGGTGGGGACTTTTCTCAGAGGCCAGCACAGTCACAAAGTGGGCAGACAGGTTTGACAGTCCTACAGTAAACACTGGAACCAGCCTAGGAGACTCTTCCACGAAAAATCTGTCTCTTACCCGATATATCATAGGGTAAGACATGTTTAAAGTACAACGTGTGCCAAGTGCTTTATTTCTGATAAAACTGACATTAAATTCCATTAGTTTTGAACGTAAAGCTTGGCACGTTTCTACCTGAAAACTCACAGGCAGTTTAGGGGAAAGTGAAAATATGAGGTCACATTTGCCTGACAGGGATTGACTGGACTGTTGGTCAGTTATCTGACCACTTCTGACATCAAAAACTATTTGCTGACCACTGATTGAGTTTTGGAAGCAGGTGGACATGTTGTAAACTTGAAAGGATGCCTGTTGGACAACTCCTGTGCCGTTCATGTCTGTTGGATTTAAACGACCATTCGCTGTCATCTTCTTGGTCATTTGCACACCCAGCATATTCAGAAGCAGGCAAAGAAAAACCCTGTCTCTCATCATTGTTCAACTGATGTTGGAATGTTTCTGTTGTGCATTCAGTAATCAACCTTTAGATCCACCTGAAAATGTCGAAAAAGCTTGCAAAGAAAAACTCAATTACTAAGTTAGATACAACATTAGACTTCAAATTTTGTTCAGTTTTG
>CM060327.1:39860848-39868348 GCA_030674155.1 Stramonita haemastoma | reverse complement strand
ATAAAAGAATAAATAAATAAAATAAAATAAACATCACTGTAACATTCTTCAAAATCAAGACACAATAGACCTTCATTAACAGTTTATGTAGGGCTGTATTTGTACAGAATTCTTCATTGACATAAACACAAACAGGACTTACTAAAAAAAAACTATAAAAAAAAAAAAAAACCAACAAACAAACAAATATTTTGCAAGCCAAGCCACCAATAGGGAAATAAGGAAAAAAAATACAGGTCATTTTGAATTTATCTTTAGCATATATTATATGAAACCTATGTTTAAGTTGAAGCAACTGTGCATGCATAAGACATACCTCCAATGATACACCATAATGAAACAAAATATATCGCTGGATTTTTGTATATCTTGTGTCTCTGTCTCACAGACTAGTGTTTATCTGTTCTGCTCTTCTAGTTTGGATCAGCTGTGTAGCTAGCAGGTTTAATTATTTTTCTCTGTTTCTCTTAATCATTTAATATATATATATATATATATAAAATTAGATAGACAGTATTGAAAACAACTGCATAGTTTGACCCAATCATCACCATAAAAAGTAAAGCAATACATTTTCAAATATGACTCTTGGGGGGGGGGGGGGGAACAAAAAACAAAATGCACACAAAAAGAAACCCAGAACAAAACAAAACAAAACAGCATGGAATTCATCAAAGCAATCCCTCCACAACGTCATTCAAAGATGGACATGAACAACAAAATTGCAACAGAAGACAGCTTTTGCACAAAAAAATCCTCTGTATTCAAATAAAATGAAATGTGGAGAGTTGGATTAATGCCACAGGAAACAGCTATAGGGAGTGGTGAATTACCCTGCATCTTCAGTTTAACGTCTGTTCACTCAAAGTGATATTAGATACCCTGCATCTACCAACTAACAGCTTATGTCCCTTGGATATTTTTTTTTTTCCCATTGTGATCACATCTGCCCATCTCCAGACTTGACTTGACTTCTCTCATAACTCCTTGAGCAGTCGGTGAGGCAACTGTGCTGAACTTTTTGCACTGTCTGCTTTTTGTACAACGCTAAACTGGGCACAGCCCATCTCTCTCCAGGTAGCAAGCCTTGCATGCTGGGTATGTTCACGTCATAAAATAAAATGTTCATGTCATCCATCCCACCACTCACAGCAGGCTCCTCACCTATGAAAGGCAGAGGACATGTTGACATAATAATGCACAAGATGCTCCCTCTCTCTGCCTGTGTTCACATTGGACAACCTTGCAGTGCAAACAATAAGGTGAAGTTACCGATTTCATTTACTTTGGCAGCACGTCATTTGAGAAACAATTGAACATTTCAGTTTATCCATGCACATATTTTTTATCATTAAAAAAAAAATTAAATATACTGCATTTAAACAATGGAGGCCTGCTCAACACAGAAGCAATACAAAACTATATAACAGCCGTGCCTGGCCAATACTTGCATATTTAGCGGGAGAAGGGATTCTTTGACAGTGACTTGCCACATTTGTCCTTTTGCCTACAACAAGTCTGAAGATTTTTTCTGCAACATGTCACACAGTCTTTCAACTATGATAAAACAACCACTCTTGTTACGATCAGGAAGACATGGTGTTGATATCAAAGCAAAAGAGGTAGAAGTGGAAACAATTTTTCGGGGGAAAAGATGTTGTCTTTAAAGATTTCTGAATGCATTTTGACTTACACCATCAGGAAATGAAAACAGCGGTGTAGCATTGGTGGAACAGTGGAAGAACAGACTGACACCAACGATTAACACGCAACAAGAGTTGTGACATGATATATATCTTATTGCTGTTTTAACACAGCATCGGAGATACTGAAGAGAAGAAAATACCCCTCTCTTTTACTTTTATGCACTGATGCAATGTATTTTATATACAAAGCTCAACGCAACATTCTCCACATCATACATTCATTCAATTGCTTAAATTAATCAGATTATGATAAAAAAATAATCATCTACTCTCATTCATGCTTTTAAATTGTCATTTTTCATATATCATCTACAGCTTATCAGCACTATGCCTACACTGTACCCGAAAATGAAACCTTTAAATATAATTATCATAAGTATTTTAAGGCACTGAAATTCTCTACTCATGAGAGTAACTTAACATCAAAGTAGCTTTCACTCAATGCATTGGTAGGTACCTATTTGTGGTCTTAAGTTTCAATCCCCACCCCACTCACCCTGGCAAAACGACTATGTTGGGCACATTTTCCTAGATCTGTAATTTTGGTTTTTAACCTTTCCCCACAATCCTTTTTTTTTTTTAGGTTTTAAAACAAACTTCACAAACAGGCATGTGAATATCAACAATACAAACAAATTTAATATAGCACTGAGAACTGACATGTGGTGGTACAATTGTTAAAAATTTGTAATGACTAGTTTGCAAACAGAACTACTTGGACTTTTTCTTTCAAATCTTTGATTTTTTTATGGATGATGCAGGAGTTGCAATTGGTTATCTACACTATTTATCATCACTATATTTTATCCATCTTATGTATATTTACACACACACACACACACACACACACACACACAACACACACACACACACACACACACACAACACACACACACACATCAAATAGCTTTTTTTCGCTTCCATGTGCATGTATATAAGGTCTGTACGGAAGGTATGTAAAAAAAACAAAAAAAAAAAAAATAAAAAATTATATGACTCCTAACCAGTAAATCAGCCAGAGGCTGTGATGGTTACAACACGAGCACAGATACCAAGTAAGTAGTTCCATGGATTTCACCCAAACTTTCAAACATTAATTGAAGATTTGGTTCAAATCCCAAGGAAACGTTAACAATACTCAAAACTTAACAGGCCCCACCAGTTCTCTATTAACAAGATTCCATTTCAAATGAGTCTGGTGGTTTCCACTGAATCAATAAGGATGGCCACCACACAGACAAACTGCCACTCCTTCAAAGTCCAAGTATATTTCTAACCTATATCCAAGAAAGTTTCAAACAAGTTTGTCTGATATTATACTACCGATATTACTTATTCATGAATGAAGGCTGTAGTCACCTGTCACCAAGGTCAGGTAATAACAAAAATGGTGGACAAAAATTAAAATATATGCACAGCAATTGTGTAAACTAAAGTTAATCAAAGCTTGTGGATAATTTAAATCCATGTGTCCTTTTATTCACAGGCAATAGCAAAAACAGTTTAACTTCTCAACCAGCAAAGAGGGTAATCCGTTATAATAATAATAATGAGAAACCGGTTTCTTCAAACTGGGTCATCAAGTGTCTTAGGACAACTCCATACTGACATTGACTTTGAAACCAGAAAACATGTTGGCAAAGATTCAGCATTCTGGATAACATCAAAAATGTCCTGTTATAAATCATTTCCAGAATATCAAGATGCACAAGCATTCCAACAGAGACAGATGTTGAACATAAAAATAGAAATCTGCAACACAGTATTACTTCACATGATAACATCAAGGAATTTATAAACAAATCCCAATGAGTTGGTGTACTTCCCTTTTGATGGATTATAGCCGATTTCAACTAGAGGAAGAGCCTTCCAATTCTGTTTTTGACCCTCTCCCCCCCCCCCCCCCCCCCCCCCCCCCCCAGAAACATTCACACAAGTGCATGCACACACATATATTATACACACACAGACACACAGACCACAACAGACACACACACACACACACACACACACACACACACACACACACACACACACACACACACAAAATTTAAGTTTTAAAGATTTCTCATCCATCTTACAAGACTAGCATGTTAAATTTCCACATGCTAATTCCTAGAATCAGAATATTCAGAATAAGAACAAACTACAAGAAACTAATACACTTTTTACAGAATACAATAAGAGTGTCTAACATATAATTTGTTTGACATTGACTTGTCTTCACATCTGTGCAATTTTGTGCGCATAATTCACACACTAAACTTTTTTTTTTTAAATGCAGCAAACTACACGTCAATAAATTTTCCACAAAAAAAATCCAGCCTGCACACTGTTTTCTCTTCAGAACATAGTAGAAGAAATGTTATCAGTTGATTGTTCAATTGCAGTCTTTTACTTCTTCTTTTTCAGAGCTTCGAACCTCCGTGTGAGATCATCGAAATCAACATCCTCCCCTCCCGCGGAGGTGCCCCCTACTGTCCGCGTGTCTGTCAGACTACTGGTGGGGACCGTGGGCAGTTCAGGGAAGTCATCCAACTTGGGTGGGGGGCCTGGAGGGGTGGGGCAGTCTCGGAACCCTGCAGGGGGGGGAGGTTGTGTTGGGGCCACATTGTCGTACAAGTTGTTGAAGTTTGGCGGGGGGGCGCCTGGCTTCTCGTTGGCGGCTGGGGGAGGGTAGGGGGCAGCCATGCCTGGGTAGGTGAAGGGGGCCGCTGAGGGGGGGTCTGGCATCGCTCCTGCTGGCGGGACTGGGGCCTGCAGGGGAAACACTGATGGGTTGTGTGGCCACCAGGCAAAACCAAACACTGAAAAAGACAGCCTAGCAAGAGGGCTAAGCCGAGGTAATATCTCAGAAAGTCTCTCAGTCTGGCAACATAGTAATGTAGGCTTTGATATTCATACTGTCATGTAGTTAGTCTGAACAACAAATAATCAATATGCTATGCTGGGAAACAGATTAAAGAAAAGTCTGAAAACACTGGCATTATATCTAAATAGAGGACAAGTCTAGATCAAATCTATATACTGCAGTTTATTCACACCGCACACACACAGACGCACGCACCCCACCACACACAACACACACCACACTACGACATCTAATACACACAATAGCATGAGAAATTGCATCAAAGCTCAATATTAAACTAAAGAACTAACTACCAAATAATACTAGTTAGTGGAAAAATATCAACAACAAAAAACAAACCTACCTACCAGTGTATACTATTTAGTGGGAAAATTTGATCCAGAGAACTGACTAATCAAAGTAGTCATGCTTGTAAATTTAATTTTCACAAATAACCAACCAGCCAGCTGTTTCTGCAGAAATCATAAGCTTCTTGGTAGATAATACTCATAGTCATAATCACTGTTCACAAGTTTAAAAAAATAAAATAAAAAAATAATAATAAATATTTAATAAATAAATATAAAAATCATTTTGCTCATATAGTATACATACAGGGTTCGCGCTAGGATTTTTTAAAACCGGTACTACGAGTTGCCATTTCAGAGATATCTTGACCATCTCCCCCAAAATCGGTCCCCAGAAAATAAAATCCGGTACGTACTGTGAACAAAACGAAACTAATTAGTGAGGGGGTGGGGGAGGGGGGGGGATTGTTGGGCAGCAAAAACTAAATCTAAATTGAACGCGAATCTCTCAGACTTTGACTGCCGTGCTGCTGCCACTCGCTTCTTGGGCATGAAGCCACGAAGGAAATAGGATTTTTTTCTAGCGCCTGTGCCACTGTCCGTGTCAGTCTGTTGTTTTGCATGGCATCATTGTGTGACATATTCTTCTTTCTTGTTTCTATGCTTAGCGCTCATCTAGATCTTTGTTCAATTTAGATTTGGTTTTCGACTCTTCTCTCTGAAAGCAACGCGCAAATTCATAGTCATAGACCCTCGCTTTTCGTAAGAGCAGGCCGTCGTGTGCCGGTGGGAACGGATTACATTTACAAAACTGCATACACACGGGGACTGGATGTGAAAAAGCACAGGAGTGCTTATTCCATTATCCTCGATATGAAAGATTAAAAGAATACAGAATAAATAAATCTAGGCCCCATTTACTCAATGTGAATGGAAGTCGCTGTCATGCCGAGAAGAGCGCGAAGCTCTATTCTTTCACAGTAAAGCTTGCTGTTCTGCGTGCTAGTCTAATAATGAGGCTGGCGCTAAAGATGTTCGTCGGAAGGGGTAGGTGCGGTAAGCACAGTACAGGCCCATGACAGACTGTCAGAAAACGTCACTTCAGACTCTTTTTTTTTTAGACGGAAATCTAATCGGTCACAGGCAAACAGAATCGGTACGCGGTACCGGCTGCTTCGAAAATTTTCGGTATTCCCTGTTTACAATCGGTAAAATACCGACAATTACCGGTTATCGCGAACCCTGATACATACTCTGTTGGATTAAATAAAAACATTAAAAAATAAAAATAAAAATAATTAAAAACCCTCAATCTTTGACATGGATGATCAACATTACCGTAGATCCTGCAGGCTGCATAACCCCCATGCCTCCACTTGGACCCCCACCGTTGTTTCCTGGCTTTCCCTTCTTCTCCGCGTCAAAGTCAATCAGCAGGTTCTCGGCCATCATGATCTCATCCTGAGCCACGATCGACGCGTCAGGCTCAAAGGGGATGTTGTACGACTTGGCAATCTCCACCATGTAGCGTTCCACCAGGGTTTTGGGAGGCGCCTGAACAGACAGCTTGTGCAACACCTTCTCGCTGACGTTGCTGCGCTCGTTGGAACGACACGCCAGGGCAAACTCTTTGCCGTACTTGGCGGCAAATTCATCGGAGACGGACTTGAACTCCATGACATCAGCCTGGAGGCGAGGCGTGGCCCAGATCAGACTTGCAATGGCTTCTTCCAGTCCTGGGTCCAGTTCCCTGTGCAAAAAAAAATTGGCAAATTTTAACATTTTCTGTTACTTCATTCCAGTAAAATTAAATGTTTCAAATGGATTGCTTAGTTACTGATTACTGATCATCGCTTAATATTTTAGCTGATAAAATCAATGCAGCAGGTTTTCTAAACAATTAACTTTAAAAGAAAATGGCTTTTAAAAAAGAATCTCCCGTTCTTTAGGGGGGAAAAAATCACAGTATTCTATTACTACTGTCAGAGAAATTATACTTCCAGCTGAATTCCATGATCATTCTTGTCACATGTTAGACTCAGTGATCGACTCCATTGACTAGGAACGTCCAATTAGGGCATGAAAACAAAAAGAAAAATGAAGACTGTGTTGCTGAATGTTTTGCTGAACATTTCAGACCAAACTTTTAAGATCTTGACAGGTACTCAGCTTCCATTTAACTCCATGAGAGAGGTTAGGGGTAGTAAATAGAAATAGCAGGAAGGTCTGTAAGTAACTGTTCTCATGTATTTATAAAGAAGCCATAAACAAAGTTAAAGCTCTGTCAGAATTCTAAGACTTTATTATCAAATTGTGTGTGTGTGTGTATGTGTGTGTGTGTGTGTGTTTGAGTGTATATGTTTGTGTGTGTGCGTGTGTGTGTGTGTGTGTGTGTGTGTGTGTGTGTGTGTGTGTGTGTGTGTGTGTGTGTGTCAAGTGCTGTGTGTGTGTGTGTCAAGTGCTCTGTGTGTGTGTGTGTGTGTGTGTGTGTGTGTGTGTGTGTGTGTGTGTGTGTGTGTGTGTGTATCTCTGTGTCTGTGTCTGTGTGTGTGACTGTGTGTGACTGTGTGTGAGAGAGAGAGAGGGGGGAGAGAAAGAGAGAGAAAGTAGAAAGTATGTGTCACTGTGTCAGTGT
>CM060327.1:39825848-39853348 GCA_030674155.1 Stramonita haemastoma | reverse complement strand
CAGTGCTATAAAAACTTGCTTTATTATTACTGAAAGATAAAGTTGATGTCTGGTCTTTCTTGGGCACAACCTTTTTCCTTCATTTATAAATACAGCTTTGGGATGCTAAGCACTTTCAAGCAGTTCTCTCTCTTTATCTACTCATTGCACCGTTTATGCCTGTGGCTCGGAAACCAGGACAAAGAATAGATAGCAGAAAGGAGCTTTGTCATTTAGATGTGCTTCCCTGGACTGCCTGTAACTGTGGGCACTGCGAGTATTAGTACCATCATCAGAAGTGCTTCCCTATACTGCCTTTAACTGTGTGTGTACTGGGTGTATTAATACCATCATCAGAAGTGCTTCCCCAGACTACCTTGAACTGCGTGTGCACTGCGAGTATTAGTACCATCGTCTTTGATGTTTTCTTTGTCATCTGCAACACAAACATCACATTGTTCATTATTAAACAAAATAATGTCAGGTCAAAAGGTGGAGCTTTGGAACAGAGTGTAAAATTGCAGCCCATTTATTTCTGCCGCACACTACAGCAGATTGTGCCTTTTTTTGCACACTCCCGCAAAGAATGCGATACCATGATGATGATGATGGTGGTGGTGGTGGTGGTGGTGGTGGTGGTGGTGATGGTGATGATGATGATGATGATGATGATGATGATGGTGGTGGTGGTGGTGGTGGTGATGGTGATGGTGATGATGATGATGATGATGATGATGATGATGATGATGATGATGATGATGGTGGTGGTGGTGGTGGTGGTGATGGTGATGGTGATGATGATGATGATGATGATGATGATGATGATGATGATGATGTTGTTTCAGCTTGATCTTCGTTGGTGGTAGGTTTCCTTTGACCTTTCGCACATTCTAACTTCAGTTTACTTTTCCATAGACTCCACTGTGCCCAATTGTATAATGATGAATTAGTTACACGTGTTTAATTAAGGACATTTTACAAAGATGCTGTCGCCAATTGGTGTCTTAACATCATGCATTCATTGTGCAGAGAAGAGAGTAAGACATAGATCTAATTTATGTATTACTTTTTCAATAATACGTATAATCAAAATCGGCGGGGGGGGGGGGGGGGGGGGGGAGGGGTAGCCTGGCGGTTAGAGCGTTGCGTGTTGCGCTTGCGATCTGCCGACCCGGGTTCGATCCTAGGTTTGAGCCATTTGCGGGACACCCGTTCAAAGGGGTTTTCCCCTGGAGTTAACATCAGTAGTGCCTTCTCCGTTCCCCCCAAAAGTCCTTACAGTGAGACTATAACAGAAACCCTGTCTGTGAACTTATGCACAACATCTTGCGCACACTAGAAAATCTGTTCCCCTGTTCGAAAGGATAGGTCATTTGTGTCTGTGGAATCGGATGACAAAATTTACAACACCACATGCACACGCGGACTGGATGTAAAAAAAAAAAATTAATAAAATTATAAAAAAAAAAGCATTCGAGTGCTTATTCCATTGTTCTCGAAATAAAGGAATAGATAAATGAATAAACGACAGTATAAATTAACACTGGATAATTGAATAGTATGATTATCGTTGTTCCAATAGCAAAAATCCTACGCACAAAAAATGGCCTCTACATCATTGCTATCCTGATCAACAGAAAGTGATTGAAAGAATGCTAAACAAAGAAGATGAAAGTGGTAAATGATACTGAACAGAAACATTCCTTCTTGTGTGTGTGTGTGTGTGTGTGTGTGTGTGTGTGTGTGTGTGTGTGTGTGTGTGTGTGTCTGTCTGTCTGTCTGTCTGTCTGTCTGTCTGTTCTGTCTCTCTGTCTCTCTGTCTTTGTCTGTCTGTCTGTCAATGTGTGTGGGTGTGTATATTTGTATTTGTGTCTGTATTTGTATGTCTGTCAACGTGCGCGCGCGCGTGGGGGGGGGGGGGAGGGTGTCTGTGTATCTGTCTGTCTGTGTATGTGTCTGTGAATGTGCGTTAGTGTGTGTGGCAATTTAAAAACACCAACACACCCAGCACCATACATTTATAACCCAACACCTTTTAATCAAGCGAAAGGGATGTAGGCTGAGTACAAGTGTTTTGGATAGACGATCAGTCACTTTTCTGGCTGCAACACAAATCTGGACGGTACGCACATCCATAAAAAAAATATTATAATAAAAACACTATTAAAAAAATCACGAACAAAATCATCCCAGAACACACACACAGCCCCCCCCCCCCCCCCCCCCACAAAAAAAAAAAAAAGGTCCAAAACAAACGAAACATACAGCGACAGAAAACTTGCCAATAGCGGGGAAAAAATCTATAGAAAAACCAATTTGCATAGGCAGACAAATACGAGTGCATAGGATGGGAGAGAGAAGGAGGGGGGGGGTATTGTTGTATTATGACAAATACATGGGGAGAGGCTGGGGAGAGAGAGGGTGGGAAAGGGGTAGCTGAGAGAGAGAGAGAGGGGAGAGAGAGAGAGAGAGAGAGAGAGAGGAGAGAGAGAGGAGGGGAGAGGAGAGAGAGAGAGCAGTCCTAATTTCACGCAGAGACGGGTCTGTTGTGTTGATGGTGTGTGATGATAGGAAGAGGGTTTGATGTACTGGCGATTCTTTCTCTCAGTCGTGTCCAGAGAGATATAGATATATCTATATATTGGCCTACTGGTCTATTCTTCAGCGTTGCAGTTTTCACCCCCAACAAAACACTGTGTCTCTCCCTGTTTCTCGCTATGTGTCTTTGTTTGTCTCTGTCTTTGTCTCTGTTTGAAGTCTGTCTGTCTGTCTGTCTGTCTGTGTCTCTGTGTCTCTGTCTCTCTCTGTCTCTCTGTCCGTGTCTGTCTGTCTCTCTCTGTCTCTCTCTGTCTCTGTCTTTCTGTCTCTGTTTCTGTCTGTCTGTCTGTCTGTCTGTCTGTCTGTCTGTCTGTCTGTCTGTCTCTCTCTCTCTCTCTCTCTCTCTCTCTCTCTCTCTCTCTCTCTCTCTCTCTCTCTCTCTCTCTCTCTCTCTCTCTCTGTGATGAAACTGACAGCATCACAATAGTGTATAATGATGATCCTGAAAAAGCTAGGATGGAGGAAAAGTTTCGGGCACAGACATGGATTAAACCCGGGCTTTTTTCTTTCAGGGCAGGTGCGTTACCTCTAGACCACCAATCCAATTACCAACTATACACACTGATACACGCGTGCATACATAGGTTCCATAGGCACGCGCTCAAAAGAGCAAACATACATATTCAAATATTCAAAGACACAGACGTATGTGACTGATTGTATGTAACATTGATTACAGTCATAGACTCGAGACACGTACAGCGCCACAGAGTATATATATACACAACAAGCATATATGCTTTTAGGAGACCTTTGCCCGTCATCAATATTAATTCCCTCCATTTTTTTCGGCTAAATAGGTGTGGTGTAGAGTGTCTGAAATATTCTACCTACTGTGACGCTTTCCTGGGTAAGCAGATGACGGCTCTAAAAATGTTGCTCACATTTTCTAACCACCGCAAAATTAAAGCCACTTTCTCTCTGATATTTAATAGACCGGGCCTACCGAGGACATGTCTTACATTCATCCGACAGGCAATGAGCCTGATTTTCAACATTTGAATGGATCTTGTCAGCATCATCATCATCATCAAATCCTCTGCAATCATTATGTAGCCAGGTGCAGTAGATCTAGTACCGGTAGAGCTAGCGTGTGAGACAGCGCGACAGGGAATTATCTCCCATGTGTGTATGCATGTGTGTGTGCGTGCGTGCGCGTGTGTGCGTGTGTGTGTGTGTGAGTGAGTAAGAGATTTTGTAAATAATATTGTTTGTATGCTAGATGTAGTGTGCTAGACTTAGTGCGACAGGAGACTTGATTAGATAATATTTTATATAATTTTATCGCTGTGTAGTGAATAAGTATCCTTAAGTTAGAGCTTTTGTTTTCATATAGTCTTCATACGGTCTTCGCCTGTATCGGAATGCTGAATAACAAATAAAGAATGACCAGCCGGCTACCGTCTTCCCTGAGTCTTCTGTTGCCCAATTGTTGAGACTCGTTGCTTGAATTGTTGTTGCTTGAATTGTTGTTCCGCTCTTTCCCTATCTTGTCTTATCCTTGCCTCTCGGCACCATCACAAGTGGCACCATCACAAGTGGCGCTGCGAGCAGGATAGGGAAGGTGGAAATTGTGGGTGACGGAAGACTCAGTCCAGTCCAGACCAGACCAGGGAACGCATGATGCCTGCCAGCAAGAAGAAGAACGCCAGCAAGAAGACCAGGACCCCTACCACGAGCAGGAAGACCAGACGGAGAGACCAGGCCTACCTCCTCAGCGACGAAGACGAAGATCTGCTTACGGCTCCTACCACAAACAGGAAGACCAGACGAAGAGCTGCAGACCATGGCTACCTCCTCACCTACGAAGAAGAAGAAGAGACGCGATCCACCCAACCACAACCACTCAGTGACGAAGAGCCTGACCAGCCTACCTCTTGCACCAAGAAGCAGCCGAAGCTACGCAAGTTTACTGGTGAAGAGGATGCAGAGGACTTTATCAGAGAGGCTAAAATAATACTGAAGATACAACCTATGAAGAAAGCAGATGCAGCAGCATGGTTACTGGGGGCACTGGAGGGCCGAGCACGAATAGAAATCCTCTCCAAAGAAGCTGAGGAGATAGACACGCCAAGGAAAATCTTCGCCATCCTGGAGAAAAACTGGGGTGAACAACGGGGCCCTACGACACTGTCTTCAATATTCTTCCAGAGGAAGCAGGGCCTTTCAGAGCAAATCCATGAATATGCCTCTGCGTTGAAACTGCTGTGGTCCAAGGTTAACGCCACACCAGAATTTACCATGACTCCAATCATACTGACAAATAAATTCATCAATGGACTTCATCCAGCTACCTTGCGGAGGGACATGAGAAGATTCATTAGGGAGAAGCCAGACTCTTCATTCGAAGATGCCATAGCAGAGGCTCAACATTGGATGAGGGAGGATGGTGGTTTGGACACAGCCTCGGAGCAGATGGCTGTTGCAGACTCGGATGCTATCCAGCGGTTAGAAACGAAAATATCAACACTTACGACTGAGAATACAACCCTCAAAGAGAAACTGCAAGAATGCCAAGCCTCAGCACGGCAGGCCAGCAACAGGCAATGGAGAGGCCCACGCCCTGTTTTGATCTGCTGGTGGTGCCAGCACCCAGGCCACCGTGAGGCAGACTGCCAAGCAAAATGGGAGTACCAGCATCAGGCTCAACACCGATGTCCAACAACAAACCCTTTGGAACGCAGGGCTCGACAGCAAAGGCCAGTGAACTCTTTTGAACGGCCAGTGAACTCTTTTGAACGGCCAGTGAACCGGCCAGTGAACTCCTACCAGCGTCGGGTTCAGCAACAGCCATCGTCCTACCAACGTCGGGCCCCAAATCAAACCCCAGGGAATGCCTTCCAACAGCCACGCCAGACCCAGGAAAACTAGAAACCCCCGTTGCCCACAGCCAGGCAACGGGGGCTAGGAAGCAGACCAGCCTAGCTGGAAAATGCCCGACAGCCACCATCACTATCAATGGCACGGATGTGGATGCCCTCATAGACACTGGAAGCGAAGTGACAACAGTTACGGACACCTGGGCAGCAGAACACTTGAGATGCCCGAGTAGAGAGGACTGCCATGTCACGCTACGAGCAGTAAATGGAGCAGAGGTGCCTTACTCGGGAATTTTCTTCGTGGACATTATGGTTTTTGGCACCTCGCATCCCAGTGTCCCCATCCTGGTGGTGAAGGAGCCCAGGGAACCGTTTATGCAGTCTCGCAAAAGGCAACTGCCGGTTCTCCTGGGCATGAACGTCCTTGGCCCCTGCTTCTCCCAGTCCCCTCTGGCATCCCCCCTTGTCTGCAGGCTGTTGCCCAAGAAGCCCGCAGAAACGCCAGGGCTACACGAGGAGTAGCGCATTCCACCACTCGTCGCTGCATCCCTGCCCACTCCATAGCCACCATCCAGATCTCCCGTGGCCAACGTTCATCTGGCCCCCTCATAGCATCCCCTCTCTCCAGACCCCTCCCAGGAAGACTCCTGACCATCCCCACCCTGATCAGTGAAGACCCTTCAGCACGCTTTGTCAGGATTGCCAACCTGTCTCCAGAGGACCAGTTCCTGCCGGCACGCTCTCCTGTGGCCATTCTTGAAGCGGTCAACGCAGTGGAAGATAAGGGCAAGCCTCAATTCACATTGGGGATCAATGAACTGCTCATCTCCACCACCAGAGCAGAGCCAGCCTCGCCGCCACCACCAGTGCCATGCCCACAGTTTGATGGCACTACGAACCAACGCCACCAGCTGCAGGAGCTGCTGTCCAGGCGATGGGAGGCCTTCATGCAGGACGAGAACGACCTGGGCTACACTGAAGCCGTCTTCCATCGCCTGAAGACAGTGGACGACAAGCCGGTCAGCCAGCCATACCGCCGCATCCCACCTCACCAGCTCCATGAAGTGCAGGAGCACATCAAAGAGCTCCTGGCCAGAGGAGTCGTCACAGAAAGCCACAGTCCTTATGCTGCACCTGTAGTCATTGTCAGAAAGAAGGACGGCAGCATCCGCCTCTGCGTTGACTACAGGCGCCTCAACAGGAAGACCATTGGTGACGCCTTCCCTCTGCCAAGGATCCAGGAGTCCTTTGATGCCCTAGCTGGTGCGCAGTACTTCTCCACCCTTGACTTGGCTTCAGGCTTCCACCAGATAGCCATGCATCCTGATGACCAGCAGAAGACGGCCTTCACCACTCCAGTGGGTCTGTTCGAGTACACCAGAATGCCTATGGGTCTGACTACAGCACCAGCAACCTTCCAGAGACTGATGCAGACCACAATGTCAGACTTTCTGTTCGAGTTCCTACTCGTCTACCTAGACGATCTTCTGGTGTACTCAAAGACATTCGAAGAACACTTGGCTCATCTGGACCGACTTCTGCAGAGAATCATCAGTGCTGGCCTGAAGCTGAAGGTGGAGAAGTGCCAGTTCCTGCGGCGCCAAGTGACCTACCTGGGGCACACCATCTCGGCGGAAGGTGTGAGCTGTGAGGATGGCAAAGTCGAAGCAGTCAGAGAATGGCCAGTCCCAAAGTCGACCTCTGAGCTCCGAAGCTTCCTTGGCTTCGCGAGCTACTACCGGAGGTTCACCCAGAACTTCGCCAAGACAGCCGGACCTCTGCACGATCTGATAGTGAAGGCCACCGCCAACCAGAAGAGGAAGCAGCCAGCAGACATCTCCGGGTTGTGGGATCAACGCCACCAGACTGCTTTTGACTCCTTGAAGGTGGCCCTTACATCTGCGCCTGTCCTGGGTTTTGCCAACTTCAGGGCTCCATTCATCCTGGAGACGGACGCCAGCCATGATGGCTTGGGTGCCATTCTCTCTCAAGACCAGGACGGGCAGCGCAGAGTCATTGCCTATGCCAGCCGTCGCCTCCGGCCCACAGAGAAAAACAAGACGAATTACTCCAGCATGAAGCTGGAATTCCTGGCGATGAAGTGGGCGATTGCAGAGAAGTTCAGGGACTACCTACTGGGGTCCCGCTTCACCGTCATCACCGACAACAACCCCTTGGTCCACTTCCGCACGGCACATCTGGGAGCTCTGGAGCAGAGATGGGCTGCGCAACTAGCGCAGTTCAACTTCGACGTCCAATACAGACCAGGAAGACTGAACCCTGCAGATGCCCTCTCCAGGCTGCCTTCCAACCATGGTGCTCCCCCATGCTCGACTGCTGTGCCACCACAAATTGCCATGGCACAGGAAGCTACGTGTCAGAGACAGACAGCAGCCGTTCCTGAACCCCTTGTCCCTGAGACTCCCTCATCGACCCAAAAAGTCCCCACGACTCTAAAATCCCAGTCTGAAATCCTTGAACTCCAACAAGGAGACCCCCTCATTTCCCCCTTCCTGGAGCACTGGCCCTCCAGACCTCCCACTGGAAAGGACCGGGACCAGCGATGCTTACAACGGCAGCATCCCCGCCTAGCCCTGAGGGAGGGCATCTTGTATCGGTGTATACAAGACCAGCAGCATGGGACCCTGGAGCAGCTGGTCCTTCCAAGTGCCCTGAGACCAGAAGTCCTTGTGTCCCTGCATGACCAGATGGGCCACCAGGGATTGGACCGCACCCTTGGCCTCCTACGCTCCAGAGTCTACTGGCCGGGCATGCACCGAGATGTCAAAGACTACATCAAGTCCTGCGAACGCTGCATGCTGGGTCGTCAGCCCCCTACTGTAAACACCACCTCTGGTCACCTCCTGGCTTCACGACCACTGGAAGTCCTGGCGATAGACTTCACCAAGTTGGACCAGGCAAGCGACGGCAGGGAGAACGTCCTTGTAATGACGGACGTTTTCACGAAATTCACTCAGGCCGTGCCTGCGAGGAACCAGGAAGCAGTGACTGTCGCCAGGATTCTGATCAGTGAGTGGTTCCAGCGCTACGGGGTACCAGAGCGGATCCACAGCGACCAAGGCAGAGACTTTGAATCACGCCTGATTCGAGAGCTTTGTGAGACCTACAACATCAAAAAGTCACACACCACGCCCTACCACCCGCAGGGGAACGGACAGTGTGAGCGGTTCAACCGCTCCATGCACAACCTGCTGCGCACCCTGCCCCCGGAGAAGAAGACCAGATGGCCTGCACTCCTCCCAGAGCTGGTGCAGGCGTACAACAACACGCCCCACGCCTCCACGGGCTTCGCTCCGCACTTCCTCCTTTTCGGACGTCAACCAAGGCTGCCCATTGATGACCTCTTGGGGTGTCGAGTCCCAAACTCAGCCGGCACAGTCGACTGGGTCCGACAGCACCGACTGCGCCTCCAGGAAGCCCACCAGAAAGCCTACCAGCAGCTGAAGGAGACTGCTGCCAAACGGGAGAGGTTCACTGACAAGAGGGCCTCAGATCACGCTCTGCACGTTGGTGAATACGTCTACCTTCGCAACCGTGTGGTGGGCAGAAACAAGATCCAGGACTTCTGGAAACAAGACCTGCACCTAGTGACGTCGCGTCCTTACGATGAGCTGCATGTGTACCGTGTGCAGCCAGTGGCAGGTGGTGCCGAAAGGATTGTACATCGTAAGGACCTTCTACCTGTAACGACACCTGTAGAGCTGGACGAGCCGCCGCACCAGCCTACTCCATCTTCGACTGACTCTGACAGTGAGTCGGACAGTGACAATGAACTCGTGTGTGCTACCAGAAAGTCGGAGTCAGTCAGTGACATTGAACCTGTGGGCATGTGTGTTGCTCCTCCAGTCCCAGCCCCGAGACGTTCTTCGCGACTGGCCTTGAAGGGAGGAGCCAAAGACAGTTCTACTTTGGTATGTAAATAGCTGTTTATAATTGGCGGAAGTTTAACGAAAGAAATCTATCCTGAAAAAAAATTTTTTTAATTTTTTCATAAGCATTTGTATGTTCAAGTTTTTAGTGATGTTAAAACACAAGGCTGGGTTTTTTTCGAAACATTGAATGTAGCATGTTTTAAATAACAAGTTCCTACTGCCTGTCGTTCAGTCAGAAGTCGGAAAAACCAAAATGTATGACTAAAACAGGCTTTGTAATGGAACTATTGTTAGTGGAAAGAGCTCGACTCTCAGGTGTTTTGCTTAAATAGCAATTCCTCTGTTGTCAGTGATGGCTCTACTTGTTCTGACTCACAGAAGAAATTTGTCCAAACACAAATTTTCTGTAGTCGCCTGTAGCTATTGTTGTCAATGCAAAAATCTTTATCTATGAAGAATCCTGTTTATATATCAGATCTTCACTAGATTGTGGCATTGCAAGCACTGGAGATGAGAACATTTTGTATTTTACGACTTACTTGTTAAAATAACATGGATCGTAAATGCCTAAGCTGTGTATTGTGTTGGATATTTTGTTTTCGAATGTGTTTAATACCACTGTCTGTTTTATGATTATACTGTTGAAATAACATTTATCATAGAAGCATAAAAATGTGGTTCATTTTATTTTGGAAGTGAAGAGTTACATTTAATAATGTCAGTTTGCTTATTTGGCAGAGGAAATGTTTTTAGTAGTATGTTGATATGTTTGTCAGCGCGGACGCTGACAGAGTTTGGAGGGGGGAGATGTAGCCAGGTGCAGTAGATCTAGTACCGGTAGAGCTAGCGTGTGAGACAGCGCGACAGGGAATTATCTCCCATGTGTGTATGCATGTGTGTGTGCGTGCGTGCGCGCGTGTGTGCGTGTGTGTTGTGTGTGAGTGAGTAAGAGATTTTGTAAATAATATTGTTTGTATGCTAGATGTAGTGTGCTAGACTTAGTGCGACAGGAGACTTGATTAGATAATATTTTATATAATTTTATCGCTGTGTAGTGAATAAGTATCCTTAAGTTAGAGCTTTTGTTTTCATATAGTCTTCATACGGTCTTCGCCTGTATCGGAATGCTGAATAACAAATAAAGAATGACCAGCCGGCTACCGTCTTCCCCTGAGTCTTCTGTTGCCCAATTGTTGAGACTCGTTGCTTGAATTGTTGTTGCTTGAATTGTTGTTCCGCTCTTTCCCTATCTTGTCTTATCCTTGCCTCTCGGCACCATCACAATTATAAATCTAAAGATGGAAGAGAAAAGGAATCACATGTCTTGGCTCTCCAAGTCTTTTTATGCTCTGTTGTCATGGTAATTTCTATGTCCGTAGTATCTTGGCAATTAAGTTCATAATTATAAGTTCATAATTATTCCTTTTTGTTTGTTTGTTTGGGGGGGGGGGGGGGCGCTGTGGGGAGGGGAGGGGGAAGAGAGAGAACTGGAAGGGTGACTCTAGCATGAACAAGGAGCGCTGTTAGCCACAACCAGCGCAACCTGATCGGCCACTCTAGTTTTAGTCACAGCAATCACAGCAATCTAATGAATAAAGTGATAGGTTTTTAATGGTGGTGGTTAAGTGTCGCAGGTTTGAACCTGTTTCTGTTACACCTAAGGATTCAAAGGCCAAGATTTTCGTGATCTTCAAAAGTCGGTTTCTGCCTGTGCAGACTTGCCAGTGCTTTAATGCTTTTTGTGTGAACATGCACAGAGAATCGATCACGCAGGCACGTTAAAGATACTGCAAGTACTTCCTGTCAGCTTTATGCAGCTGCGGGAAGATAAACAAGGCCTACCGAGGACATTTTAGAGTCAGTTATGGCGAACAGAAAGCACCCAGGCTTTACTCGTTCAGTTCTGGTGATCCTGCAGGCTCTTTCTGAAATTTCGGGCCCCGAATTTTTCAGAAGGTGGAGATGCTATTTATAATGACGGGCCCTTTTGGCATCCCCAGGGGGCAATAGGTTGAAAGAACTAAGGAAACAGGATCTGATAAAGAATGAACATTACAAAGACAACCCCTCCATGGCTCTAAAAGACAGAGCTTGAACATCAAGGACTCTCCCAGGCTTGGTGTTCCACACGTGAAGAATAGCCACCCCCTGGTGTAGAACAATGATGCCCCCCAGGGCATAGCAAAGGCCACTAGGTTGAAGTGGCGGTCAGACGAGAAAAGAAAAACCGGGGGGTTTGCATACCCAACCAAACCCCCGTTTGCGCTGCATCCCTGCCCACTCCATAGCCACCATCCAGATCTCCCGTGGCCAACGTTCATCTGGCCCCCTCATAGCATCCCCTCTCTCCAGACCCCTCCCAGGAAGACTCCTGACCATCCCCACCCTGATCAGTGAAGACCCTTCAGCACGCTTTGTCAGGATTGCCAACCTGTCTCCAGAGGACCAGTTCCTGCCGGCACGCTCTCCTGTGGCCATTCTTGAAGCGGTCAACGCAGTGGAAGATAAGGGCAAGCCTCAATTCACATTGGGGATCAATGAACTGCTCATCTCCACCACCAGAGCAGAGCCAGCCTCGCCGCCACCACCAGTGCCATGCCCACAGTTTGATGGCACTACGAACCAACGCCACCAGCTGCAGGAGCTGCTGTCCAGGCGATGGGAGGCCTTCATGCAGGACGAGAACGACCTGGGCTACACTGAAGCCGTCTTCCATCGCCTGAAGACAGTGGACGACAAGCCGGTCAGCCAGCCATACCGCCGCATCCCACCTCACCAGCTCCATGAAGTGCAGGAGCACATCAAAGAGCTCCTGGCCAGAGGAGTCGTCACAGAAAGCCACAGTCCTTATGCTGCACCTGTAGTCATTGTCAGAAAGAAGGACGGCAGCATCCGCCTCTGCGTTGACTACAGGCGCCTCAACAGGAAGACCATTGGTGACGCCTTCCCTCTGCCAAGGATCCAGGAGTCCTTTGATGCCCTAGCTGGTGCGCAGTACTTCTCCACCCTTGACTTGGCTTCAGGCTTCCACCAGATAGCCATGCATCCTGATGACCAGCAGAAGACGGCCTTCACCACTCCAGTGGGTCTGTTCGAGTACACCAGAATGCCTATGGGTCTGACTACAGCACCAGCAACCTTCCAGAGACTGATGCAGACCACAATGTCAGACTTTCTGTTCGAGTTCCTACTCGTCTACCTAGACGATCTTCTGGTGTACTCAAAGACATTCGAAGAACACTTGGCTCATCTGGACCGACTTCTGCAGAGAATCATCAGTGCTGGCCTGAAGCTGAAGGTGGAGAAGTGCCAGTTCCTGCGGCGCCAAGTGACCTACCTGGGGCACACCATCTCGGCGGAAGGTGTGAGCTGTGAGGATGGCAAAGTCGAAGCAGTCAGAGAATGGCCAGTCCCAAAGTCGACCTCTGAGCTCCGAAGCTTCCTTGGCTTCGCGAGCTACTACCGGAGGTTCACCCAGAACTTCGCCAAGACAGCCGGACCTCTGCACGATCTGATAGTGAAGGCCACCGCCAACCAGAAGAGGAAGCAGCCAGCAGACATCTCCGGGTTGTGGGATCAACGCCACCAGACTGCTTTTGACTCCTTGAAGGTGGCCCTTACATCTGCGCCTGTCCTGGGTTTTGCCAACTTCAGGGCTCCATTCATCCTGGAGACGGACGCCAGCCATGATGGCTTGGGTGCCATTCTCTCTCAAGACCAGGACGGGCAGCGCAGAGTCATTGCCTATGCCAGCCGTCGCCTCCGGCCCACAGAGAAAAACAAGACGAATTACTCCAGCATGAAGCTGGAATTCCTGGCGATGAAGTGGGCGATTGCAGAGAAGTTCAGGGACTACCTACTGGGGTCCCGCTTCACCGTCATCACCGACAACAACCCCTTGGTCCACTTCCGCACGGCACATCTGGGAGCTCTGGAGCAGAGATGGGCTGCGCAACTAGCGCAGTTCAACTTCGACGTCCAATACAGACCAGGAAGACTGAACCCTGCAGATGCCCTCTCCAGGCTGCCTTCCAACCATGGTGCTCCCCCATGCTCGACTGCTGTGCCACCACAAATTGCCATGGCACAGGAAGCTACGTGTCAGAGACAGACAGCAGCCGTTCCTGAACCCCTTGTCCCTGAGACTCCCTCATCGACCCAAAAAGTCCCCACGACTCTAAAATCCCAGTCTGAAATCCTTGAACTCCAACAAGGAGACCCCCTCATTTCCCCCTTCCTGGAGCACTGGCCCTCCAGACCTCCCACTGGAAAGGACCGGGACCAGCGATGCTTACAACGGCAGCATCCCCGCCTAGCCCTGAGGGAGGGCATCTTGTATCGGTGTATACAAGACCAGCAGCATGGGACCCTGGAGCAGCTGGTCCTTCCAAGTGCCCTGAGACCAGAAGTCCTTGTGTCCCTGCATGACCAGATGGGCCACCAGGGATTGGACCGCACCCTTGGCCTCCTACGCTCCAGAGTCTACTGGCCGGGCATGCACCGAGATGTCAAAGACTACATCAAGTCCTGCGAACGCTGCATGCTGGGTCGTCAGCCCCCTACTGTAAACACCACCTCTGGTCACCTCCTGGCTTCACGACCACTGGAAGTCCTGGCGATAGACTTCACCAAGTTGGACCAGGCAAGCGACGGCAGGGAGAACGTCCTTGTAATGACGGACGTTTTCACGAAATTCACTCAGGCCGTGCCTGCGAGGAACCAGGAAGCAGTGACTGTCGCCAGGATTCTGATCAGTGAGTGGTTCCAGCGCTACGGGGTACCAGAGCGGATCCACAGCGACCAAGGCAGAGACTTTGAATCACGCCTGATTCGAGAGCTTTGTGAGACCTACAACATCAAAAAGTCACACACCACGCCCTACCACCCGCAGGGGAACGGACAGTGTGAGCGGTTCAACCGCTCCATGCACAACCTGCTGCGCACCCTGCCCCCGGAGAAGAAGACCAGATGGCCTGCACTCCTCCCAGAGCTGGTGCAGGCGTACAACAACACGCCCCACGCCTCCACGGGCTTCGCTCCGCACTTCCTCCTTTTCGGACGTCAACCAAGGCTGCCCATTGATGACCTCTTGGGGTGTCGAGTCCCAAACTCAGCCGGCACAGTCGACTGGGTCCGACAGCACCGACTGCGCCTCCAGGAAGCCCACCAGAAAGCCTACCAGCAGCTGAAGGAGACTGCTGCCAAACGGGAGAGGTTCACTGACAAGAGGGCCTCAGATCACGCTCTGCACGTTGGTGAATACGTCTACCTTCGCAACCGTGTGGTGGGCAGAAACAAGATCCAGGACTTCTGGAAACAAGACCTGCACCTAGTGACGTCGCGTCCTTACGATGAGCTGCATGTGTACCGTGTGCAGCCAGTGGCAGGTGGTGCCGAAAGGATTGTACATCGTAAGGACCTTCTACCTGTAACGACACCTGTAGAGCTGGACGAGCCGCCGCACCAGCCTACTCCATCTTCGACTGACTCTGACAGTGAGTCGGACAGTGACAATGAACTCGTGTGTGCTACCAGAAAGTCGGAGTCAGTCAGTGACATTGAACCTGTGGGCATGTGTGTTGCTCCTCCAGTCCCAGCCCCGAGACGTTCTTCGCGACTGGCCTTGAAGGGAGGAGCCAAAGACAGTTCTACTTTGGTATGTAAATAGCTGTTTATAATTGGCGGAAGTTTAACGAAAGAAATCTATCCTGAAAAAAAATTTTTTTAATTTTTTCATAAGCATTTGTATGTTCAAGTTTTTAGTGATGTTAAAACACAAGGCTGGGTTTTTTTTCGAAACATTGAATGTAGCATGTTTTAAATAACAAGTTCCTACTGCCTGTCGTTCAGTCAGAAGTCGGAAAAACCAAAATGTATGACTAAAACAGGCTTTGTAATGGAACTATTGTTAGTGGAAAGAGCTCGACTCTCAGGTGTTTTGCTTAAATAGCAATTCCTCTGTTGTCAGTGATGGCTCTACTTGTTCTGACTCACAGAAGAAATTTGTCCAAACACAAATTTTCTGTAGTCGCCTGTAGCTATTGTTGTCAATGCAAAAATCTTTATCTATGAAGAATCCTGTTTATATATCAGATCTTCACTAGATTGTGGCATTGCAAGCACTGGAGATGAGAACATTTTGTATTTTACGACTCTACTTGTTAAAATAACATGGATCGTAAATGCCTAAGCTGTGTATTGTGTTGGATATTTTGTTTTCGAAGTGTTTAATACCACTGTCTGTTTTATGATTATACTGTTGAAATAACATTTATCATAGAAGCATAAAAATGTGGTTCATTTTATTTTGGAAGTGAAGAGTTACATTTAATAATGTCAGTTTGCTTATTTGGCAGAGGAAATGTTTTTAGTAGTATGTTGATATGTTTGTCAGCGCGGACGCTGACAGAGTTTGGAGGGGGGAGATGTAGCCAGGTGCAGTAGATCTAGTACCGGTAGAGCTAGCGTGTGAGACAGCGCGACAGGGAATTATCTCCCATGTGTGTATGCATGTGTGTGTGCGTGCGTGCGCGTGTGTGCGTGTGTGTGTGTGTGAGTGAGTAAGAGATTTTGTAAATAATATTGTTTGTATGCTAGATGTAGTGTGCTAGACTTAGTGCGACAGGAGACTTGATTAGATAATATTTTATATAATTTTATCGCTGTGTAGTGAATAAGTATCCTTAAGTTAGAGCTTTTGTTTTCATATAGTCTTCATACGGTCTTCGCCTGTATCGGAATGCTGAATAACAAATAAAGAATGACCAGCCGGCTACCGTCTTCCCCTGAGTCTTCTGTTGCCCAATTGTTGAGACTCGTTGCTTGAATTGTTGTTGCTTGAATTGTTGTTCCGCTCTTTCCCTATCTTGTCTTATCCTTGCCTCTCGGCACCATCACAATTATAAATCTAAAGATGGAAGAGAAAAGGAATCACATGTCTTGGCTCTCCAAGTCTTTTTATGCTCTGTTGTCATGGTAATTTCTATGTCCGTAGTATCTTGGCAATTAAGTTCATAATTATAAGTTCATAATTATTCCTTTTTGTTTGTTTGTTTGGGGGGGGGGGGGCGCTGTGGGGAGGGGAGGGGGAAGAGAGAGAACTGGAAGGGTGACTCTAGCATGAACAAGGAGCGCTGTTAGCCACAACCAGCGCAACCTGATCGGCCACTCTAGTTTTAGTCACAGCAATCACAGCAATCTAATGAATAAAGTGATAGGTTTTTAATGGTGGTGGTTAAGTGTCGCAGGTTTGAACCTGTTTCTGTTACACCTAAGGATTCAAAGGCCAAGATTTTCGTGATCTTCAAAAGTCGGTTTCTGCCTGTGCAGACTTGCCAGTGCTTTAATGCTTTTTGTGGTGAACATGCACAGAGAATCGATCACGCAGGCACGTTAAAGATACTGCAAGTACTTCCTGTCAGCTTTATGCAGCTGCGGGAAGATAAACAAGGCCTACCGAGGACATTTAGAGTCAGTTATGGCGAACAGAAAGCACCCAGGCTTTACTCGTTCAGTTCTGGTGATCCTGCAGGCTCTTTCTGAAATTTCGGGCCCCGAATTTTTCAGAAGGTGGAGATGCTATTTATAATGACGGGCCCTTGGCATCCCCAGGGGGCAATAGGTTGAAAGAACTAAGGAAACAGGATCTGATAAAGAATGAACATTACAAAGACAACCCCTCCATGGCTCTAAAAGACAGAGCTTGAACATCAAGGACTCTCTCAGGCTTGGTGTTCCACACGTGAAGAATAGCCACATCCTGGCTGTAGAACAATGATGCACACAGGTCATAGCAAAGGCCACTAGGTTGAAGTGGCGGTCAGACGAGAAAAGAAAAACCGGGTGGTTTGCATACCCAACCAAAACCACCGTTTGCGTGGGGAGGAGAGATCGATTTTTGTTGTACCTTCACACAGCCTTTAAAGATTAGTGTTGGGAACTTAATGGAATCCTTGGGGGACTCATGAAACTGATCAGTGGCTGTCTGAATCAGACTGGCCTCTTCTTTTGTGCGGTGTGAATTATGGCGTCTGGCCATGTCCTCCCTCCGCACACAGAGACCGTTGGAAGGGGATGATGAAGGCTGCAAGTTGCTGGATAGGGAATGGGGAAGAATGGGGGCAGTGCGGAGCAGTTTGCATACAAAGGAGAACCATTTCTGCATCAAGTTCAGGCTGATCGATGAAAAGGGGGATACATCTGTCTGTCTGTCTGTCTGTCTGTCTGTCTGTCTGTCTGTCTCTCTCTCTCTCTCTCTCTCTCTCTCTCTCTCTCTCTCTCTCTCTCTCTCTCTCTCTCTCTCTCTCTCTCTCTCTCGATATGCACACTTGCCACCACGTGACTGAAGAGGAACCAAACACAAGACGCCAGAGAGATGGATATGGCTTCCCTGAAGAGTCAGCGCCACTTAGAGGCAAACACAGGGAGGAAGAACGCTGTTCATCCCTCCGAGGTGAAAGAAGAAACTGGAGGCAGACAGAAGCCCACAGAAGTCGTGACACTGTCTTGAGGTCTCACTCTTGTCAGACTTCAAGATCCCTCTCTCCGGAAACTCCCGGGCCACATGCTGCGGCGGTACCCATCACTCCTGGCTCACGTCCTTACAGTGAGGTGTTGGCAGATGCTCCTAGGACCTCTGAAAGGACTGTGGAAGAGCCAGACCCATGTCTTTCCCCCACCTGGAAGAACACTGAGGAAACCGCCAGTGATCAAAGGCCGAGTCTGTCGCCTAGGGAAACAGAACTGGTCAGTCCGCTGCTCCACGAATCAGTGTGTGAGGAGCTCAGTGCACAGCCCTGTCCTGCTGTGCTGGATCCTGCTGGCCCCGAGCCTGTCCTCTCTTCAGCAGCAAAGAAAGGAGAAGAAAGTGAGAAAGATGCGACAGCTGATAACAAACATGCTATGCAAGGAAAGAAAGACAACACACCAGTGACAGCAACAACAATATCCTCTCTTCCCCCCTCCTCACAGGGATTGCTGTTTAACCCGGGTATGGTCACACCGCAAAATGCAGAGCAGCACACCGGGAATTCCCCAGGTCAACAACAACGAAGTGAAAGCAGTCCACCTGTACTGAACACTGGATGCAATGAAAGCAAGGCTGCAGGGACTGTAAGTGAAGATACACCACAACAAGCCGCTTCAGACAGACAGACACGCAGAACGCAGGCAAGACTGCCATCAAACTGGACAACGCCTCATCGGAGAATCCAGAAGCAAGCTTCAAAACCCAGTGTGTCAAAGAAAAAGAAATGACATCATAATCATGACCCCCAAGAAAAACTGGAACAGTGCAACTCACTCCCACATCAATGCACACACACACACACTAGTCTAGAAAGTGAAAGGCTTAGCCTCCACACTGAAAGATGATTCCCTCCCGTCTTTTGTGTCTCTGCATGATTTGTGTCGGTTTGACTAAAACCTTTATGAAGGATTTTTGTTTCAAACACATTTTCTTTTATAGATCTATGTGTTTTCATTCAACAACACAATTTCAAAACATGGAAAAACAGTAGAGGAGCAGTAGCCCTTGAAAAAGATGAATTTATGCATTTTGTCAAAGACATCTCAATACCGTATCACAACATGATCATACTTTTACTTTTACTATAATCAAACTGACAGTCTATCTTAGATAACAGTGATTTCACAGATAGTATCTAAATGGTTGAGTGTTATGTGCTTAATTCAATATTGTTGAGCGTAATAATGATGCAACCTAAGTGCAAGAGCTACAAGCAAACAGCCGTCGTATTCCGATTGACTTTTCTTCTTATTTTTTGCTTTGAGCTAGATGATGCCCTTAAATGTATGACACATCTACTGCTCTGCTTAAAGGTTGCAGTTTTACAGTTTAAATGGTTATGGGAAAATTGTTCTATGTTTCCGTAAAAGTTCTGATCTGTATACTCAGTAGCTCTACTGCAGGTGATAAAAGTGGTTCTACTACATACTGGAACCTGTGTTGTATATTGTTTTCTATTTTTCACCTTTCGTTTTTCATCACACATATATGTACGCTAAGAACCTATTGATTCAGAACTCATGCCCATTGTCATGTGTCATGATGCATATATGGAAACGATCTTTACTTTACCTTGGTACTCAACAAAAAATATCGGTGTCATTTTGTTTGAAATCATATTTATAAAAACTATAAATGCACATAAAGAACAACTATGCAGCTTCTTCTGAGCAAGATTATCAGTGTTTATTTGTCACAGTGCTGTAGAAACATAACAGTATTATCTCTTTTGTTGCAAAGTTCTAAGTGACTGACAGGTGTTTATTCTATAGACGAATAGCATGTATTCTCTGCTAACATCATTTTAAAGTTAAATGCAAGACAACATGTGTGTCCATGATCTTGTTAGGTATAATGCCAGAAAAGCTGTTAATATCTGTTTGAAATGCAATATTATTTGCTTGTGACACAGATTGCTTCATTCAAATATGTATATCACAATGCCATATCCATTCACACCTGATTGCCCATGGAATTGTAACGGGTTGTATGGCCTATACAATTAAATTCTTGAGTCTTGAGTCTTGAGTCTCTCTCGATATAAAAGAATAAAATAACAATTTAAAAAAATAATAACTCTCTCTCTCTCAACCTCAGAGCTCTAGTCAAGGAACGAAAAAAAAAGTGTTTTGTTCAGACAGAAACATGTTACATGCCAGTCGATGTTACGGGCAACACCACATAAAATGTTTATTACGTAACCTTACACACACAAAAACTAGTTTTAAAGATAAACAATAATTTGGCAGCTCGTAGGCATGTCTTCATAGGACAACATAATATTCTATTCAATACTGTTTATCTGTGGCTAATTCGTTTATCATTTTTTACTAGATTTTGCTGTAAACAGCATTTTGGAAAGAAAACTATAATTGATTTGAAGAAGTTGGGAAACACACAAAGAAAAAATAAGCAAACCAACCATGGCACAATTACCAGAGAATTAGACAAGAATGAATACTTTGAAAATAAAGTATGTCTATTAATTTGTGTGGCTGTGCATGTCTGCTCGTGTCTGTCTCTCTCTCTGTGTGTGTGTGTGTGTGTGTGTGTGTGTGTGTGTGTGTGTGTGTGTGTGTGTGTGTGTGTGTGTGTGTGTGTGTGTGTGCCTAAGGGAGATAAGTTACTCGAGCATTTTGAAGCAAGATGATTTAATTTGCCAGCCAATTTTCTTTTGTTCAAAGAGTTTGAAACAATATTTTCTTTTTTTTCATAAAGCATTGAAAAATTGTTGAAAAACCCGCCACCTTGGCTTTCTGCAATCCAGAGAGGATAAAAGACAAGTTGCAAAGGATCTGCCATGTGCATTGAATACACAGAATTCAATCTAAAAAAAGTATGGAGATTAATTAGTGAGATTAATCTCTGGCCTCTTCATAAGACGGCTACTGACAAAACGCTATCATAAACGAAGTTAAAAAACCTGCATTTACAGCAGTGCGTGATACATATAAATTGCAACACACACACACATACACACATACGCACTCACGCACATACACACACACATACACACACACACACACAACACACACACACACACACACACACACCACGCACGCACGCACGCACGCACGCACGCCACGCACGCACGCACGCACGCATGCACTTTTTAATAAGTGATGGGAAACATTTTTGACCCGAAACGAAGGGAATCAGCACACGGCATTCGCGGGTCTGCATTTTAAGTTGATGTGGTAAATGGAACAATTTTCCCACCCTTCATTCACCAGATCTCTGCAGCCGAGATTTGACATGGAATCCCCGGGACTGGAGTCAAACGGTCTTAACCACTTAGCTATTGCCTTCGTCGTCGTCTAAGGAAGAAGGTTTGAGTCGCCCCTGAGCTGTCTGTTTGAGGGAATTATCCCCTTTTAGTATCGATTCCTTCTCCATTCCCCCACACGATCTCTGGATCAGACTACAAAGCAAGAAAGAAGGTGGTAGGATGGTTAAGACGTTCGCCTGTCAAACAAGTTAACTGTGAGGTTCTGGATTCGATTCCCAGCTTTGCTCTTTTTTCCCAGTTTGACAAAAAATTCGAACTGAATGCCAAAGTCCTTGGGTTGAGACTATAAACCGAGGCCCCGTGTGCGAATACACCGGAATTTCTTGCACACACGTTAAAACACGAAAATGCGGCTATCTAAATGATGGGCAAAACCTGTCCCATACAAATCTCACCATTGGTGAACCTTAGAGCTCTAGCTTTTTGTCATCCATTCTTACCGGCATGCTACATATGACCTACTCCTCCGATTGGCAGAATAGGTTTTAACGAGTGCGCAAGATGTTCTACCTGTGTTTACACATGGACCTTGGTTTATAGTCTCACCCGAATGAATTTTGGGGGAGTAGAGTCGGTACTAACGTTAACTCCAGGTGAAAAAAAAATCCCCTTGAACAGGTGCCTAGGTGGTAGCTCGAACCCGGGACGAATGATTGCGAGCTCAACGTTCTAAACCACTAGGCTACCCTCCCCCTTCATGACCTCCTGACTCAAAGTTTCAGTGCTAGCTGTGCCCTAAGGACTGCTCAGGAAGGGAAGAGAAAAAGACACAAAACTAAGGCCATGTTCTAGCTGGCCACAGGGAATGGCCAGCCTATTGCACTTCCTAAAAATGGTATCCTTCATTTGCTTCAGAACAGTAAAAAGTGAAAATAAAAAGATAAGAAAATCCGTTTGCGTGGAGATCAGACGCCAAAAGAGAAGAAGAATTTGAAGAGAGGAGAGAAGCAAGAAGAAGAAGAAGAAGAAGAAGAAAAGAACAAGAACAAAAGAACAGAACAAGAACAAGAAGAACCAGAACAAGAACAAGAACAAGAACAAGAACAAGAACAAGAACAAGATAGCCTAGAGTGGTAAAGAAGACTGCGTCCACTACACAGAAAACAGAGGCCCCTACAAGTAAGTGCTGTGGTCAGATTGCAATCGATCTCAGCTTTTCCTCCGGGAGTTGCTGCTGCTGCTGCTGCTAAAAAAAAAAAAAAAAAAAAAAAAGAAGAAGAGGGCGGAAGAGCTGGACACTGATGAAGACTGATTTACTCAAGTGTTTGCGTGTTTGGCATGGAGGGAAGGGGATTAGAAGGACAACGTGTGGAATGGTGTCTTCACTGGGAAGGGACACGGGACAAGGAGAGCAGGCGGGTTGTGTGATTTGTGTCAACCAGGGCTGTGAAGTGCGGTTAACAGCGTGTGTTGTTCTGTACATCATGGGCGAAAAATTTTCACCCCTTTTCTTTTTCCTTTGGAGCTTTCTTTCCTTCCTATGGCTGCCTTTAATATCTGCCACCTTTCCGTTTTTTACGTCTCATGCCAGAATATTAAGAAATCTTCTGGATTTATCTATTTTCGTTCCTCCGCTAGAGTTCTGAGATTTACGCATGGTGGGATTTCCCGTATGCTATCGTTTTTGCCCACCATTAAGGTTGACGCATTCCGACTTCGGGGATTATGTCTGAACACGATACCACTGTGCATGCATAAGGTGTTGTTTTTTTAACTTTGTCATCTGTTCCTACCGGTACATAATGGCCTATTCTTCAGAAAGGCGACACGGGTTTTTAACGTATGTGCAAGATTTCTGGATGCTTTTGCACATGGGACCTTGGATTTTTAGTCTTTAGGGTTTTCGGGGGAATGGGGTCAGTACTGAGGCAATGACGGGGGCAGGGGGGGGGGGGGAATCCCCTTGAATGGGCGCCACGGCTGCTACTCAAACCCCGGTCATCATATCATGAGCTCTACGTTCTAACCACTAAGCTATCCCACCCCAATTTGAAAATTTAAGATAGAAGTAACGACATAGAATGAGATGTTCTTAAACTTAACAAAGACAAAAATGTTGGGTTAAACCTGTTTACATCTTAAAGACATATTCCATATTCATAGAACACAGTACATGGTCTCGAGCAGCAAGAAGCTTAGAGCTTCCATCATTGAACAGCCCGATGGAAACATCTTTAGAAAACACATACAATGACCCAGGTGGACATACTCAACTTTACCTAGGATTAACAGACAATGATCAAAATTTATCATATTGAGACCTCTTTCCCCAGTGGGGATGCTGAGGGCCTGTCAGTATAAAGAGCACCCCCACCTGGATATTCTGTGTTACAAATGCCCCCTTTCTCTCCCTCTCTTTATTTCTGCCGTGTTCCTTTTCCTACTTGTCACCTCCTTCTCGTCTATTTTCTGCTTTCTTGGTCCATTCTCCTTCCTTTTTTTCTAGAAAAACCTAAAAAGATTTTCTCTCCCACGCTGAAGTCGGATGCGCTGGGCCTGACTTGACAAGGCGCTTAACGGCAGCGCAACGCATTTTAGCTCATATGGCAGATAATAGTTGCTGTCTGAGCGTTGGACGAAGAAGAATATTGAGACCACGCAGGGAATTTGTTTCTGGCAACTGAACACGGCAAAGAATTGTGGAGACAAGAAATGACAACACAGATCTATATACAAGCTGCTTGCTTGCATTTATATCAATATAGCAATGCTTACCTGAAGAAACATCCAATATGCAGTGCTCTTTAAAGAAAGAATATAAAAAGAGAATTTGATGCAGATTATATGCCATGTAAGTGCATGTATCTATGAGCGTGCCCTTGAAATGTTAAGATTTTTTCTTAGTAAACGTGTGTCTGTCTTCCTGTCTGTCTCTGTATGTTAGCTTTATTGATTTGCACTAAAAATAAAGAAATAAAGAAATAAAAAAAAGAAAGTCTGTTCTCCAAATTCAGAACATGATATGGAGTGGTAGTGTGTGTATGCATATGCTTTGGTAAACGGAGGGGGGAGTGGAGTCTGTTAGTCTTTGTGTGTATATGTGTGTCTGTTTTTCTGCCTGCCCGTCTGCCTGTCTTTTGTGTATACCAGCGCGCCTGCGCGAGGGTGCCTGCATGCCATTCATGCACATCCCGTCAGTAAACTCGACACGAGATTCATAGAGAGACAGAGACTAAAAATGAAAACACACAAAAGTTTTATCTCCTCACGATGCGAATATTGCATGGTGCTCAATCTGAAGGCATTGACTGGCATCATCAGGTCATTTCCAGAAGCCGCAAAACGTGCCCTTTTTTTGGCCATCAATTGCATTCCACCCCTCAATTAGAAGGCTGGGGGACTTGTCAGTTTGCATGAGCGGACTCCTGGCTCTGAGAAGAAATGAAAAAGGCTGTGAAGGGTAACTAACGGCAGTTGGGAACTGTGTTGAACAAGTTCCGCCCGCTGCCTTTCCTCTCCTGGAGAGAAATCAATCTCTGGCTCGGCTGCATTCAGAAATGCAAATTAAGAGAAAGGAGAACGTGCAGAGGTGGGGGGAAGAGAGAGGGGGGGGTTAAAATAAGAGGAAAGCATGACACGAAAACCGACATCGCCTGAGGGGAAATATTGATGTTCGGGATTATTGGCAAAACCTTGCCAATCACGACAACCGAAAAGCGAAGCGGGCGTAGAAAACCAACACGCACAAAAAGTGATGACGATAATGATGTGATGTATTACACATGACGAAATTGACAGCGACTGCGTGAAACGCTGGCGCACATCTGAAAATGGAGTTTTGCCGGTATTCATGGAAAGAATTGTCCCTGGGTGTGTGTGTGGAGAGGTGGGGGGGAGGTGAGGTCATGAATGAAATGCGAGGAGGGGAGTCAGGGTGAGCTATGAACAAGGCGAAGAAACGGTCTGGCAGCGGTGTATGACGTCCTGGTTTATGGGCAAATGGCCTGGCCAGCCAGGAAGAACAGGCAAAGCGTTTCTGCGGGATGAAAAAGAACCCAGCTAGCTCTGTGATTCTGCAAGCAGACAGGGACAGGCTTCTCCGGGACACTGCAATGAATCTCATCAACTTTGCCAGTCCTCCGACTGCTTTATGGCCTTGGCTAGTGTTCGACAATGGGGAGAATTCTTGTCTTGCCTTGTACTGTATGTGGTGTATATATATATATATATATATATATATATATATAATATATATATATATATATATATATATATATATATATATATATATATATATATATATATATATGTGTGTTATATTATATAGATATATAGATATATAGATATAATGTGTGTGTGTGTGTGGTATGCATATATATTTTTTATGCATATATATTATTTTGGAAGTGTCTGTCTCCTGGTGACCACAGAACTGATTCATTACGTCGGTTTGGGGTGGGTTGTTTTGTTGTTTTTTAGATGTCCCGCCATTTGACAGGGCTTATAGTGTCCATCTGTTTTGCAAGCAAATAGGAAGCAGTGACATTCCACAACAACGGTTATTATTGCTATCATTGTTGTGATTATTATTTTGTTATAACATTTTTATTTATTGTATCATTATTTATATTATCATAATTATTATCATTGTAATTATTATCATTATTATGAATGCTATCATTCACTGGCATCTCTTACTCTACTTAAGCTCTTATGACGCATTGTTGTCACTATAAACAAGTGGTTCTACATCTTTCAAAGTATAACGCGGAAACAAAGTAGCCAAGCCCTACCCACCCGTCCTCACAAAGTTGAATTCTCCGGCTTAATTTTTGTAATTCTATCCAAAGGCTCTAGACCACACACACACACACACACACACACGACACCACACACACCACACACACACACACACACACATACTACACACACGCACGCACGCACGCACGCAATTTTTTGTATCGGATTGGTGAATCCCAGAGGTGTATTATGCTGGTGGAAAGTCTTAGGATAGGCCTATCTAACAGCTCCTGTACGTTGCCAGACAATTTTTATGGAAAGTATATACTGAGAACAACTGATGCTTATCTGCCCAGGGTTAGGGCCTTGGCACTAGGCTAGGCACAGCAAGTCATATAAACGGTAATGTTTCTGGACATTGCGAATACGGTGAGATAAAACGGAGTCCAGACAGATCCCAACCCAATGGAGTGTATTTTGCTGGCTGAAGAAAGCCTCCAGGAAGCCCAAGTAAGCCAGTCATTTTCGTGCACGAAAGTATTTGGATATTTCATAGAAGTCGACTAACAACTTGTGCAATGATGTTCAGACTAAGTAGACTGCCATGCCCTGAATGAATGTTGACTGTGGTGAACTTATAAGTGACGCCTACCCTCCACGTTTTAGTACTGACTAGTTCAGGATAATTGGCAGTGTACCGTGTAGGCTACATACATGTATCAGAGACTGTATAACTATGTAGCTTATACAGTCTCTGCATGTATGTTGGAGTCTTTCTTGTAGTAGTGAACTTATTTCTTACTCAGAAATGCCTACAATGCTGCCACTGAAAGACATTATTCCCTAGAATTTATTTTCATTTCTTTTTCTTTTTTTTAATCTTTGATAAGTCATTTTCAAAATGATCGAGAAGTTGGTACCTGCACTTGTCTTTCCTCACTACTTTTTCCTCAATAGTAGTAGTGAACTTTGTGATTATGTTACCTTTTGTAAATATTCTAGGAATTTTCTGTACAGTATACAATTTAATCATATTTATTTAACGTAATAAAGCTGTAATCCTTTGCGTCTATCATGTAGTTTTATATTTTTGCTAATACATGTAGGCCTTACATGTCCAGCCATAGGCCTATGTAGCAAATTTCATTATTTTGTCTCGTATTCCGGTATCCTCTGGGTTTTTTTTAATCAGATCTGAACAAACAGAATTGCAATAAAAGATTTTTCATTCCTTATAAAAGCTTTATAAACTGCACATGAATTTGCAGGGCCTCAGCCTATCTGCACGAAATATGACTTCATGCCGTGTATATAAACAACACATCACATTACGTTGAAAGTAGCCTACGTACTAGGCCTAAGCTTGTCTGCACACAATATGTGCATTTGACATTCAGCAGGTCCTTTGACCACACTGAGTGTTGCGTGCCACAGTGCAGATAGGGGCTGGTTGTGCCGGAGTTTGCCAGAGTCTGAAGGCCAAGGGGATATTGGACAAAGCCCAGGCTGCGCATATGAAATGACCTTACTCACACAGTGCAAGCAAATTAACAACAGTATGCAATGCATATCAAGTGGACCCATTCACGTGGCTTTTTGGGAAAGTGTGTGCAACTACATACTAGGCTATTTCGACATGGCGTAACACCATAATTGATGGATGATGTATAATATAATAATAATAGTAACTAAATAATAATGGAATTTATATAGCG
>CM060327.1:39788348-39820848 GCA_030674155.1 Stramonita haemastoma | reverse complement strand
GAATCGAACTCGGGTCGTCAAATCCGAGCACAATGTTCTGACGACTAGGCTATCCCATCCCCTGTGTAATGTGTGTGTGTGTTGTGTTGGCGTTGTGTGTGTTGTGTGTGTTGTGTTGTGGTGTGTTGTGTGTTGTGTGTGTGTGTGTGGTGTGTGTGTGTGCGCGCGCGCGCGCGCGCGCGCGCGCGTGTGTGTGTGTGTGTACTTGGGACTAAAATTGCTCGTCATTTCTCCTTTTGCATGTTTGTCCATGTGTCTCGTTGCACTCGAAATATGACAACCCGGGTTCGAATCCCGTTCAAGGGGAAATTTACCCTGGCGTTAACATCATGCAGACTCCACTCTCCCCAAAAGTCCTTCGATGAGATTATAAACCGAGGCCCCCGTGTGCGAATGCACGCAAAAACATCTTGACCACACACCTTAAATCCTGTTCCGCTTTTCGAAAGAGTAGGTCATTGCGTGCCGGTGGAAACAGATGACACAATTTACAAAACTGCATACACACGAGGACTGGATGTAAAAGCACATGATGCTTATTTCATTATCCATGATACAAAAGAACAAGTGAATCAATCTCTCTCTCTCTCTCTCTCTCTCTCTCTCTCTCTCTCTCTCTCTCTCTCTCTCTCTCTCTCTCTCTCTCTCTCTCTCTCTCATCTCTCTCTCTCTCTCTCATCAAAGTGGAGAAGAAAAGCTCTTACGTTATTTTGGTTTATCTCATTAACCTACAAAATGAAAGAGTTTTTTTGTTTATAATTCCTTTGTTCGTCCTCTGAACTTTTTCCTTCTCTCTTCTGCTCCCACTACACCCTTTTCATGCTGTCTTCCATTGTCTGTCTCTCGCAGAGAATTGAGTAAAGACTTCAAAGCCTCTGTATTAGATAACTCGACATTAATGTGCTGTTAACGATCTCTCACTCCGGTATAATTTCATCATACTTCACATAACAGGGCATTAGTGTGCCGCCAAAGATCACTTGCTCGGTTAGAATTTCATTACATGTTACGTAACGCGACATTAATGTGCTATTAACGATCTCTCACTCGGGTATTATTCAATTATATATTACATCAGGTCAGGTCAGGTCAGGTCAGGTCACCTGTCTCCGTCGCCGCTGTTGTCGGTTAGGAGCTCCATGCAATGCACCAGGGTTCACAATCTTTCTCGTGTCTCTTCTGAGTTCTACGATCTCCTGTAGCCCTCCCAGACCACTGATCTCAGTCATGTTGGCAGTGTAGGATGTTGGTGGTCTGCCTTTAACATGACATGCATTTGCTGTTAATGATCTTGTGACATAACTCCTTTATACACCACTTAACATAGCATTAAGATGCTGCTAATTATCACTCTTTCGGAAAAAATATCATTGTACACCACATTAACTTGACATCAGTATGACATTTACGATTTCTCACTCGGGTATGATTTCATAATATATTACATAACACAAGAATTTGACATAAATGATCGCTCCTTGGGGTATTATTTTATTATACAACACACGACATGAATGTGCCTCTAACGATCACTCACGGAGGTACAACTACACATGACATAACACGACAAAAATGTGTCGCGAACGATGACTCATCGGGTCAATCAATCCATCCATTAATCAATCAAACAGTTCCCTGACCAAGAGGGCGGTTAGGAAAACACGCGGGATACGTTGGTCAGACAGTTTTCTCTATGCTGGTCTGTCTCCAGCCTTTGGCAGCAACACACTCATCTGGGAGGGGGGAGATGGGGGAAGGGAGGAGAGAAGGGGGGGGGGGGTAAAAAAAAAAAAAAAGAAAGGGGGGGGGAGGGCGGTTTCGTTCCTCAGCTAGAACTCGGAGGTTCACCAAAGGTCAGATTTTACGTAAGCCACGGTTTTTTACCACACCGTGAAGGAAGCCACATTCCGATGTTTGCTGGGTACACTCGTGTTTCCGTAACCCACCCGTTGATGACATGAATAACGGGATCTTTAACGTGCATATTTGGTCTTCTGCATGTGTATATACACTAAAAAAAAAAAAAATTAAGGCAATGGCAGGTCCGCACTTGAAAGTTAACCTGCAAGATCGTAAAAATCCCGACCCTTGATTCACCAGACGCCGCGGAGATTCGAACCTCAGACTTCATGGATCCATGGGAATGAAGTGGAAGGATCTTAACCACTTGGCTACAGTGTCCGTCTGGTGAGGTATAAATCCATAAGACAGAAGGGGGACGGGGTGGAGGTTAGGGTCACAGTTGCCATTCCTACTGGTACTTCTGGTCAAGACAGAGAACTGTCTGACAGCTGAGTCCTTTCTTGCCATGGCCGGTCATCTGTATCCAGATCAATATATTGTCTGATGATGACCTGTATTCTGTCTGGTGACCTGTATTCTGTCTGATGACCTGTATTCTGTCTGGTGACCTATAATTGCGTTGATGATGACCTGTATTCTGTCTGATGATGACCTTGTATTCTTATGATAACCTGTATTCTTACGATGACCTGTATTCTTATGATCAGTATTGTGTCTGATGATGACCTGTATTGTCTAATGACCTTAATTCTATCCGATGACCAGTATTCTGTCTGATGACCTTATTCTGTCTGATGACCTGAATTCTGATGATGAGCTGTATTCTGATGATGACCTGCATTCTTTCTGCTGACCTGTGTTCTGTCTGATGACCTGTATTCTGTAAGATGACCTGTATTTTGTGTTAAGATCTGTGTGGTGACCAGTATTGTATCTGATGCACCCTTCCCTGCTTGTTGCAGACTATGCTAAGCCTGGGATGGCTGTTGCTCCATTGTTAGTGCTCACACTGGGTTTCTAGAGGCATGACTTAGGGACAGCTTGGATGTAGCCCCTGTGCAGAGTACAGCAACCGACGCTTGTCGCTTCATACAACTGGCAGTCCTCATTTCCACTTCATGATCTTCTTCACACTTTCTCGCTGTGAGAAGTACAGAAAGGGGGACAAAGTGAAGACTATTTTTCACTCAAGGACTTGTTGGAGATGGCGCTTTTGCTTGTTATTACAAACCCTTTAGCTGGCTTCTCTGTCTCTGTCTCTGTCTCTGTCTGTCTGTCTCTCTCTCTCTGTCTCTCTCTGTCTCTCTCTCTCTCTCTCTCTCTCTCTCTCTCTCTCTCTCTCTCTCTCTCTCTCTCTCTCCTCCCTCACTCCCTCTCTCTCTTTCCCCACCCCCTCTCTCTCTCTCCACCCCCCTCTCTCTCTTTCTCTCTGTTCTGCTCCACTCTCCCCCCCCCTACCCTCTCCCTACCCCTACAATCGCTTCCTATCCTTCACACCCATCATCCTTCCTTCTTCTCTCAGAAAAAAGATTGGTTCTTAAAACCTGGTAGAGAGGAGCTATCAGCTGTACTCACCTGTATAATCTGATGACACGGTGCCAAGGAGCGTGGTGTGCAACTGTTGCCTGTTCTAAGAGAAGGAGGGGGGGGGGGAGGGTGTAAGCCCAGAACTGGCGGACTGACAGCTGATTAATCCCATTCTGTCTGATAGGCCTCTCACTCCCTCCCGGTAGGGGACAGGAGGGGGATTCTGTGGGGCGGTGTGGATCAATGGCTGTTGTCAGTTATATTAGAGGGATCGGACAGGGGGCAGGATGGATTGGATTGGCATGGAACTAGACTAGGAACTAGTCTGCCAGCTGACTGAAAAATGAAGCGCTTTTTCGCTATGTCTTTGTGTCTGTTTCTCTGTCTCTGTGTGTCTGTTTCTCTCTGTCTCTCTCCTCTCTCTGTCTCTCTCTGTCTCTGTCTCTCTCTGTCTCTCCCTCCCTCTCTCTCTCTCTTTCTCTCTATCTCTGTCTCTCTCTGCCTGTCTCTCTCTGTCTCTCTCTCCCTCCCCCTCTCTCTCTCTCCTTCCCTCCCTCCCTCCCTCCATCTCTCCCTGTGTCTCTCTCTGTCTCTGTCTCTCTCTCCCCTCTCTCCTCCCTTTTCTCCTCCTCCTCTCTCTCTCTCTCTCTCTCTCTCTCTCTCTCTCTCTTCTCTCTCTCTCTCTCTCTCTCTCTCTCTCTCTCTCTCTCTCTCTCTCTCTCTCTCTCTCTCTCTCTCTCTTCTTCTGCCACTCCATCCCTCCCTCCCTCCTTCCCTTCTTTCTTCTTTCTGTTCCCTCCCTCCCTCCCTCTCTCTCTCTCTGGTAATGTGCATCAGTGGATCAGACTCTCTGATTCTCTTGTGAGCAGTCCTAGTTCATGGATGCTGAGTGCGGATAAGGGAGTGGTGTCATTGTGTTCACAGACTGCTGCTGCTGTGGAGATGTATGGACGACACAGATTTTTTTCTTCCCTGATCCAATTTGTCTCTGGTGTTAAAAAGCATGTCAGACATCCTACATTGGCTTGATTCACTGGTTCATTTTTATCACTGGAGAGAAATAGACTAGAAAGTCATGTCTCTTCGGAATCAATGGCTTGTTGGGTTTTTTTTTTCTTAACAAAAGGAATCTTCAATGTTCTCTTTTGTCAATACTCTGAGAGAGGGGTCGGTGGTCTAGTGGTAACGCACCAACCTAGAAAGCGAAAATTCCTGGTTCGATCCGTGTCCAGATTCGATCCACGTTTATGCCCGAAACTTTACCCCCTATCCACTAGACTGTGAGTGGTGGTGTGGATGCTAGTCTTTCGAATGAGGCGATAAACTGGGGCCCCGTGTGCAGTGTGTATTTAATGCACGTAAAATAGTAACCCACTTCAACAAGAGTTGTCCCTTGCAAAACCCTGTAGAAAAAAGTAACTCTGGTAGGGAAAGAAATACACTTGCAGACAGGAAATGAGAAATATAAGGGGTGGCGCTGCTCTTGTGGCGACACGCTTTCCCCTGAGAGAGCAGCCCGAATTTCACGCAGAATAACCTGCTGTGATTTAAAGTGGTATACAATACAATAAAAAAAAAAAACATTCAGCTTGTGCATTTTTGATTAGTATATTCCATTGCTTTTAGAATTGATCACATACAGGCATATCTAACTAATGCGGAAACTGAATTTGGAGAACCTTAATAGAGGAACATGCGTGTGTGTGTGTGTGTGTGTGTGTGTGTGTGTGTGTGTGTGTGTGTGTGTGTGTGTGTGTGTGTGTGTGTGTGTGTGTGTGTGTGTGTGTGTGTGTGTGTTGTTGTGGGGTTTTTTTAGGGGGGGTCTTCGGCTAGAGCTCGGAGGTTCACCAATGGTGAGATTTTGTGTTGCAATCGTTTTTTGCCCACCATGAGGGTAGCCACATTCTGACTTCGGGGATGTAATGCTGGTGTGTTCATGTTTCCGCAACCCACAGACCGCTGAAATGAATTACAAGATTTTTAACGTGAGTAAATATTTGATCTTCGGCCTGTGTATGTACACAAAGGGAATGAAGGCACTGGCAGGTCTGCGCTTGGAAGTTGACCCGAGAGATAATAAAAAAATTCCCACCTTTAATTCACCAAATGCTCGCCGAGATTCGAACCCACGACTTCATGAACCTATAGAAGAGAAGTCGAAGGGTCCTGACCACTCGACTATAGAGTCTGTCTGCTGCAGAATTTTTTTTTTTTACTCTTCTACATCTTTACTTCATACCACACTGCAATACACCCTCTATACACTTCTACATCTTACTTCATACCACACTGCATACACCATCTATACACTTCTACATCTTTACTTCATACCACACTGCAATACACCATCTATACACTTCTACATCTTTACTTCATACCACACTGCAATACACCATCTATACACTTCTACATCTTTACTTCATACCACACTGCAATACACCATCTATACACTTCTACATCTTTACTTCATACTACACCTTTCTTAAATCTTTCTACTTGCCCTGAGCTTTTTTTTCACTCTCTCTTTTTCCTTTTTTTTTTTTTTATCAGATCCCCCCAAAAAAAATGTTCCAGTGAACGATTAACGGACATACTTCCTGCATCAATGCATCCATCCATCTAACCACAATACATACACCCACACAGACATACATGTATCCTCATATAATATATGCTGCACAAATGATTACTGTGTGGTGCTCTGATGATGGAAAGAGTGGGGATGTAATATTTTTTATAGTGCTGATGTGGGTCAATGACTATTTAGCGTCAACGGGGATGAGAGCAGACAAGATGGATGGTGTGCTATCACTTCACGATTAATCCTCTGCATAGCTGCACCAACTTTACGTCTTTTTTTTTTTGGGGGGGGGGGGTCTTCTTTTTTTTAGATCCTCCTACAGAGCGGACAGTACAGGCTTTTGTGTCGTTGTTAACGGATTGCTTATACTTACTTACTTACTACTAGCAACGTTACTGAAAAACCTGACGTAGCCTTTTTTTTTCTTTTTTTTTTATCCCACACAGGTGTAGAGAATGTTGTAGATCTATATCTCCTATCGTACTAACACTAGTGTCATTATTGTGTGTGTGTTTTCTTCCCCACCCTTTAAGTTGTGCGCGAGTGTCGTTTAGATAAGGATTCGATTTTTTCTTAACTCTTCTGTTTGTCTTTCCGTAGCTGTCTGTCTGTCTGTTTGTCTGTCTGTCTATCTTTCTGTCTGACTGTCTGAATATTTGTCTGTTATTGTCTCTCTGTCTGTTTGCCTGACTGTTTTATTCTTTCTTTCTAGTTTTTCTTTCTTTCTTCTCTTCTACTTCCTATATCCCAGGTGGATCGGTGGTCTAGAGGTAATGTACCTGCCTAGAAAGAGAAAAGTTCGAGTTCGAAGTGTGTGGTGGTTTGATTCCTGTTTGGATAAAAAGAACACAAGGCAACAAGAGAGTTTTCCCTGGCAAAATTATGTAGAAAAAAGCCACTCTGGTAGGAAACCAAATACATAAGCAGACAGGAAAAAAATAATAAATAATGGGTAGCCTGCTCTTGTGGCGACGCGCTTTCCCCATGGAGAGCAGCCCGAATTTCGCAGATAAATCTGCCGTGACTTTAAATGATATACAATACAATATTCCTCTCATCGTCCTCCTCCTCTTCTTCATCCTCCTCCTCCTCGCTGTCGTCTTCCTCCTCTTTCTCCAACGCAAAACTTTACCGTTTCCCTTTTTGCCTTCTCCCCCTCCCCTCTTCCTGTCCCCCATCAGTTCCTGTTTCATCCCACACACCCCCACCCCCACCCCCCACCCCCCCCACACAGATATATATATGTGATAGTATATATAATGTGTATATATAATATATATTATATATATATATATATATATTATATATATATATATATATATATATATATTATCAGAGACTGGAAAGCCTGTACAGCATGATGTAATGTGACATTGGTGCATTGTGAAGCGATGATATGATTATTTGATATTGTAGGTTCGGTCTGTGATACAGGAAAGAGGAAAGGCGTTGTTGTTGCTTTTCTTTCCGCTCATGTCAAAAAGCATGAAGGGTTGATCAGCTCATTGTTGATGACTGTATTTTGACTAATGACCTGTATTATGTCTGATGATGACATGTATTCTGTATGATGATGACTGTACTCTGTCTGATGACTGTATTCTGTAGATCACTGTACTTGTCTGATGACTGTATTCTGTCAGATGACCTGTATTCTGTCTGATGACCTGTACTCTGTCTGATGACCTGTATTCTGTCTGATGACCTGTATTCTGTCAGATGACCTGTATTCTGTCAGATGACCTGTATTCTGTCAGTGACTGTATTCTGTCTGATGACCTGTACTCTGTCTGATGACCTGTATTCTGTCTGATGACCTGTATTCTGTCAGATGACCTGTATTCTGTTCCATACTCCGCCGGATCATTAGGGGAAGAGGAATAAGGCCAGCATGGATCAATAGTTTATAAGGTGGCAGTAAGCTCAGCGCAGAGAAGACAGATGGCAGAGAACTACGCTACGATTAGCCAAAGTAGCGTGTAAAGGCCATCTCTCCGAAAATGCACCTAAGAGCCTCACGCTCTCTCCTAGTCTGGAAGAACTGGAGGGGTTTTTATGCATTGGGTGGTGATGCCGTTTGTCAACTGGAGTGCTTGGCAGATGGGAATGAAGCGTGTGTGGAATGTTCTGAACGCTATGATCCTCCTTTGAAAAACTGATATAATTTATGTATAAGGATAAAAGAATGAATGAATCACGTATAATATGTCATCAGAGAGCTTGTGAAATTCAGCACATTTTGTCCTTTGTGTAAACAATGCATATCTGACATACTTCCACACATGTTTATGCAAAACAGTTCGGGGGGGGGAGGGGGGGGGCTCATTATCGGTATTGTCATTATATATATTCTTCATAAATAACTTCTACAGTTGAAAATCCAGAATCATAATCTTGTATAATCGGTTTCCATCATACACATGATAAACATGATCAGTTTGTTGACGGACAACACAGCCTTGACTGTAACGGCTGGATGTTGTTGTGGTGGGGTTTTTTCCGTGAAAGGTTGTTGGCCCGTGCTGTAATGAGAAGCAGAGAAACCAGGAAAATAATTTGACCCGGGTCATCAGTGGTCAGATGTTTGTTCAATCAACGAGCTCCATTAGGAGAAATAAGCTGATTAGGGTTGGTAACTGTTCGTAGTATTATGAATATGTGACTGGCCTTGGTTTAAACAGGTTTTATTGGACAGAGTATAATGCACGTATAAATGAAAAACAACAACAAAACATCAACAACATGGCAAAAAAATATATATATATATATATTATAATTTTTAAATATATTCTAAAAATAAAAAAGAAAAAAAACAACAACAACAACAACAACAACAAAAAATCAACAGCTTGGCAGCAACAAGCTTGTCATAAGCTTACTTGCTTGTCCTGTCAAGTTATGCTTGTATTTTTGTGACACTTGTCTGGAACAGATTCTGTTTCAACCAACAAGCTTAAGGCTTACGTCATACTCAGAAGACATCATCAATCTGACGACTGGTGGGTGTGACAGTCTTCATCTTCAATGCTCACGCTTAGCGCTGTTATCATTGTCATTATTCGACATGAAACGATTGGCCATGTTTCAACAACTTCATAAATCCATAAGCAGCATTACCTACTGATATTTATTGAAGACTGAAAAGCTTTCTTGTTTTATACAATAGCGATGATGTGATGATGATGATGATGATGATGATGATGATGATGATGATGATGACGACGACGACGACGAGACGACGACGACGATGATAATGGGGTGGTGGTGGTGGTGGTGTGGTGGTGTGTGATGATGATGATGATGATGATGATGATGATGATGATGGTGAGATGACAACGACGACGCGTGTTCTTTTTTTACCTGCGTTAAATCCTTAAATCCTTTTGCCACGGAACTTAGGTTTATCGTTTCATCCGAAAGACTACCATCCAGACCACCACACAAACTCTGGTGGAAAAAGGGGAGGGTGGCGGGGAGTCTCAGTACAAACGGGGATCAAACCCACGACCTCTTAGTTTCTAGGCAGGCGGCGTTATCGCAAAACCACCAATCCACCGGGTTTTTTTTTTTATATAGTAATGCCGTGAGGTAACGTTACAGAGCAGAGAGGCAGACAGGTGATTCATCTCATTGCAGACAATGACCACCATTCTGTCTAACAGCCCATAACATTGTCTGTCTGATGTTCTGGTCATACAGGGAACAGTGGATCAGTGGTCTAGAGGTAACGCGCCTGCCTAGAAAGTGAAAAGTCCGTGTTCGATCCCTAATAAATTTTGTGCACCGCTTCAAGTCACAGCAGAAATCCACGCTTCTCTCCCTGGAGAGAACGCGTCGCCACAACAGCAGTGCCACACGTTATTCTTTTTTCTTGTCCTGTCTGCATGCTAATTTGTTTCCCTATCAGAGTGAGATTTGACCCGAGGTCCTGTGTGCAACGCGCATTCGGCGCACATAAAAGAACCCACGGCACGGCAACAAGAGAGTTGTCCCTGGAAAAATTCTGTAGAAAAACAAAGCCACTCTGATAGGGAAACAAATAAGTATGCAGACCGGACAAGAACAAGAAATAAAGGGTGGCGCTGCTGTTGTGGCGACACACTGTCCCCAGGGGGAGAAGCCTGGATTTCTGATGTGACTTGAAGTGGTGCACAAAACACAAAATACAAACAACAGTGTGGACCGCGGTGTGGTGTGCATCAGTGACTACTGTCTGTGGGAATCAGGCTGACAGGAAAGACCTCTCCTCGCCTCTCCTCTCCTTTCCTCTTCTCTCCTCTCCTTTTCCTCTCCTCTCCTCTCCTCTCCTTTCTTCTCCTCTCTTCTCCTATCTACCCTCCCCTCTCATATCCTCTCCTCTCCTCTCCTCTCCTTTCATCTCCTCTCCTCTCCTCTCCTCTCATCTCATCTCCTTTCCTCCCCCTTTCTTCTCCTCTCCTCTCCTCTCCTCTCCTCCCCTTCCATCGCCTCTCCTCTCCTTTCCTGTGCTGGTGGGAACAGATGACAAGATTTACAAAACTGCATATACACGGCGACTGGATGTTAAAAAAAAGCACAAGAGTGCTTATTCCATTATCCTCGATAGAAAAGAACAAATAAATAAACAAATAAATAAATAGATAAATAACAGGCTATAATAGTCTGTCTGATGCTAATGTTCTGTTCAGCAGGGGAGCAACAGTGTGGTGTTGTGCATCAGTGACCATTACATTGTCAATGGGGAACGGACCGACAGGGAAGATAGATGGCACCTACTTATGCCGGGATTGTATGTATATACATATAAGCTAGCAGAATAGATAAGCCTATATCAATATCCCAGCTTTCTCTTTCGGAATGCGCTTCGATATGTCACTCTGTCTCTGTCTCTTTGTCTCTGTCTCTGTCTCTCTGTATCTGTCTCTCTGTCTGTCTCTCTGTCTCTGTCTCTGTCTCTCTCTGTCTCTCTCTGTCTCTCTCTGTCTCTCTCTGTCTCTCTCTGTCTCTCTCTGTCTCTCTCTCTCTCTCTCTCTCTGGGGGGACGGATAGCCTAATGGTCAGAACATTGCGCTGGCAATTTGAAGACCCGTGTTCGAGTCCGGTAGAGGAGATTTTTCTCCTGGAGTTAACATCAGTGCTGACTCCACTCTCCCAAAAGTCCTTCGGATGAGACTTTAAACCGAGGCCCCGTGTGCGAACGCACGCAGAACATCTTGCGCACACGTTAAATCCTGTTCCGCTTTTCGTAAGAGTAGGCCATCGTGTGCCGGTGGTAACAGATGACAATATTTACAAAACTGCATACACACGGGGACTGGATGTAAAAAAGCACAAGAGTGCTTATCCCATTATCCTCGATATAAAAGAATAAATCAATCAATCAATCAATCAATATCTCTCTCTCTCTCTCTCTCTCTCTCTCTCTCTCTCTCTCTCTCTCTCTCTCTCTCTCTCTCTCTCTCTCTCTCTCTCTCTCTCTCTCTTGGGATTGGGGGGGGGGGGGGGGGGTGGGCATTGTTTTGTTGAGGGGAGGAGGGGCAGGTTCGCAAATGGTGAGATTTTGCCCACGTGAAGGTAGCCGCATTCCGACTTTGGGGATGGTGCCTTATTTGGGATTTGTGCTAGAAAGTGGAAAGGCTGTTCTGTGATTAGGTGAAAGGGTGTAAGGTGAGGGCAGTTTTGCTTTGAATTATGGGGGGGGTTTATTGGGGTTTTGTTTTCTTTTTTTCCAGTTCCAGCGTTAGAGCTCTGAGAGTTATCAATGGTGAGATTTTACGTATAGCCTACGACCTTTTTAGCTCACCATTAAAAAATTTGTATTCCCACTTCGGGGATAATGCGTAAACACGACACTAGTGTGCAATCTTTTTGTTTTTGTTTTTATTTTGTCATGTGTTCTATCCGGCACCTATGGGCCTACTCTGAGACTAAAATCATGTTCTTCATATCAATAACAAATTCAGACGCAAGGGGTGGGGCTGTATGGCTGTTTCTGCATATTCTGTTGAAAGTAAATCCTAACAATAAAATCAAATAGTTTGACAAGAATTCCGTCTCCATTGCATCTTTCCAAATCGCGCAGGAATATTATCTGTTCTGCTGAGTTAGATGACACAAGGCATAGTCGAAGAGTGAGACAGACAATCAGACAGACATCAGGCAGACAGACAAACAGGCAGACAAACGAACAGAGAGATAGACAAGATAGACAAATAGGGAAACAACGGACTCAGGTGGATGGGTGAGAAAGAGCCAGTTACTTGTGTTTTGCTTACTCCGTCCACCCTACATAACACCAGATAAATTATAGACACAGTATTATTTTGCTTCTGTACACACACAGGCACGAACGTGCGTACACGTACACGTACACGTACACGTACACGTACACACACACACACACACACACACACACACACACACACACACACACACACACACACACACAACACACACACAACACACACACCACACACACACACACATAACACACACACCACAAAACACACACACACACCACACACACACACACACACACACACACCACACCACACACCCCCACACATTTCTCGCCCTGCAGTTCCAACCTTTCCCCTTTGTTCAGGACCTAAGGATGCTTCGCTGGTCTGAAGTAGTCCAGGACTCTCACCTCAGAGCAGCTTCTTCTTGTGATGTTCCCCACCACCATCACTTCTGTGTCTGGCTGTCTGTTTGTCTGGCTGTCTGGCTGGCTGTCTGTCTGTCTGTCTGTCTGTCTTTCTGACTGACTTGCTGGCTGGCTGGTCTGGCTGGCTGGCTGGCTGGCTGTCTACCTCGCTGGCTGGCTATCTGTCTGGCTGTCTGTCGTTGTCTGTGTGTCTGTCTGCCTGTCTGTCTGTCTCGGTGGCTGGCTGGCTGGCTGGTTGTCTATCTGTTTGTCTGGCTGCATGTCTGGCTGCCTGTCTGTCTCGTGGTTGGCTTTCTGTCTGTCTGTCTGCTGGCTGCTGGTGCGCTCTCTCTCTCTCTCTCTCTCTCTCTCTCTCTCTCTCTCTCTCTCTCTCTCTCTCTCTCTCTCTCTCTCTCTCTCTCTCTCTCTCTTGAGTGGCATGTTTTCATTCGTTCCTCTGCCAAAATTACTGCATGGTCTACAATGGTACTTGATTCTCTTAGGTTTCTTCCAGTGTTTGAAGCTCGCTGAGTGAGAGGTGAATGATGTGCCTAAATGTGCGAGAGGGGACATTTCGTTGAGAGAAGGAAAGAGAGAAAGAAAGAAAGGAAAGGAGAAAGAACTGATGACGCAACAGCGATCTTTACCAGTCAACTTGTCTTTGATACTGCTGGCTTTCGTTGATGCGTTGCACTGTGAGTAATCTTCTTCTGTGTTTGGGGGGACTTGGGGGGTGTGGGGTGTGTGGTGTGTGGTGGGGGGGGGGGTGTTGTTGGTTTTTTTTGGGTGGTTTTTTTTTTGGGGGGGGAAGGTGAGTTTATTTTTTAGAGTCTTATCTTTCTTCTTCCTTTTTCTTTCCTTTCATGTCTCTCTTTTTGCTTTCTTTCATTCCTCTTTTTCGTCATCTCTTGTGGATAAAAATGTAAAGCCTTGGTTTCTCTTGGAATAGCTGGTGAAAGCTCTGTGTGTGTGTGTGTGTGTGTGGCGCGCGCGCGAGTGTGTTGTGTGTGTGTGGGGGGGGGTCTGTCTGTCTGTCTGCCTGTCTGTGTTTACGTTTCTGTGTCTCTGGTTGTTGCAAAATCTCTGGATGTTGCAAAATAGTTTAATATGTTTTTTTCGAACATTTTTTATTTTTATTTTGACTGAATGAAAGAGAAGGGAAACAATCACACACACAACACACACACACACACACACACACACACACACACACACACACACACACACACACACACACACACACACACACCACTTCTCAATTTATGTCTATTAATTCAGATCACTTCTTGGCCAGAGAAATGTGAAATCGAATGGTTGCATAGAGATGCGTAATTAAGAGTGCTCTTAAACGCCTGAGGGGGAAATCTGCCCATAATTTGCCTTGATTGCAGTCGGTTCCTTGACGGATGTGCCAGGACTAATTAACTTTTGTCTCCTCCGCCTTCATTTATTGTTTAGCTGCCTGTTGGTGATTACTGTCGTCTTATTTTTGTCCTTTGTGTTGAATGTTGATATCACCCGTGGTTTGAATATTAATGTTGATGATAATTGATATATGGATTGTTTTTATAACGATGAATCTTGTGATGCAAACAAATCAAAGGCTTTGTCAAGAAGAAAGAGAGAAAAAAAAGATGTTGGGTGTAATATACAGCGTTTTTGTTATATTTTGGTTTGGTGTGAAATAAAATATAAAGAAAAAAACGGGGAGAGGGAATAAAAAGAGCTGAATGTAGCCATTCCCTCCTTTAAAGTTGACCATTGTTTTGGGATTTAGTGGGGTTTGGGTTGGTGTATATGTGTGTGCCTGCGCGCGTGTGTGTGTGTGTTGTCGGTGTGTGTTGTTGTGTGTTTGTGTCTGTGGGTGTGTGTGTTGTTGTCGTCGCGCCGAGAGTGTGTGTGTGGGTGTGTGAGTGTGTGTGCTGTGAGTGTGGGTGTGTGCGTGCTGCTGTGGTGCGTGGTGCGTTTCCGTGCGTGCGGCGTGCGTGCGTGCTGTGCGTTGCGTCGTGCGTGCGTGCGTCCGTGAGTGCGTGGTGTGTGTGTGTGTGTGTGGTGTGTGTGATGTGAGTGAAGTGTGTGCGTGTCATAGCTGTGTGTAGTTTTCTTGTGTTCTTGTGGGTTGCTGTTGAATCGAGTTGACAACAACAACAAAAAGCAGAGGAGGGGAGAAAAGAGGGCTGTAAGAGGAAAAAATGAAATGGAACTCAGCTGAACTTGTCATAGAAAAAGTTTGCAACAACTACAACGACAAGTTAGAGAAGCAGAAAATACAGGAAACTTCAAGCCACATCGTCATCCCCAGCAACTTTGCAGACTATCATTATTTCCCCTGCCGTAATCACCCTATTATATAGCCTGCTAGGTGTGAAGCCATTCTCAGCTGTAAATACGCTCAAGGACTCTGCCCATGAATACTGCATCACTTGGTCAGTGGGAGGAGATAGTAGAGAGAGGCATGGGTTACATTTAATGTCCGTTCCTCAGCTAGAGCTCCGAAATTCATATATGGTGATTTTTTTGCCTGTGCCACCGTTTTTCCCACACCATGTAGGTTCCTGCATTCCAGTTTCGGGGATAGTGTCTATAGAAAGTTTGTCATGCGTTTCTACCGGCACACAATGGCCTACTCTTCCGAAAGGCGGAACGGGTTTTTAACGTGTGTGCAGATGTTCTGCGTGCATTCGCACACGGGGCTTTGGTTTATGGTCTCATGCTAAGGACTTTGGCATTCAGTTCGATTTTTTGGTCAAACTGGGAAGAAAAGGCGAGCGAGGCTGGGAACCGAACCCAGAACCTTACCGTTTACTTGTTAGGTAGGTGAACGCTTTAACCGCCCTACCACCTTCCTTCTTGGTTCAATGAAGGTTAGGTGTTGCAGTGATGGTGCTGATAGCCTAGTGTGTGGTCTGTTTGGTGGTTATGTCACAGGGAAAGAGAAAGGCAATACTTTAGGCTGTGATCTGCAGACCCGTGGTAAAATGGCAAAGCTGGCATTGATTTGCTCTGTGTGCGGGGGGGGGGGGGGGGGGGGGGTTGTATCCCAAGTAGCTTAACGCTGGGATAGTGTGGAACGTAACTATGTGTGTGCGGCTTATGTTCTGTGTGTGTGTGTGTGTTAGTGTGTGTGTGTGTGTGTGTGTGTGTGTGTGAGATGAGATGAGGAGAGAGAGGAGAGAGGAGATGAGAGAGGAGAGAGAGAGAGAGAGAGAGAGAGAGGAGAGAGAGAGAGAGAGAGAGAGAGAGAGAGGAGAGAGAGAGAGAGAGGGCGAGAGAGACAGAGACAGACAGAGACAATGACAGAGAGAGAGAGAGGGGGGAGGGGGGGGGCACAGAGACAAGACAGACGAGGCAGTTCATCCATCAAGCAGATCTTTAACATCTGGTGTTCTGACTAAAGCGCATCACATGCCATGTGTGCATGTTCATATGTGTGTGTGAGTAGCGTGCGTGAGTGCGTGTTGCGTGTGTGTGTTCATCCGATGGACAGCTCAGTCTCTGAGATGTATGCTGCAGATCCTGGAAGTCACTGTTGAGCTTCTAGACGAGGAGGTGGGGGTGGGTCAGGCCATACAATTCTTCTTTAGCAGTACCTCATGACATGGCGGGCAGGTCTGCAGTGCATGTTCTGTAGTCTGGCTGCCAGTCTTCCAATGGCACTCCTCTGTATCGCATACGTGGAGTTTCATGTACATACTGTAGTGTAACAACCATGACAATGGAACACTTTCCTCTACTCATCCCGAAAGTCTTTTGGATGACACTATAAGCCGAGGCCCTACGTGCGAACACTCGCAGAACATCTTGTTCACATGTTAAATCCTATTCCGCTTTTCGGAAGAGTAGGCCATGGTGTGCCTGTGGGAACAATGACAGGATTTACAAAACTGCATACACACTGGGACTGGATGTAAAAAAAAAAAAAAAAGCTCATGTGTGCTTATTCCATTATGCTCGATATAAAAGAATAAATAAAAATAATAAACTACTGACTTACCCTAATACACCATTGCCATTGCCTGGGAAGAGAGAAGACATGGGCCTAACTGCTTCAGGGTTGATGAGGAGTTCTGTCTGCACTGCATGTTTTGTTTTTGTGGTTTTTTACACGCAGTCTTTGTTGGTGTGGTATTAGCCTATTCACAGCTTGTTGTAAGCTATCCACCCAGGTTGCAGACTGTATAAGTACGTTTGTGGCATCCATGCTACCAGCCAAAACTGGCCTACACTTTGACAAAAAGGTGCATAAGTTATATCTATCCTCTTCTTCCCCACAGTCAGAATGTGGCTACCTTCATGGTGGTCAAAAACGTTCACATATTATGCAAAATCTCACCCTTGGTAAACCTCATAACTTATGTTGAGGTCCCCCCCCCCCCCCCCCCCCCCCCCCAAACAAAAATAATATATTTCAAGGATGATGGAAAAAGCACATGCTTTTTGTACATCCTGTTCCCATGTGCATGCAGGGTCATAAATGTCATCCATTCCCACCGGCACACAATGGTCTGCTCTTCCAAAAAGTGGAGCAGGTTTTAACGTGCGCAAAATGTTTTGAGCGCATTCGCACAAAGGAACTTGGTTGCAGTCTCATTCAAAGGACTTCCAGGGGAACAGATATTAATATCACCATTCATGGATAGATTTTAAATTGAACAACAGCGTGAGCGCGTGCACACACACACACATGCGCGCACACACACATGCGCGCGCGCACACACACACACACACACAGAACATTTTGCGCACTCGTTAAATCCTGTTCGCTTTTCGTAAGAGTAGGCCATCGTGTGCGGTGGGAACAGATGACAATATTTACAAAACTGCATACACACGGGGACGAATGAAAAAAGCACATGATTGCTTATTCTGTTATCTTCGATATAAAAGAATAAATTTTTAAAATTAAATAAAATAATAAATAATAACACACACACACACACACACATGCGTGTACACACACATGCGCGCACACACACACACACACATATATTTATACACTTCTACAAAAACCTTATTTTAATTAAGGAACAACAGTGATAAATCTACAAATATTGATCATACTTTTGAGTTAAAACAAAACCAACAGTATTATTATAAAAATGACTCTGGTTAAATGCCCCCCAAAATCAGCATGTTCAGTAAAACAATGCATTGATGCAGACTATAACGCCAGCACAGAGATCTATCTCCCTGTAACAAAATGTGTTGTGAATAACGACACGGCTATAATAAATATTTGTGCAAATTCAGCAACAAGAAAGCCCGATCAGTCGATACACCACATTAATCTCAATTATCCTGGAAATGGGTTTCTCTCATCCTCATCTTAATTATTGCATCACACATTGCAAACATCATGTCAGAGATTTATTATCATATCGTGACAATTTATGCATGCATGTATATTGTATATTGTATATTGTCTGTTTTATATCATACGACAATCAGTTTCTGCGATGTGTCATTTCTTAGGTCCATTATTTTTTCATTTCTTATCCCCTAAAATTGTTTCTAGTCCTAAAAAAATAAAAAGTAAATAAAATTAAAAAAAGAGGGGGGGGGGGGTATGAGATTCACCACTGAGACAGAGAGAAGACAGTGGAGGATAGGGGGTGGGGGGAGTGAAAAATTAATTCAATGAACACACATTGATTATTGCCCTTGAAATCCTTACATTCTTTTTTTCTGAGAAAGAAAACAAAAATAAAAAAAAAAAAAATAAAAGTGGATATATATATATATATATATATATATATATATATATATATATATATATATATACATATACGGTCTCCTCATCTGTTAAAAATGTTTCACTGACTCATCAATGTGTTACACAAATATTTAATATACATACAGATCAACTCAGCAGTAAATAATGTGTGATGGGCTTGTTAATTATTTTAGAACACAGCAGCCTAGGTTCAAACGACCAAAAACACTGTTTACATACCTGAGACAACACATCATAATAATGTGATCACTGCAGTAACACAAATATTTTGATTTTTGCAATTTCTCTTGGAAAAAAAAGACATTTTGTACAAAACACACGCCATAATAAATGTAAAAAGAAGTATTTTGATTCTTCATGAATCAAGTCTGTTTTCACAACACGAGACAGTTCTGAAAAATAAAAGCAGATTCTGTAAACAGAAAACACAAATAAATAAGACTTTTTTTTTTAACGATTAATGAAAAAACCCCACATAGGTTACAAATGAAATAATATAATCGCCCACTTTTGTACATGTCAGGAAATTAATTGACATTAAGTACATGAACAGATAATGATCTTTCTCTACTCTCTTCAGCCCTGCTTTTTGTTCCCTCAGCTTTCCCATGAAGTAAACACTGACTTGCATACCATCACCATCATATTATCCTCGATATAAAAGAATAAAAATAAATAAATAAATAAATAAATAAAATAAATAAATAAATAAAATAAATCATCATACATGCTTTGTCAGATGCTGCATCACCTCGTCCGTCTCTTCAGATTAAAAAATTCAAGCCTGTTCCTTTCCCTTCTCTTGCAAAATGTAAGAGCTTAACAGTAATCAACTTGATCTTCTTTCTTTTTCTACCTTTCTTCATCTCTCCTTTTTCCAAAAATACGTTTTTTCTTGCCTATTTGGGGAGAATGACATTTTTTTTTTCTCCCTCTTTAAATCAAGAAAATTTTGTCACTGTTGTTGTTATTGTTAGGTGGTGGTGGTGATGGGGATGTTAGCAGCAGTGTGTATGTTTGAAAGGAGGAGGGGGGGGGGGGGGGGGCAGTGCCTATGTTTAGGAGGAGGATTTAACTATAATCTCAATCATGTGCTTTCTGACTACTTTCCTAACCAGATACTATGTGCTGTGCAAAAGGAGAAAACATTCTACAAACAAACCACGTCAAAATATAACAAACAAAACCATGTCAAAATATAACAGCTTAATTAATATAAATGCAATCTCTGTCAGCCTGAGCGGAGAGAGCCTGGAAAAGAAAGGAGGTAAGAATTCAATGGTGCACAGCAACATCAAAACACAGTCTGCCTTCAGCAGTCTTCCACAAAAATTGTTTTCTCTGGGTGGTTTTTTTTTGGGGTGGGTGGGGGTGGGGGGTGCGGGTTCCATCACAGGACAGGTATTGTAGTGATACTGTGTACAAACGTATGGATAAATAAAGAAAAAAAAAGTATATTGCAAAAACAGAAAACCTGCTACCTGGCAGTTCTTAATTTCAGTATGGTAACATAACAGAGACAAAAATCCACTGCTTTCAAGTCTTATATGACATAGAACACTGTAAAAAGTTTACGGATATAAGCATTTATAGACATAAACCAGAAAGTCATTCGAATGACAGAGAGATGATAACAATGAAGTGAATGATACCCCCCCCCCCCCCCCAAAAAAAAATTACATTTCTATATTCAAATTTCCAGAAGACAATGATACCAGTTACACTGATATAGTTAGGCACAGGTCAAAAAAACAAACAAAAAAACTTAGAATTAAAAACAAAAAATAATTAGGCACTTGCGTTTACAAGAGGGGACAGAATCCTATCATGAAGTGAAAAACTCCTATAATAAAAATAAATAAATAAATGCATCACACTTCAAGATTCTGCACATAACAGTCTGACCAGTACTTACCATATACTTTCCACAATTTATGAAGAAAAAGACCTCATTTTTCACTGATGTAGAGAGACTGACATGCAGACAGAAAGACACACAGAAAGGGGACAGAAAGAGGAAGAGACAGTTCAGCAACAATACTGGTAAGTATTAAAACAAAAACAAAACAAAAATGATATGCGAAAATCGATCATAAGCATTACTTGATCCAAAACTCTATTGAGAATCCTCCAAAACAAGCTCAATACTGACAACATGTAACTGCAAACTTGTCTGTTCTGCTGGCAAAAATAAAGTCTCCAAATATCAAAACCAAAATTTATACATCTGACTCTACGAACTTTACCATTACAATCTAAAGCAAACTATACACTGCTATTTGTGTCAATTCATTCTACAGAAAGCTTTCATACTACATATTTGCTGTAATATTCTGAAAGTTCAAAATACATATATATCTTGTACAATCACTGATCTTGACAAAAACTTTCACAATACACTTTTGTTCCAATATTCATAAAACACAAAATGCGTACCTGATGTATAATCACTTATCTATATCACGCTTTTATGAAATGTTAGCTTTAATAATCTGAAAGCACAAAATACAGATACATGTTGCACTCTCACACAAATACATCAGGGCTAGCCTCACACAGCATAGGTCCTTTGAAGACAAAGTAGTGGAGGAAAAATTAGTACACGTAACCACTTACAACTTTTCAAGCATATATCCTTGTTATTTGATGCCCCTTCACCCTGCAAAAGTCTTGCTCTTTCATCGTCTTCGTCTTCTTCACATCTTGTCTCGGCCGTGGGGGGCCATGAAGTCGATGTCGGGGCCGATGGGCACAATGCTGAAGGGGTTGATGCCTGTGTGGCTCTCCTGGAAACAAAACAGAAACATTATTGTCTTCACTTCCCTTAATTAACCCTCTTAGTCCCCAACCAGGATTTGCCAGGATTGAATAATTGCCCCCCTGAATCCTGAACCGGGATTTGCCAAGATTTACACACAGTAGATTTCCATCAGACTGTGACCATCACTAATTGCTACCACATGTCAAAGCTCTATCAGGCTAGAGGTAGAAACCCTGCTAAGAGTCTGGAAGTAATTATAGCTGCTGGTATGTACTTAGAAGGAGGAAAAGGCGAGCGAGCATGTGTACCTGACCTGATTTTGTGATGGAATGCGAAATCTAGGGGCAGTTTGTGTTCAGAGAATCCAAATGCAAGAGGGTTAAGTTGGAATGCAGCTACCTTCATAGTGGGCAAAATCAGTCGTCTATGCAAAAATCAGACCACTGGGGAACCACGGAGCTCTAGCTTTCCTGAAAACAAAACACACACTGAAAATTAACTTGCTAACTTCCCTGAAGTCAGATTGCCCCTACCTTCTTGGTAGGCAAAAATGTTTGCATGCAGAAAAAAATCACACCATTGGTGAACCTCCAAGCTCTAGCCAAGATTTAAAAAAAAAAATCTTGTTATCTGATGTATGTGAAGCAAATTACCTTTTTCTTTTATTGGATAGTTATTTACAGAGGAAGGGGTTCTGAGCTAGTGGGTTAGGGTATCTTTCTTTTTTGTTTAGTGTTCTGCTCAAGAGAAGGAAAATCTTCAACCTTAACTCACAAGCCATGGCTACGATTCAAGCGCCTGATTTTTTTTCGGGGGGGAGGGGGATAAAAAAAAACAACCCTTAACTTGAGTTGTGGCTTATTCTAAAAGTAATTTTGTATAAAATCAATATAGAAAATAAGCTGAATAACCCCAGCAGACCAAAATATAATGTATCTATAGAGTTTTGGGGTTTGCGACAGACTTCAATACAGACTACACCAGTGTTAAACACACACACACACACACACACACACACACACACACACACACACACACACACACACACACACACACACACACACATTCTTAGATATCACCATCACTTATTATTTGCATTTCTTATGCCATGTTTTGCAACATTCTTGTTATATAGTTTTGTAATCAGTCTTCTTATGTACATAATTACCAACACACTTTTTTAAAACCTTTATCTCTTTATTGCCCCCCCCCCCCCCCCCCCCCTCCTCCCTTGTCTAATATCACTTTAAGTGTACAGACGTAAAATCAAAGACACACACACACACACACACACACATTCTTAGATATCACCAAACAAACCCTAACAGGATATAGTCAACAAATTTACAAATTATTTTACAATTTGCTTTGAACCAGGCCCGGCCATCACAATACAAAACAGAACAGGACATAACTGACAAAAAGACCAAGTTCAAGACAAAGAACCCCCTGTTGTGAATAGAATTTTTAAAAACATGCACAAACAAAGTTGTCTCGCAAGATCTGATCCTGATACACTTTAGTCTAAACCAGGCAGAGTTACCATGATACAGGACGAACAAAATCTTACAACTTAAAAAATCTAGTCTGTGACAAATGGTTCTCTAACGTAAAACATTAAAAATAAAATCTTACAACTAAAACGAAAATCTAGTCCATGACAAATGGTTCTCTAGTCGAAAACAATAAGAAAATAAAGAAAGATAAAAAAAAAAAAATTTAAACCACAAAACCCTTTCCAATATGAAACACAGATTTCCTTCATGTGAAACAAAAAAATAATATACTGACAAAGTAAAAACAAACCCTCTTCTCTAAAAAAAAAAAAAAAAAAAAAAAAAGTTTTCTTAACATAAACCAACAATACACACACAAAAAAAACCCTCTAGTCAAAAACACAGGAATATTCTTCCTCCAGTACAAAGCCAAAAGAAAAACGCTGCACTCACAAAGTAGTGTCGGGTGATGTGCTCCTGGTCCACAGTGTCTGCGATGCCCGGCATCTGGTACAGCTCCCGCACAAAGCCCCACAGATTGGGGTAGTCCACGATGCGACGCTTGTTGGTCTGCACACACACAGTAGTATAGTCAGACAGTCAGTCAGCATCCATGCTGAAACCTAACCTTTCATCGTAAGGGATAAGCCTCAGATACTTTTAGCACCAGACCATCACCATCCCCTTAAAAAAAAAAAAGATATTAAAACCTTTTCCGTCTTTCAGTAGAGTAGGCGGTTTCATGCCAGTAGGAACAGATGACAAAATTCTTGTAAAAAAAAAAAAAAAAAAAAAAAAAAAACCCACATGCACAGCAGTGCCGTGTTTACACACCATCCCTAAAGTCAGAATGCGACTACCTAAATGGTGATGGTGGGGGAAAATGGGCAAGGATGGATGGAATGGATGGATAAACAGCAGCTGTGAGTAGCTGAAAGAGGGGGAAACTGAAGCTGTGAGGGGCTGTAGATACATCTTCTGTGCCCGTAAGGAGGTGAAAGGGAGTAAAACCCTATTTCTTACATTTTGGCTCTGTGAGGTCCCCCACTTTTAAGAAAGTATGGCGGACAGTGTCAAATCAAAACAAAGCAAACGGTATATCAGTGGTCTAGAGGTAACACACTTACAGAGACATGCGCTCCTGATCTGCTGACCCGGGTTTGAATCTCATTCAAGAAGATTTTTCCTCTGGAGTTAACATCAGTGCTGACTCCATCTCCCCAAAAGTCCTTCGGATAAGACTATAAACCGAGGTCCCATGTGCGAACACACAGAGAACATCTTGCGCACACATTAAATCCTGTTCCACTTTTCGTAAGAGTAGGCCTTTGTGTGCCAGTGGGAACAGATGACAAGATTTACAAAACTGCATACACACAGGGACTGGATGTAAAAAAAAGCACATGAGTGCTTATTCCATTATCCTCAATGTAAAAGAATAAATAAATAAATAAATAATTTTTTAAATGTATACCTTGAAGTGGGTGTGGTAGACGGTGTCAAAGCGAATCAGTGTGGTGAAGAGGCGAATGTCGGCTTCAGTCATCTGAGTGTTGCTGGCCAGGTAACGAGACTTGGACAGGATGTCTTCCGCCTGAGAAAAATGGCAGAGATATGTAACAATGCTGTGTGCACATACATATAAAGAAATGTAACAATATGGTGTGCACTTACATATAAAGAAATGTAACAATATTGAGTGCACATACATATAAAGAAATGTAACAATATTGTGTGTACATACATATAAAGAAATGTAACAATATTGTGTGTACATACATATAAAGAAATGTAATAATACCGTGTGCACATAAGCCATGTAACAATATCATGTGCACATACATATAAAGAAATATAACAGTATCATGTGCACAGACATTCAAAGAAATGTAATATTGTATACATATACATATAAAGAAATGTAATAATAATAATAATAAATGGAACTTATATAGCGCTATATCTTGCAAAAACAAATCAAAGCGCTTGCATTCAACCAATTCTTACGCATGCAGCCAACAACAATTAAAAAATTTTAACGAAGTCAATGCACACACGCACACACACACACACACACACACACACACACACACACACACACACACACACACACACACACACACAGAGTATTTAATTGATAATAGCATGACTGGCAGGTCTGGGTGATGAATTTTTGCATGGATAGTGTGTTGTCGATTACAACCCCTAGATACTTTACAGCAGTGGAAAGAGTGACTGAAGTATTGCCGAATTCTACTGAAGCTGTAGTAATGGAAGAAAGTTTGTGTTTGGTGCCTACCAGCATGACTTCAGTTTTATCTGCATTTAGCTGTAATTTATTCTGTATCATCCAGTTTTGGATATCTTCAAGGCAGTAGGACATATTTATCAAGAGAGAAGGTAGATTTTCAGGAGTATCACAGCTTAGAATCTGAGAGTCATCGGCATAGAAATGATAGTTGATTTGATGACGGTTTATTATATGTGACAGTGGAGCAGTGTATAGAGTGAAAAGAACAGGGCCCAGAACTGATCCCTGTGGGACTCCACATTCCAGTTTGACAGGTTTGGATTGAATCTTGTTTACTGCAACTGTTTGGAAGTGATCGGTAAGGTATGAATTAAACCAAGTGAGAGCTGTGCCTGTGATGCCAAACGTTTTTTGAAGACGAGAGAGAAGAATTGAATGGTCTATAGTGTCAAAAGCTGCAGATAGATCGAGAAGAGTGAGAAGGGATATTTTTCCTATATCAGAAGCGTGTAGAAGCGTATTTAAGGTGTGCACTAGGGTGGTTTCAGTGCTGTGGTTGGCGCGATAGGCAGACTGGAAAGGCGGAAGGAGGCAATTGGAATGAAGATGGCTGTTGAGTTGTCTGAGAACGACTTTTTCAAGGACTTTTGAGATAAAAGCTAGGTTAGAAACAGGTCTATAGTTCTTCAGAATGTTAGGGTCGAGATCGTGCTTTTTTAGTAGAGGTGTGACTATAGCGGTTTTGAGAGCTGGTGGAAAATTTCCTGAAAGAAGTGATGAATTTACTATTTTCGTGATCGTAGGTATTAGCTGTGGAATGCACTGAGTGAAAAGGGAAGCAGGTACAGGATCGAGATCGCATGATTTTATGGTCATTTCTCTGAGAATTGTCTGAATTTCTTTCTCGGTTGTTGGACGGAAGAAAAGGAGAGGAGTGCCTGTAAATTGGGGATCAGGAGGCACAGGTTGGAAAGAAGTTTGATCCAGTTTGGAACGAATGTTGCGGACTTTGTCAGAGAAGAAAGAAGAAAATATAGCGGGAAGTTCAGAGTGGCTATGGACAGTAGGAAGAGGGCTTGCCTTTGTAGATCCAAGAAGAGTTGAGGTGAGGGAAAAAAAAAAAGTTATATGCACAGACATTTATACAGGTCTATCTTTACACGTTTGCATCTGTGCGGTCATGCAAACACATACCCGTGCACACAACAAAGAGTATGCTGCATGTATGTGTGCGCATGTACGCATCTACACATGCACTTACACACACACACAGGCACACGCATGTGCACTCACACAGGCACATACACACACACACACACACACACACACACACACACACACACACACACACACACAACACACACGTCCTTCGGATGAGACTATAGACCATGGTCCTGTGTGCAAATGTACGCAGAACATACTGCGCACATGTTAAAACTCGTTCCACTGTTTGAAAGAGTAGGCCATTGTGTGCCAGTGGGAACAGATGACAATATTTACAAAACTGCAAACACACCGGAACTGGATGAAAAAAAATCACATGAATACTTATCCCATTATCCTCGATATAAAATAATAAATAAAATAAAGAAATAAAATAAAAGCAAATGTCACACATACACACATGGTGTCACACACACAGTGTCACACACACAGACAAAACCAACCCTAACTGACATCATCCGACACTCACTCTGTCTAAGGCATCAAAGAGCTCCTTTGCAGCAGTGTTGTAAGCCTCCTGAGAGCGTGCAAACCCACAGCGATACACGCCATTGTTGATGGAGCTGTGGAAACAAAACAGGCATAGCCGCTGTTACTGAGCACTGTTTTTCTGCTCTCCATATCTTCCAATCACTGGAATACTGTGAAGTCCTTTTTGTGTAAAGATTAGCACCCACAACAAGAAAGCACTCCTGGCACACTGAAGGTCATTTAACTGGGATAAATACATCAGAAGCATCGATATATAGATTGGTACATTGTAAGGAAGAACACATCATTCCAAAAATCAAATACCTATACATCAGTATTAATTATGAAGAAAAAAAATTGTGTTAAATCTAGCACCCATTTCAATAACATTGAAACTCAGAACAAGCCTTTGTTTCTTAGTTTGCTTTCAAACATTTTCCTTCTCCAGAAAAGACTCTTTTTAAGTCAAGGATGGAGCATAATACACACACTTTTGTATTAAACAGAACGCTGAAAAACATACTTTCATCTTACCCATCCATTTATAGATGATAAAAAATCCAAAAAATCCTAACACTATCAGGTTCTTGCAAAACATTCAAGAAGTTACAGATGTTATGACCAGCAAGATAATTAGTTTAGATGCTCTGATCTCCACATGCCAGAATTCTGACTGCTGAATAAACTTGCGACTCATGAAAAATTGAAGATTTAAATAATTGCAACAATCCCCAAAAAATCAATTTCTAAAAAATATATATGTATATAAAAATAGCAAAATAAAAACACATTAGAGCTTTCAAAAACTCACACCATAAAAATAAGAAGATCAAAGTTTTCAAAAATGGCAATGTTTACTTACGGATACACCCACTCGTTAACAGCATCGATCTTGCCTCTAAGGTTCTCTGGATAAAAATCCGCTTTGCGCTGTTCCTCGGTTTTGCCAAAGGCGTTGAATTCAGAGTTGAACATGCGAATAATTTCACTGGATTCATTGTTGACGATGGTATTCTTCTGCTTGTCCCAGAGACAGGGAACCGAGTTCTTGTCATTGTAATCTAGAGGCAACATTAAGTAACATGTCTGAGCAGTAATAAACATCATACTAGAGAAAAAATGGACACTGACAAAATAATGCTGAAAATACACAAGCCTGTCTTTATATGTGTGAGCAGTATGCCATGGAACATCATATTAGTAAAGAAACGGATGAAGATGAAACGATACTAAAAATACACACAAATCTGTCTTTACCTGAAGTATCTTTTATCAGCCAGAAACCTGCTGTGCAGTAGAGAAAAACAAATCCTTACGTAAACAAGGTGTATATATATATATATATATATAGCCTAGTTCCTTGAATGTACCCTCCTTTCCATATTTATTTTTCTTTCTTTTTTTTTTTCCTTTTCCTCTCTCACTGTTTTTCTTCTTTTTTTTTCTTATGATTATAGAACTGGATAGTGAGTGTCTTTCACTCAGGAAACCAGTCTCTTCATGTTTGATAATTACATATTTCAGCCTGGAGTATTCCCTTCAATCCATCTCTCACCTATGGCTCACCGATTGGTAACACACTTAAGATTACATACCAATTTCTGCCCTTAATGTCAATTTTGTATTATAAGCTGCTGTATCTAGTTCTGGTATTTATTCGCATCTATTCCATGAACTAGGCTTCTGTTTGCAGCACAGAATATTACCGCATTCCTCAAAAAGGCATGTGTTTCTCAATCACAATCCTCAAAAAGACATGTTTTCTCAGCACAAGCCTCAAAAAGTTTCCCACCTATCCACTGATTCTGAAGTTAGTCTTGGAAATCTGCAAGAAGCACAAGGGAAAAAAGTGTATTTTTTAAAAGAAAAAAAGAAAAAGAGCAAAAACTATGCACAGAACACTAAATTAAAAAATGTATTCAAACGTTCTGCAGAAAAATGTATTCAAACGTTCTGCAGTTCCTTCAGAGGGTACCAAAGTGTTTTCTTCATTTTCCAGACAAGACTTGTTTGCTGACAATACAGTGGGGACGGGATAGCTCACTCAGTGGACAGAGTGCTCGCTTTCCCCCAGCCAATGTTAAGCAGCGTCGAGCATGGTTCCCAATTGGATGGGTGACTGTTTGCGTGCTTTGGCTACAGTACAGTTCCCCCAGCTCACCCAGCTGTAAATGGGTACCTGCCTTCTCTAGGGTCAGGGAAGGTAAAGCAGTGAAGGAGAGGAGATTGGCGCCGCCCTCAACACGCTGGCCCTAGAGAAGCTGAGGTCTCTGACGCCTCGCTCCCCTACAACCACATAGGTTATGGGACACATTTACCTTTACACAGAGAAAAACGGACCGTACCTGGATTAGCTTTGAGGTACACCTCTTTGATGAACTTGCAGTTGTTGACTGTGTCTAATGTGCACTTGGGGACCTGTAAAAACACAATGCAAATGATCCACCATCTTTCAAAACTGACTGTCACAGATCAGCAGAAACACAATGATCCACCATCTTTCAACACTGACTGTCACAGATCAGCAGAAACACAATGATCCACCATCTTTCAACACTGACTGTCACAGATCAGCAGAAACACAATGATCCACCATCTTTCAACACTGACTGTCACAGATCAGCAGAAACACAATGATCCACCATCTTTCAACACTGATTGTCACAGATCAGCAGAAACACAATGATCCACCATCTTTCAAAACTGACTGTCACAGATCAGCAGAAACACAATGATCCACCATCTTTCAACACTGACTGTCACAGATCAGCAGAAACACAATGATCCACCATCTTTCAACACTGATTGTCACAGATCAGGTCTCTGAAACTAAATGTCCCAAAACTGGAAATGGTATGCTATGCCCTTTTCTGCCTTTCTTTAACTTTGTTCTCTCCATTTGATTGTTAACACTCCTTCACATCATTCTTTTCAACATTTGGGGGGGAGGGGGGGGGCTGCCTCATCCCCTGTGACATTCCTGCCCTGTTCACACACCAGCCATACCCAGGTTCGTTGCTTCTTCTGGGCTGAAAGAAGTCTATAGGGAGCCTATGAATGTCAGAACAAATGCCAAAGGGCAACCAGCCAGAGGACCCTGCATTGCTGCTGGGTTACTTTGGTGGTGTTCATGGCACCTCCTGTTCTGAGCTAGTATACACAGGACACCACATACTAAGCCCACTACTGACATTAATTGCTCTGTCGCAAATTAAAAAAATAAATTGATAAAAAAATATTTATTTTGTTTTCTTTTCAAAAGCTCTGTCACAGATCAACTTCCATCAAGCCTAGGTAAAACGCCCACTACTGACAAACTCATGCAGGGCAAAAGAAGGCTGTTACTAACATTATGCACTTATCTCCTTCACTTAGAACCAACAATAAAGCTAGCTGTAAAAAAGATTGATCAGAGATGTGTTTAGAGGAATACTGTTCACATACAACAACACACCAGCTGAACCTCAACATATATGATATCCACTTTATTTCACCCCATAAAAGTTCTTCTAGGTGGCTTATAAGTTGATAAAACACAGTTTGGAGTCAACAAGACTTGTCACATTATCCATAAAGTGTGGTTTTTTTCTGGTATTTGGTGGGGTTAAGGGGTTTGGCTGTGGGTTGTTGTTTGTTTTATGGAGGTTGGTGGTGGGGGGTGGATGGGGGGGGTGGTTTTTTGTGTTTTTTTTGGTGGTGTGTGATTGTTTCAGGGTTTATTTTTTTTGGGGGGGAGGGTGTCTTTAATCATTTTGGTGTCTTAAACTTTCTTTTTTTTTCCAATGGCCAGATTTCCAATCATACCTTATCGGTGAAGGCCCAGCCTCCTCTCCCATCTTCCAGTCGACGACAGTGACAGAGATGACGTCATCCAGACCTTTCAGTGTGCGCATCATCAGCGTCCGGTGTGCCCAGGGGCAGGCCAGCTGACACATACAGGTGAGTAACGACCAGCTTCCGCCTTTGAAGCCTGTCGAGCCATCAGCTTCAGACACACAAAAACACACAGATGTCATAAATCCTATTCTGTGGGCATTTTGCGAAGGGAAAGATGCAGTTTCTTTTTAAATAAAATTAATGCGAATCTCTTATCTAACAAATTACATACCTATGAAAGTGGGAATATGTGTGTGTGTACATGTATACATGTGCACATGCATGCATTCATGTGTGTAGGGAATGCATGTGTGTAGTGTAAGCATGTGTACATGTATGTAAGTATGCATATGGATGTGGGGATCACTGATCAGAATAGCCTAGTGGTTAGAGAGTGTGCTTGCTATCTGATGGCATGTGTTTGAGTTACCACCAAGATACCTGTTTTGAGGGAATTCTTCCCCTGGAGTTAACATCAGTACCAACTCCACTCTCCTGAAGAGACTATAAACTGTGGTCCCATGTACAAATGCATCCAGGAATCATGTGCACATGATAAAGAAATGTGTTCTGCCTTTCAGAAAGAGTAGGCCATTGTGTACCCATTGGAAAGGATGACAACCTTTTTAAAAAAAAAATGCAAGTAGGCTGATGTTGCATTAAGACATCATCTCCAAAGCTGGGAAAGCAACTCCTTAAATGGTGGGTAAACGGTCATATAAATATATGCACAAATTCATGATTCAGAGAACCCTGAACTCTAGACAGGAATGAAAAATAATGATTCATATACACATGTGTGTGTGTCTGTACGTTTGAATGAGTATGACCAGGTTGTGTGCTTATTGCACATGTACCTGAATGTATGTGTTCATGTACGCATGAATTATTAGATTGGTATACACGCTTAGGTAGATAGATGTGTGGTCAATTGTATATGACTATGAAAATCCACCTCGGCATATGTGTTGTTTCGTTTTACACGAAGGAGAGAAACAAAACTGTGCTGTTTGCATGAGACAGTGTGAGATGAGAGATATACTTGATCATCACATCTGCATGCACTTGTGCGCATAATCTACACATTGATTCACCAAGTACATTTGTGCCAGCCAAGATCAACATGTGAGTGGACATCTTTGTCTCCCTGGCTGGCAACTGGCTAGCAATTACTGAATTAGCAAGCTATCAACTGATTTTTGTTAGCTAAGGATGATGGGTTCATCATTTCAATCCACGATGACCCAGATAAAATCATGATTATTCCAGTTTACATGCACACTGTGCACACACACACACACACACACACACACACACACACACACACACACACACACACACCCTATACACTTGTGCAAATGAAACATGTTTGAACTCTCTCTCTCTCTCTCTCTCTCTCTCTCTCTCTCTCTCTCTCTCTCTCTCTCTCTCTCTCTCTCTCTCCTCTCTCTCTCCCTCTATTCTCGTTCTCTCTCTGTGAACAACTAGCAATATTATTATTATGTTCTGTCATAAAGAAGAAATGGTGGAGAACAGTATCCAAGGACAGAGGAGGGCTATAAACTGTTTAAGTGCATCCACACAAATGACTCAGCAATCGAGTTGCCTGGAAGGTTATTCCTAAAGCACACACACACACACACACACACACACACACACACACACACACACACACACACACACACACACTTTACTACAATCACACACTTACTCTCCTCTCTCCTCTCATCCTCTATCTCTCTCTCTCCTCTCTCTCTCTCTCTCCTCCTCACCTCTTCTTCGATCACCTTTGCACACTACTTTTATTATTATATGCTCTGTCATAAAGAAAAAAATGGTGGAGAACACAGACTAGGGACAGACAGAGGTAGGGGCTATAAACAGTTTAATGTGCATCCACACAGAATGACTCAGCAATTTCAGTTGCCCTGGAAGATTATTCCTGAAGCGTGCACACACACCACACACACACACACACAGACACACACACACACACACACACACATGCACACACATGCACACACACACATGTCATACACACACACACATAGGTACACACACACGTGTACACACACACACACACATACACACACACACCTCATACACACACACACACACACACAAAACACACACACACACACACACACACAC
>CM060327.1:39753348-39783348 GCA_030674155.1 Stramonita haemastoma | reverse complement strand
CTGCAGTGATTGAAACCAGAGGAGAGCCTAAATCTCTTTTGTAGCTTAGATCAGTTTTGTTTTGATGGTCTGCACGCAGACGCACAGACGCCGATTGTGTAATTTCTCATGAGGGAAAATAGCAAACAATAATAATAATAAATAATAATAATAATAATAAATAAAAAACAGAATAAATAAACAAATCAGTAGATTAAAAAAAATGCTCTTTCAAGTTTGCTTTGTCAGTCCAGAAGACTTTCTAATCTGTTAAATTGTATGAGGTGTTGAAAACCGTTAACTCGTGAAGACTTTTGAGACTTGTAGTTAAATTTTCATTTTGAGGCAAAAAATGAAAGTCACGTGAAAAATCACAGGAATAATAATAATAATAATAACGATAATAATAATAATAATAATAATAATAATAATAATAATAATAATAATAATGATAATAATAAAAATTTAAAAAATAAAAATAATAACAACAACAACAACAACAATAATAATAATAAACGTCTTCAGTTGCTGGATCTATTTGGCATGGGAACTTCCTACTTTTTACAAGGCTAAAAAATCTGTATCACCTCATACAATTTAACAGATTTTTTAAAAAGTCTTCTGGACTAACAAAGCATACTTCAACGAGCGTTTTTATCTACCAATTTGTTGTGTAAATAGCTTGGGACACAAAATTAATGACCATGCACTTCAATTTTAAGAACCCTTGTTGTTAGTCATTCCAGCTTTCTTCTCCGTCAAACGCTAAAACACTATTGTTGTCTGTCATAGGAGCAAAAATGCATTGCGCCGCCGATAAGCACCTGACAAGTCAGGCCCAGTGCATCTCACTTCGGCACGGAAGAAGATGGTTATCTTTTAAGCTATCCGAAAAAAAGGCAGGTGTATGGACCAAGACGGCAGGAAATAAACAAGAAGGGGGATCAGGAACTTCGAAGAATAAGGCAGAAACAAAGAGAGGGGTAGAAAAGAAGGAAATCTCAGCACAGAATTCCCAGAAGGCGAGGATGCTATTTATACTGACATGATAAGACCCTCGCATCCTCCACGGGGGAGTTAGTTTTAATGACAGAAGCACTGAAAAAGTTCACATTCCTTGCTGGAAATGCCCGTCATTTTTGCTTGTGCCATTTCTCGTGATGATGTCTCTTTACATCAGCATATTGATTTAACACAAATCATCATACTTCTTCAGTTTTGCCTCACTTTTTTTTTTCCTCTGTCTTCTTTAAAAAAACAAAAAAAACCCACTGTAAATCAATTTGTTTCATTCACCTCTTTCCAACAGTAATTCTAGAATGAGCTGAGTTAATTTGTTTCACTGACTTCTTTCCAAAAATATTTCTAGGATGGTTTTGTTGGTTTCTATGTTTAATGTATTAATGAAGATATGCCATGAGCTGATAGATCTACAGCATGAAGGTTATAATCTGCTGATAAATAGTCTTCAGTGGAGCATTTTGTGCTTTTGCTGCATGAAACTCAAGTTTTTAAGCCCTGTGTGAATCTACCTTACAGCCTTTTTTTCGGACTCGGTCCATGTTTGTTGTTTTTTAAGTTGGTTTTTATTATCAATATAACTTTGGGGGCTGATCAGAATCAGTTGCAGGCGCCTTTGATGGGGGAGGGGGGGGTGGCTTTGTGCTTGGGGGGGGGGGGGGGGGGGTCCTAGTGTATATCTTTGACAAAGAAACAACAGGGAAGTGTGTCTTGATAGAAAGTCCCTGTGCAGGACTGAAGGCATGCACAGTCCACCCAGAGAATGATCCCATTTCGCCATTCAGAGGTATGCCTCAACAGTGTCCTTGTATATATAATAACAGAGAAGCATGCTTAAAGCCTACTCCCCCATGTGCAACCGGCATTTATAGCTTTCATGTCATTACTGGCAGGACAGGCCTAAACAAGTAAGAACTAACGCAATGGGTTCTGCCTGTGAGTGCATTACATTCATTCCTGGCCTCTGCATTTGTTGACACAAGCCAGCTCATGCGTTTAAAACCTCACTAGCACCTCTTTCTGTAAGAGTAGACCAACCTGGCTAGATATAGGGCCTGCCAAGCATGCTTCCTGTTACCTAAAGAGGGGCGAGTTCCATCAGGTTCAAATTGCCCACAACACTATTTATCATGGAAGAGTTCATGCAATGATTTCTTTGCTTTTTTTCTGTTTAGTAATCCATAAACAATGCCTCAGCAGCTGTGTCTGCTGGTTTTGTTAAGTTTGGGTTTGTTTATGTTGTTTTTATTTACCTGTGTTTTTCTACAATTTCACAGCACTGATACTTTTTAGAATATTAATTGGCCAACACTTTCCTCTCATATAGCTTTATGATATTTTGCATTTATTTCTTAAGGCGTCTTCTGCTCTTTCCATTTTGTCCTTTCATACATTAAGATTTCTTTTTTCTTCGAAATACATGGTTCACTTATTCTCTTTCAGTCAGTCCATCGTCTTGTGTTTGTCTTTTTCCCCCTGTCCTTAGGTCTGTTGCTTCCTCTCCTACAAGTTTCTTCTCCTTTCTTCCTCTGGATTCTTTCAGGTTTTTGTTGTTGTTGTTGTTCACTATCTCTCTTCTCAGTCTTTTTTTCTGGTTCTTTCTGTCTTCCTCATCCTCATCTCTTACCCCTCCCTCTTCTATCCTTATAAGTACTTCCCATTCCTCCCTCCCTCAATCCCTACTGTTTGGGGAGTACATTGAGAATAGGAATAAAATGGTTCATTGCACTTTTTCCACTGTAAGATTTTTATTTTTTCACTTTGCTATAATTTGATCATTCTTACACCTTTAACGTAAATAATAACAATAAAATGATGGAATTCATATAGCATTATATCTTGTGCTAATCTTTTGAAGACTGTATAAAAACAGCTACGCCTATTCAAAGTACATGCTTTTTCTCTTCTCTCAAAAAGCATTTCGTCTTTATTTGTTTCAGTTTAAATACTTCATTTTGTTGTTGTAACTAGACAAAATAAATGGCTATTCTTTGTGAATGCAAGTCTAGTGTAAATTGACTGCATATTATGTGTATATGTATACAGGCTATAGACCATGATCATGTAGACTTGACATAGTTTCTACCATGAATGGTGGTGCATGCAGAAACATATCTGATCACTCTAGAGAATACATTTGTAGCAACAAATCTGCAACAGCGGAGTTTTGTTTAGTTAGTTAAAGTCTGTCCCGAGCCTAAGGCTCATCAGGCTGGTGCTTATCCCGGTTTCTGTGGCATTAAGCGACTGAGAGTCATAGACTCCCCCCTGGATAGGACCCAGTCTATCGCAGGGTTAACCCCCAACACAAGGTTGGTACCCCTTTTACACCTGGGTGGGGTGAGAAAATAGCCGTAAACAGCCTTTTCCAAGGGCACAACGCCATAGCCGAAAGCTGGGATCGAACCTGCAACCTTTAGATTACGAGTCCAACTCCCTAACCACTAGACTACAGCGACGGCAGAGTTTTGTATAGGTTATAATTAATTCACGACTCTTTTTTTTTTTTGTATGCCCTATACATTATAAGCCACTACATCATTCTAAAAAAAAAATTTTTTTGCAGTCACTTAAGTTTTCGACTCCTGTTTTCAACACAGAAGTATGTTTATATACGACTTTCACTGACTTAGAACACTAGTGCATCGGTTAGCATGCTTTGTCTGCTGGTATTTCCTTATATCTGTCTTTTATTTCAATAACAAAAATAAACTGAATAACAGTCCATGCTTTTAAAAAAAAATCCAATCCCTATATGCATGCAGTTTCCAGAATTTTGTCACCCATTCCTACTAGCACAAATAGGCTAGTCTTCCAAACTGTGAAACAGGTTTTAACATGTGAACAAGGTGTGTGCACACACTGTTGATTGACCCCATTACTAGATGTTTCTGATCAACAGGTGCAAAACTGTGGTCTGTGCTAGCCACTGGGACTTCCCTATGTCTCCATACAGAGTGATGGCAGTTCAGTTGGGGTGGGGGAGAAAATGGCATAGATGTACCCTTTTATCTCTGGTCTGTTTCGTAACAAATCATTCAAATTGCACTTTATATAAAAAAAACTTTCTAAAACAGGCAGTTAAAGTGGTTTTTCTTACGAAGTACACAGAGAGCAGTATCATCAGTGCTTTGACCTAGATAGGTGTTGGGACACACAAGGGATGTGCTTTGGTTGAGAAAGTTGGGGTTTTTTTTTATAGGCTGGTCGGTCTTAATAATAATAATAATAATACATGGAATTTATATAGCGCTATATCTTGTAAAAACAAATCAAAGGGCTTGCACTCGACCCTCACAACAAACAAGCAACCACTGACAATGAATAATTCTAGCAAATTCGAAAGCACGAGCACACACACACACACACACACACACACACACACACACTTATAGAGGCTATACATTTAGGCAGGGCGAAGGGAATTTCAAATGTTGAAGGCAGGGACAAATAGGAAATGAAAACAGAAGGCAAAAATCTTAGGTTTGAAACAAGTTTCTTTCGAGTACACAGAGCAGTATCATGCAGGCTTTGACCTAGATAGGTGTTAGGGAGCACCAAGGATGTGTTTGGTGACCAAAGTTGGTTTTTTTGATAGGCTGGTCGGTCTTCAGTACTTACAACACAGATATTCAAACTTACACTTTTGTCTGGCATACAACATTTACAGGAATACAACAGGGGGACAACTCTCTGGTAGCTGTTTTACTTTTACCTCTTTTTTTTTTAACACCACTTTTAAGACATGGCAGATTTCTCTGCATGAAGTTCAGGTTGCTCTTCCAAAAAGCATGTTGCCACCACAGCAGCGCCACCTTTTTTTTTTTTCTTTCCCTGTCTGCCACTGTATTTGTTTCCCAATCAGAGTGGCCATTTTTCGACAGAATTTTGCCAGGGACAACTCTCATTGCCATGGGTTCTCTTGTGTATGCTAAATAATTATGTGTAACACAAGAGGATCTCGGTTTACTGTCTCAGACATCCATAAGACTAGCACCCAAAACACTACTCATGGTTGAATGGATGGGAGAAAAGTTTTAGGCCTAAACGGGGATCAAACCACCACACACGCTGACCCGGTCTTTTTGCTTTATAGACAGGTGTGTTACCTCCAGACCATGGATCAACTCAAGTGTGTTCAATTTCAGTGTTGGATTCGATTTTGTGTTTTGGTCAAAGACAATCTGCAGTTGCTCAATCTGGATAAGAGTGAAAATAATGCAACAATTAGACTTTCAAGAGGAAAGCAGTAAATATATTTAGAGGAAGAAGGGTTTACATTAGACAATTTTGACAGAGGGCTTCTTTTTAGTACTGTTTCATCTTTGCAGTCTGTTATTCTCTGCTCTACAGGTTCAGATTAGAACACACTTGCAGTGGCAGCTTTAACTCTCAGAGGATGGCCGTCCGCTATAGTGGATCAGTGTAAATCATTGGTTTTGGACGAGCCGTCCGCAATAGCAGATTTGCCGTTGGCAGATTTTTAACACTGTGGCTGCATTGATACTATGACTAATGCAGCTAAACATAGCTTTGTGAACCTGTCCAAGGTCAAATGCAGACTGTTGTTAGGTGACTCCCAAGTGTTCCGAACTCTTTGTTTGCAGTTGCAGAGAGTAGCCAACACTGAGTCATGACACAGAGTACAAAATTTGGAGTATTTTCTTCATGCTGGTCAAAGTTCAAATAATAGAGTTAGAGCTTCAATCTTTTGATATGTACTAACCCAGTATGTTATTCATAAGTTCAGAAAACTATATATTCTTCATATGTGTTTTGTATTTTTTAGGATTTTTTTTTTTTTTTTTTTTAAACCATTACGAATGGAGCCTGTGGGGAAACACAAGGGAGAGAACTGGCTGTCCGGAGTGAGTTGAGACAAAATAAAAGTTTGCTGTGAGCAATTTTTGCAACTCCTGTGTACCAACAGATGGTTGCACTCTGTGTCAAGACTGGAAACTGAGCAAAGACACATGGCCACCTGATGTTGTAAGAAACACACATCCGAAATGTAGCTTATTCAAGGGATGATTCCTTTTAACTGCAAAATTTTTGACGAACATGTGGCAAAGGATGTTTCTGACTGGTTGCATATTCCAATTTCATGAACCATTCTCAGATTTTTTCCACCAATGTTTTGAGTAACTATCAACTTTACCACCCCTTGTAATGACTGATCATTTGCTATCTTATTGTGCTTTAGAAGGCAATGCTGTTTTTATCAGCATTATTTGCAACCTCTTCCCAGGGAGATACACATGTATGCGGCACTAAGAGAAACAATACAGCCATCACAATAATGTGAGAAGATTAAGAAGCAGAAAATAACCAACCCAGCACATACATACACACACATCTCACAAACAAAAGTCACAAGCTATGTATCCATGTGGTATTATTTTTAAAACTGAACACATACAAATGCGCCCAAAACACAAATGTGCTGCCAAAATGGAACATCCAAATCCGATCTGAATTTTAAAGATGGCACATTTACAAGGCCATAAAGCTTTCTTCTTTTTCTTTTATCCAAGGAACAGCCAGAAGTTCCACACAAAATACTGTTTTTGACAAGCTAAAAAAACAAAACCAAAAAAAAATATTAAAAAAAAAACCATTGCTACAAAACAAACTGTAAAGTACTGCTAAAGGGATAGAGGACTAGATGAAATAAACTGATTTATAAAAAAAAAATAAAAAAAAAAATTTTTTAAACTACCCTAAAAATCTTTTGCAGATATCAAAATTTTCATCAAACTTAAGTCTACCACAAAACAAGTACAAATGACACAGGATACTGATGAGATTGGTGCTTTGAAAGCACATGCACCCCTGATGCAGAATCCTGCAATGGCTTTTTCTGCCTGCATCAGGTGGCTGGCTGGCTGCCGTGGGAGTTATACCAGCTGACACGGAAAGGTCTTACGTGGGGCCTTTCTTCACTCTGTATGCACCTTCCTTTCTCTTGTTTCTATGCACTTGTCATCCAAATTTCTTAGCTAAAATCTGATGAAAAAAATATTTCTGCACGAAGGAAAAAAAAAAAAAAAAAAGTGGACACAGTGTACACACTTTCCAGATTTCCCAAATGTAAAATGAGCAAATAAAGTCAAAATGTTAAACACCTGAACTATTTACAACCCAGGAGGGGATTTTACCTACTTTTTCCAACCAGTCTCTTTAGATCTTTCTTCAAGAGAGAAATCATTTGGCTAATGTATATATATTTTTTTTCTCTTTTTTTTTTTTTCAGCTGGAACTCGCAATGAGCCAAATTCAATCAGTTTTTAAAATGTTTCGAAATGGGTTTCTGTTTTTTTCCTTTTTCCCCTTTTTTTTCAGCCCCAATTCTGACCAAAGGAATCTTGGTACCACTGTGCATCGTTGCCCGAATAGTCATCATATCCACCACTGCCGTAACCCGTCTGGTCCAGAGGCTGCTGAGCGATGGGACGATTGCCCCAGTTGTCCTGCGTGTTTCGCCGTTTGGTCACGCTCTGACTGAAGTCAGTGCCTGCTTTCCTCTTTCCTCCTCCCCTGGGCTGGACTGGCTGTCCCTTGTAGGGCGGGCCGCCACGTCCCCCTCTGAGCGAGCCCGCGGAAGGTCGAGGGAGTCGACCCCTAGCGCCTGCCCCGCGTGTTCCCGCTCCTCCGTGGACGGGAGGACCTCGTGGGGGTGGGCCACCAGCCCTGCTGACTCGCATAGGCTGCCAATAAAAGAGAACAACATTTTAAGACATTTTATGTCCTTGAAGGAAACTCGGCTGCTAGGAGGTAAGCAAGTCATTTAGAAAACTAGGGAATCCAGGGCTCTTTTACTTTCATTCGTCTATTTTGTGTATTTTAGCGGCTGCCATTACCTTTTTAACCATTAAATTTACTGTGCGACTTTTCTTATGCCTTTTATTGGCTCTAACTAAAATCTGACAAGCAAAACGCACACATACGCACACAATAATATGAATATAGGTGGGAGCAGATGACAATATTTTCAAAAAACTGCATACACACGGGACCGGATGAAAAAAAGCACATGATTGCTTATTCTGTTATCCTCGATATAAAAGAATAAATAAAATAAAAATATAGTCTGTCATCCAGCATGGAAAGTCCAGAGAAAAAAGACCCCCCACCCCCCCTCCCACCCCTAAAGTATGGTATCAAAGCATGACACTGCATTAAACACTTTAAGCCTTATCGAAGAAAATGCAAATTGACCACTCTCACAAAAAGATGACACAGGATCTCAGTATTTCGGCTGTTATATGCTACACCCTACCTAGCATAATTATACACGTTCATTTCCTCATGAATATCAACTGCTATAAAACCCCGCTTGGTACAGCATACAAAAATGCCACCATCCCATGCAAATCCTGAGATACTTTTCTTCTTCTCCAGTCTTTTTTTCCTTCTTTATTCACAGAGATCTACAAATTCACAAAAAAAAGGAAACATGTAAAATAAACTTGTGTTCCTTTTACTGATGATACAGAAGTTAACCTGGCAAATTTCCTACCACCCGGAGCACAGGCAAATGAATAATGGAATATTCTACTGAACTGCATAAATCAAAACAAAGAGTCAAAGTCAAAACAATGCCATAATTCACCCAAACTTTGAAACAATATTTCTGCCTCAGTACTTTCTAAATCATTCCTCACAATAATGTGCCAAGGGGAAAAAAAGATGGAATTTTTTAAAACTTAGTACGATAAAATCTTGACTGTCTTTTGTCATGAAAAACTATTTTCAACAGAAGTGATACCCTGATATCTCAGAAATAAAGACTGCACAAACTGCATGCTGAACCTGATAGAAGTTGGCACCTGACAATATTTCTGGGGGTTTTGGAAGTCAGATAAACATTCTTTTGCGATTCACCAGCACTGTGACTGACTGAAGCAAAGAATGTTCCTAATAGGCTAAAATGGCCATCACAAAGCAGTTATACAAGTAACTCATAACTACACGTTATGTTTATGTACACAAATACCAGCAAGGTAAAACTATCATTACAACTTTACTGGAGGTGTGATATGAAAGCCATGATACACAAACCCCTCCCTCACAACAAAACAAAACGATCCCTAAAACCAGCCCTGTTCATGAACAATGCAGACAAACCATGCAGAACTAGAGGAAAATGACAACACCACGAACAATACCAAAGGCCTCAGGATGCACAACAGATTACACTATCTTCTTCCACAAATACTTACAACCAGACTTCAAACATCTTGTAGCATAAACACAGTTGTAAACGTGACAAATGAGCAACCAACTCTAGATGACACCAATGACCAGACAATTTTTGTTTGTTTTGTTTATACTTTGAACAACACTAAAAACACCACAACATCAACAAGATACTTCTTGGTTAGAAATATGGCAACAGTGCCCCTCCCTACACACTAAATATTGTTTCATGAATCTTGAGCGAGTTAATCAGATGGATACAATCATAATATACACTGTGCACAAAACTTTTTGCACAAGCAGACAGCAAGGATGTCACATCTAAATACATGATGTAAAACCCTCACCTTCTGTCCATTTTTTTTTTAGGTTTGTACATGATAAAAATCTCTTGGAAAAGTAAGTGCATGCAAGTGGAGAAGGAGGGGAGGTACACTAATTTATTTATTATACATACAATACATACATACATACATACATACATACATACATACAAACATACATACATACATACACACATACATGCATACATACACACACACATACACCTTCATTCCTTTAAACAGCTACATCTACCTGGCTTTCTACCACTCAATACACACACATGGTAAAAAACATGAAGCTACTTGACCACAGAAAGTCGACAGTGGAAAAATCAGTAGTAAGTGGTGATATATAGACATTACTGAACAAGGCATGCTGGACAACACCTAACAGAAAAGCCCTGGATCCCCTGGCACTGTGGAGTTCTGTAGCAACTTACGGGGGGAGAGTAGGGACCGTTCAGCCCGCGGCTGCGGGGCATGGGTGGTGGGGGTGGTGGGAGAGGGGCATAGCCCCCGTAGTAGTAATCTTCTTCATAGAAGTAGTCGTCGTAGTAGGGGTCTGCAACAAACGTGTCACTTTAAAGAAACTGCAACGGTTCATCTGCTGCCAAAGTCTACTGCAACATTTGAGTTTATCAGAACTGGATCTGGGTTGATTGCATTTGGAAATTCTATTTCAGATATAAAATCACAGATTTATACAATAACCTACAGCTTATGATATTAAAAAAACTGAGACTATTTCCATAACTTATTAACATCTGTTAATTTTTTTTTTATCATGACTGAAAGCTTTTCAGCTGAATGTGTAAACAGAGCTACTTAAAAATAAATTTGCCCCCCCCCCCCCCCCCCCCCCCCAATAAAAACAGCTGGATACACAAAATCTGTCTAATTGGTGAACCTAAAGCTTCTAGATGAGGAACAACAAAACAATCAAAATCACACCAAATAATATATCAAAATTGTTACCTACTGCTCAACAGAATAGGTCTCAATCAACCTTTTTGTGTTTTTTTTTTGTTCCCAAGATGCAATGGCAGGTCTTGGTTAGTTAGTGCCTCTACGTTCAATCTAGACTGTATTCTACAATTCAAAACTTGTATACATGTCCAAATTCCAATGAAGCTTCAGGCAGTTGCATTAACCCTGTTAGAGACCTCTGAAAACCTGAGATCACAATCTTGGTATTGAGCCACCTGTCACCCTTTAGGTAACTGAAAACAAACCAAACAAACTACACATGCAAACTTGTCTCATACTGAGATTTTATCCTCAAATAAGAATGTGGACAGCCTAATACAGAAAACCCCACAAAAATCTCGCCTTCAAAGTTCTAGCCAAGGAACAATGAAGAAGAATAAGAGAAGAAAAAACTCACCAAGTGGTGGGGGTGGCAGTCTTCTCATTCCACTGTGTGGTGGCATTGGTGGCCGTGGTGGAGGGTAGTAATCATCCCATCTGCAACAAGGAGGGATCAAAATTTAGTTTTTAAACATCCCTTGAATCGTAACTAAACCATCAATGCAGAGAAACCAATGAACCTCTTCTATCCATTTTTGGATATATCAGTAGCGCAAAGTCTATAATATTTGTTCATGCCGTTTTTGTTTCCCTTTTTTTCCTCCATGGTTGTTTATAGCTCAGCCAACAGTGACAGCCATATCAAGGCGGAAATCAAATCAAAGAAAACAATAGTCTCTGAAAATCAGACAGACAAGCAAACTATCATACAAAATCCTATAACAAATCACAACCCACAAATGTGAGAAGCCCAGCCAGGACATAAAACTATACCAATTTTTAAAAAGGAAAAGGCCCAAGTGTTTGATCCCAGAACTTATGAACAAATTTCACGCAGAGGGCACAATCAACCAGAAAATGGCAGCTAAAAAATGGGCACAACGCAAAAAGAATGATGTATAAACAAAAGAGCAATGGGAATACTAACGGAAAGACTTTGCAGCATTCTCACAGGGAATTCCCCCCTCCCCATCCACCCCCCATAAAATGAAATCTTTGAAAAAGTGAAAATACATTCTGATTGCAATTTCACATCAAACCCCTTATATTAAAAAAAATGTAATAAAAAAAAAATCTGTAACTTGCATCAATAATCACAGCAAAAATGCAGAGGTATGGATAGTACAATACTAACCCTCCATAGCCATCTCTCAGCAAAGTGCGTCTCTCCTGATCACGCTGCTTCCTCTGTTCCTTCTTTTTGTTTTCTGTCGGAGGCTTTGCCAATGAGATGTCAACTGCCAGGCCCCCAATTTTCTGTAAAAGATATCATTCTGAGATGCTCTATGACAATGCAATGTGGGTAGTTCTCACTTTAAAGACAAATCCCTTCAAACAAAATCAATATCATTAATTTTGTAACATACTGTTAAGCTCTCAATGAACAAAACATTAGTCCCCCAAATGCCTGATTTAGGGTTCATGGAAAACCAAAAACCAAATCACAAAAACAAAAACAAAAAAAGAGGAGGGAAAGAGAGAAAAAACAACAACGCACAATCCTCACCCTTGTTTCTCAAAGAATATATACATCCATTTTCCCAATCCAAGCAGTAACAACTGTCAAGAACATTCCTCAAACTACTGGAAGCTGACCTACTCTCATCTCAGATACTTTTATTCCTTTTTTCCTTTTCCACATTCATATGTTAATAATGATTGAGAAAAAATGTTCAGAACATGAGGACTGAGTTGATTGGTGAAGACAATTTAGGAAGGGTAAATATCTACTTTGCCGATAACAGAACACACTGAAACCGGTAAACAGCCAATCGCCACACAAAAATTTGGCCGTTCTTTGCTTACTCTTCAAGCCTGACAGCCAATAAACCCCTGCGACATCCAACATTGCCAAAAAACAGGTTAATAATTCATTTTAAAAGTGTTGAGTTTGCATGTCAATAAAACATTTTTGTTCAGTCTAATCATTCTTTGATGAAACATGTTTCTGAATAGCTCAGACAAAAATTGAATCCTATGCAACACTTGGTACTGAACCATTAGTATTACAAACTGAAGATAAGGAACTATGTAAACTTGTTGAGGTAAGAACACTATGAGAATTACCTTACTTACCTCTCCATTGAGAGTCTCCATGGCTGTGATGGCGTCGTCTCTCTCCTCAAAATGCACAAATCCATAGTCCTTGATCTTCTTCACACGTTCCACTTTGCCAAAGGTTACAAACTGTTCTTTGAGCTGGTCCTCCGTCACATCTGAGGTCAGGTTGCGTACGTAGAGCACTTTCACCTTAATTTTTCAACAAAAAAGACAAAAAACTGGAGTGCAACATACCTCACAAATCTTTTCCTCAATCTTGAGCATGATTAAGTGATCAGACATTTTAAAAAGAATTGACTCTTACTCCCATAAAAAATTATCCTCCACTTCAGTTCCAGCAAATTGATAGGAGAATTGTCTAAAAGAAGCTGAAAATGAGTAGGTATGTTTTACATGTCTCTCTTACTTAGAGACATATTTGCTGAAAATAAGAAGGAAATGTTGGCCAATAACTATTACTGATGCTATACTCAGTTGTATTTTGCATATTAGATTATTTGTCCAATTTATCCAATCTTCATCATCTGTAAAGTGTTGGTAAAACAAAAAAAAACAACCTGTATCCTCTAACACTACCTTGGACATGGTGTCTTCATCTGGCTCCTCCTGTGGGTCAGCCCAATCCACAATGATGTCGCACTGCCAAACCTTCACTCGCCCTGTGGACAGCTTCCTCTTGGCAGCAGAAGCATTTTTGTGGTTGTCGAACTCCAAGAAAGCGAAGCCGCGATTCTTCAGCTTGGGGTTATCAGCAGAGCCATAGATGATCACCTCTATCAGCCCTCTTGCAAGTGTTTGAACAGGTTTTAGTTGACAATACACCATTTTTCAATGCAGAAGTTGGTAACATTCCAATAAGTCGTCATTCCTGAAATTGCAGCAATTTAAAATTGACGAATACTGAATAGATGTCAAATATATAAACTCTGTATTTCAAGTACACTTCTTTTCTTTGGTTGTTTTTTTTTCTTTTCTCCACTTTTTAAAGACACACAAAATTTTGGAATTTCACACTGTTTTCAACAAATTTATAAAGCAATTTATTACAGTTGGGATGTGCGTATTTTTCCAAAGAAGAAACAATGCATTTAACCAAAATGGCATCATCCCAAAAAAAGAAATTACAGAGGCAATACTGTTAGCCCTTTTTTCCACAATTTTTCAAATACACTGGACAAAACAAGAAAAAGACAGAACAATCTGTCAAAATAATACCTGTTCGTTTACCAAATTCTTCTTTTATCTCGTCCTTCGTTTTGTTTTTTGGAATATTTCCCACAAATAATCTCAAGTTGGCAATGGAAATATTTATCTTCAACTTCTTCGCCTTTCTGATTTCGTAACCGTCAAGCTGAAAGAAAATAATAGTTTTGAAAATTTTGATTTCACGTCTGGAAAATAATATCTGAACATGGCCAAAACATGAAAAAATGTCTAGATACAAACAGTAAAACACTTAGCAGTTTTAAATGCAGGTAGCTCTGAGCTTTGCAGACGATGAACACTGCAACTGTGTGACAAAAAAAAGAAAACAAAAGTCAAAAGTCGAAAAGGCTTTATGTTCATACATGATGCTTTACAAAGCCTGCTGATATACTTCAAACATTCTAATTCAAATGCAAGAAAACAGTATGGACTTTTTACTTCAATTTCTCTAAACAGTATTCAAATCTTCATTTGGAAGTATAATGCTACAAAACATGACCAGCTAATATTACTTTTTGGTCTTTTATACAACAAAATCTCTCTTCAAATAATATTTGGAAACATACTACCATACCATTAAAATGCAAAATGAATTACAAATACATAAATATATATATCAAAACATCCAACAGCAATAAAACAAACCTAACCCTTCCATTTATCTATACAAGATTGCGCTTATTTCTTAGGACATGTCAATATTTTGTAATAAAATAGGTGCAAAAACCAAACACAGCATTGATACTGCAAGTTTTAACAATCATAATATGAATTTGATTGTAAAAGTTACATTCAAATTCTAAAGAATGGTAGTTATTAATCATGAAGCTGATTTTAACAATAAAGTACAATAGACTGATACAGCAGGTCTAATCAACTTAATGATTTGAACACATTTTTTAACCAAAAAATGAGAAAGACTACCTAATATCAAAGAAATTTTCAATGCGGGCAACCAACATTCTCTTTCAAAAAAAAACAAAAAACAACAATATCAATATTGAACATACTAGTAACAGGGCAAACTTGCAGCATTCATTCATTCAATCATTCACCTTTTTGACAGCCTCTGATGCTCCTTCCTTCTCACAGAAAGTGACGAAGCAATAACCTCGGTTGAGGCCGGTGGCTGGGTCCATCATCAGTCGTAGGTCCCAAATCTTACCACAATCTTCAAACTTGGGAATCAACTCGTCCTCAAACACCTCCCTGGGGATCTTCCCACAGAAAACCTTAAAAAAGGGGGGGAAAAAAAAGAAAAAAAAAAAATCAAACATCAATAGTGCATTTTTTTTTTTTAGCAGTCAAGAGAAACCTATGGGAAGAAAACATCAGAATGGACTGGCCTTCAGTGGAATGACATATTGCTGAAAGCTGCAAACTGCAAGGACTGGAAGAAGCTGACTGCAAAGTCTTCATTGGTGCTCCGATGGTCTAGCAGGTGACGGCGGAAGAGGTGTATTTCTAGATCATCCTAATTACGGAGGCGGGATAGCTTGGTGGTTTGAGAGTTGCGCTTGTGATCTGACGGCCAGGGATAGATTTGAGGTACCACCAAAAGCACCCGTCAACTGAAGTCCCCTGAAAGTCCTTCAGAGAGATTATAAACTGCGGTCTTGTGTATGAATGCACACAGAACATCTTGCACACATAACAGATTTTAAATAACGCATGCAAACTGGTGTCATATAAGACATCATTCTGCAATCGGAATGTGGCTACCTTCACGGTGGGCAAAAACAGTCACTTGTGCAAAATCTCACTAGCTGAGGAACAAAAAATTTTTTTTTTATTAATGGGGCTATATAGAAAGAACAGAACAAAACTTTACAAGGACATACACCTTTTTTTTTCTTTTTTTTTTTAACAGGTTTACAGACCTTTGAATCTTAGAAAAAAAGAGAAAGAAAGAAAGCATACATACCTCATGTCCAGATCCAGGGGCCTGTTGGTCTCCGTCAGGTGGGGGTCCACCATATTTCCTCTGTCCTGTAGTCACATCAAGACTGTATCCAGTCCGGTCCAAGATCTCCTGCAATGCAATACAACCTTGTAAATCAAATTCAGTTGGGATATTTCCATTTTTCATTATCTAACTATAGACTGGATTGTCTCTCTCTCTCTCTCTCACACACACACACTTAAATTCGGTTGGGATATTTCTAATTTCCTTATATTCAAATATGCTACTCTCTGTCTTTCTCTCTCTCTCTCACACACACACACACACACATTGTCACAGGCCCAAAGTCATCATTTGTACCTCACAAAGTGCAGGTAAAAATACAATAAACACGCAAAGCCATATATAATCCACAACTGAAACCCCCCACTTATTGACAAGGTGAAACAATGTTTAAAAAAAAAGAAAAGAAAATCCAAACCTGAAGCTTTTCTGGATCTGGCCCTTTGGCCTGACCAGCTGACCCACTCTTGCTCCTGGCCTTGAAGTTCTTCATTTGACCACACAGGAATGCACTCTTGTTTGTCACATGATCCAAGTTCTTGGTGCAAAACTCTTTCAGAACTAAAATGGCATCATTGGGGTTGTATTCTTTCAGCGCATTGAGGGCTCTCACGTCCAGGTCTGAATGGCTCAATTTTTCTGGAAAAATAGAATTCTGCATAAAGTTCTGTTTGGCTCTTCTGAATAAAATGTTGATTAATACTGAAATCATTGATACATAAAATTTAGATTTATTAACAAGTTTTGGGGACTATAATCTGATCTACAAGAAATGAAGAAGCACTTCCGTATACACATGTAAGGTAAAGTGTGCAGGGAAAAAAACACTGTATCAGTGTATAAAATGAATTTATTATTCACTGGCAATAAAAGTACAGTCTACACAGATAATTCTAAAAGAAAAAAAAAAGGGGGGGGGGGGGGGGGGGGGAGGAAGGGGGGCCAGATCAGTGGCAATGGTTTTTTGTTTGTTTTGCTTTTTGATGTTTTGGGTGTGTGTTTGGGTTGTTTTTTCGGTTTGTTTGGTGTGGTTGTTTGTTTGTTTTTTTTTTGGGGGGGGGGGGGGGGGGTTCCTTGGCTAGAGTTCCTAAGTTCACCAATGGTAAGAATTTGCGTATGTGATTGTTTACTTTGGGGATGTATGCCAAGTATGTTTGTTTCCATAACCCACTGAACCCTGACATGATTTACACTAATCACAGGATCATCAATGTGCTTATTTGATCTTCTGCATGAGTAACATATGTAATAGACCTATAGCAAATTAAGGCACTGGAAGATCTGCATTTGAAAATGACCTGGGATAATAACATGTAAAAATCCCTACCCTCTATTCACCAGATGCCACTGAAATTTGAACCCAGACTTCATGGACCCATGGCATTAACTGAACAAGTTAAATGGTCTTCACCAATCGGCTACAGCATCCCTCAGAGTCCCTATACAATTATGATGTGTTTTTTGTTGCTGTTTTTTTTCTTAAGATTGAAAACAACTTGGACAGTTGCCAAGAATCTGCAAAATAATCCACAAAACACAAGCACTTTGTTTTCAACAATCCCCTCCGGATGAATCATTTTCTACATAAAGACTGGCTGAAAAAAAATAATAAGGGGGTGGGGGGGGGGATCATACTTTTTTTTTTAAAACAGAAAAAAGGACATTCACCTACTTAGGCTACTATGAAAAATACCAGTTCAGACTGGCATGACATGATATCAAGTGTTATCCGAGTAAATTCAGTAATCAATGACTCAACAGACATCAGTAAAGGTGCGAGATGAGCATACTTTTTCATTCTTTGTTTTGTTTGTCCAAACTCACAAGCATTTTGTTGATGCTTTTATTAGTTCTAAATGTTACATTGTATCCCCCTATAAACATACAGGTCTGTATTTCTTTATGGGTTAAAAATAAATTTTTGGTCACAGAAAGCACATTACCTACAAAAAGTTTGAAGTCAGTCAGTTACAAAATTAATTTTTAAAGCAACCATATACTGAAAATTCTTTCAGGAAAAAGGGAGGAAACCATTTGAAGATGGGGGGGGTGGGGGGGGGTGGATTTACATTGTGGTAAGAGCGTTGCACTCAAGATCTAACAGCCTGGGATCAAGATACCACTGAGGCACCTGATCAAGATTTTTTCCCCTGGAGTTACATCAGCACGAACTCCACTCTTCCGAAATCCTTCGTATGAGACAAAAAACTGAGAACCTATGCGTGAACATGCGCAGAACATCTTGCACACATGTTAAAGCCAGTCCCACCTTTCGGAAGAGTAGGCCATTGCATGCTTGTAGGAACCGAATGACAAAAGAAAAAAAAAAAAGCATACACACTATTGTCATGTGAAGACATCATCCCTTATTCATACATATGGTGGTCAGGGGGAAAAAATGGTCACGTACACAAAATTTTACCACAGGTGAACCCCGCAGCTCCTAGTCAAATTAAAAAAAAAAAAAAAAAAAATTACCTGTTCCATATATCTTGATCAGTTCCTTTGCAACAGTCTTACTAATTCCATATTCAGTCAGCTTGTTGAAATTTTCAAGGTTCTCTCCCTCCAAGGCTCCATCATCTTTTTCTTGAGTTGACTTGTCTATGCCATTTGCCGAATTCTCATCATTAGACATCTGAAACATAATAAAAATGATCATCTATTGTGTTTACACAATTCTGTATATAAAAACAGCAAATCTGTTGCTTAATTTAATGTACCATATAGAAGACCCTTCTCCAAAGTACAAAGAATGTTCATAAAGTCAAACCAAAAGGCTCCATGAATTCTGTTGGTGAATTAATGAAAGAGAAATGTAGACACTGAAAAAGGGGGCGGGATAGCTAAGTGGTCAGAGCGCTGGCTTTCCCCCAGTCAAGTTCAGCAGCATTGAGCGTGGTTAGCCTACCAGTTGGATGGGTGGCCGTTTGCGCGCCTTGGCTTCAGTACAGTCCCCCCAGTTCACCTAGCTGTAAATGGGTACCTGCCCTCATTACGTTCAGGGAAGGTAAAGCAGCGAGGGAGAGGAGATGGGCGCCACCCTCAATATTGCTGGCCCCTAGAGAAGCTGAGGTCTCTGATGCCTCGCTCCCCTACCACCACAAAGGTTATGAAACACCTTTAACCCGTTGACTGCCTTAGCACGTCATATGACGTGCTACTGATAGCGCACTCCCAGTGCCTTACCACGTCATATGATGTGCATTGATTTTCCCGATTTTTCCTAACTTCAATTTAAGGTCCATTCCAAAACAATTGATATTTTAAGCTTGTGTGGGATTCCTTCTACCCATGTATGGTTGGGAAATCCCGTTGCGTGGACGGAAAGTCTGTTTTTTCTTCAGTTTCGTTGGCTGACTGGAGCAGTTTTTTATTTTTTGTTTGTTTATTTTTGGATGATTCAGGCATGTTTATAAATTCCAACTTGGCCTTCAAATTAGTTTGGTTTAATGCAGAATTTAATTCTGTGCAAAAGTTGTACACATGTCAATATCAAATTGTTGGTAGTTTAGATGCTAGATTTTTTTGTGAATTATTACCCCATTCGGGCAAAAATCCTTTGGCAGAGCAGATTCAGGTTCTGGTTCTTTATATGGGCAGTCAAAGGGTTAACTATTTTTTAGACACTGAACTAAATAATTTGTTTAGCAGAATCAGAATGCTGTTAGTGACTTGTTCCTACTTGACAAGGTTGACTGTTTTGGGTCAATGCTTACCTTACTTCTGATTTAAGATTTTAAGCTTGATCATTTACGAGCCTATAACAGTATAAGATTTCATTACCTGCTTAGTATTGATCGGGGGGCCTATCTTCTTTTGCTGCTTTTCACTCCAAGTCTTCAACAGAACTTTGAAGGTCAAGGTCGCCGGTTTGGTGTAGGCCTAACTTTCGGTAGGGTGGAAGTGGGTTCAGTGGAGTTTTTGTTTGAATAGTGCCGTGTGATCCACAAAACCACAGGCATATCTGTATTTGTTTGGTAATGATGTCTAAACTTTCAGAGCTATTAAACGTGAGACGTAGGCCTAGTATTCTTTAGCGGATGGGCTTGGGCTTAGTGCTGATTATTTGGTTTTCAGATGCACTTTCTGCATACGCCTAGGCTTGTCTCGTGTTTGGTTGATTCTGGGGTACAGGTAATCCCAAAAAAGTATCGTGCAAAGAATTCCATGCCGGCGCTGGTTAAACATCTGTTGTGGCTCAACAATAAAATTGTCATTCACTACTGTAAACTGCCCAAACCCTGGCCTGTTCTCACCGATGACTGCGCCAGATCAACGCGTGCTAGGCCTACATCAGTGCCATGTTGTGTACACACGTTTCTTTTTGATCGCCTTTTTTCCCATGAACATCCGCGTCATAGGCCTATAACTTAGCTATCTAGTTATTAGTCACTACCCTTGTCCATGCATAATCTCATACTAATCCAAACCAAGCAGTATCACTTACCTTGTTTGTTGATGTTGTGAAGATCTCTCAGTTCCACTGCACCGTCCTTCTTCAGCAAAACAATGGCGGCTACTGTCACGTGACTGTAGGGGGTTACAACTTCCCAACCAAGGACTAGGCTTGAGTAGGCCTATCTTTGGCCTAGGCCAAAGTTAGGATACTCTAGGCCGAGGCAAGTCTAGCCTTGGCCAGTGAAGCCTAAAGCCTAGGCCTAGCCTACAGCCTTGTAGGCCTAGACTAGGGCCAGAATGGCCTACACACTACTAGTAGGCCTAGTTGCAATGTGTTCATTTATTTATTCTTTTAAATTTATATCAATGATAATGGAAAAAAACAATCATGTGGGGTGGGTTGTTGTTTTTTTTTTACATTTAGTCCCAGTGTGTATGCAGTTTTGTAAATCTTGTCATCTGTTCCCACTGGCATACAATGGCCTACTCTTACGAAAAGTGGAACAGGATTTAACGTGTGTGCAATATGTTCTGCGTGCGTTCGCACACAGGGCCTCGATTTATAGTTTCATCCGAAGGACTTTTAGGGAGAGCGGAGGCATGTTAACTCCAGGGGAAAAAATCCCCTCGAACAGGAATCGAACCCGGGTCTGCGAGCGCCATGTTCTGACCACTTGGCTGTCCCTCATCATCATGTCTGTTGGCATAAGAAACAAGGACGCAGGTATTGTTATGTCCTGCTGTAGTGTTCATTACATGAATATTTAGCCTGAAATTGGATAGTGATTCACACTTCTCTTGCAAGCTATTGGGATGGTAGTTTGATCTGAAGCCCCGTGTTCAAACACACACACACACACACACACACACACAGTCACAACACGACCAAGAACACATGTAGCCTACCATCAGTAGGACCTGGCCCTACCCCAAACACACACACACACACACACACACACACACTCACACAAAATCATGATCTGACCAGTAGACACAAAAAAGTCATATGTGTCAGTAGAAGGGCCTACCTTTGAACACCCCCACCCCCATCACCACCACTAACACGTACACGTATATCAAAACTGAGAAAGTTATACATTTATAATAACGCAAAATAAAACTCGTATACGTTGAGGCATACACTTTCATTTTCCACACGCTCTCCATTGTAAATGTTTTTGTTTGGTCTATTTTGTTTGATTCTTTTCTTTTCTTTTCTTCTACAGTCAGGTCAAGCAGCTCACATACAATCGGATGAGCCTACACATGTAGTCCTTAGAGGAACAATCACTCAAAAATATTTACACGGTATTGTCCTGTCACATTGACATTTTATCCGGCAACTCTACCTTTTAGATTCCCATTATCATCATCCCTTCTTGGTCTTTCCTAGTCTTTTTTTTCTCTCTTAACTTCAGGTGTTTGTTTGTTTTTAAAGCTAATCACTGAATCAGATAATCTTTTGGCTTTTTCTCTCTCTCTCTGGACAATGAGAGCATCAATTCAGCTTCTTGTTGTTAAGGAAATATTACAGTCCCAGTGGAGATATCCGATTTAAGGACTTTGGTCGCGAGTCATCCCACTTTGGGGTGGCCGCCCACCCTAAGAAGATCACAATTCTTCAAGCAACAGTGCTATGCATACATAAGGATGTTATACTAGCATAAGGTAATGGTACTCTTCTCTTCTTATGAGAGCATCTGAGCAGTTGTAAGATGTGGTAGAGTGTGTTTGATTTTTTTTTTTTTTTTTTTTTTGGGGGGGGGGGGGGTAGAATTGCCCTAACAGTTATCTGTTTAACTGACAGATTACCACACCAGACGGTTTTGTCTTGCTCTGTCTGATCTGTTAATGGCACCTGCTTTGCTGTTGGCCGCTGTACTGTGTGACACGATTATGGATCTCGAAATGACTCACGACTTTTATTTTGTGGACTATGACTTGAATATTCAAACCTCTAATGTCACTGTTTATGTTCCTCAGTAAAAACCATAAAACCCCCATAAGTAATGATGAAAAAAATTGAACGGTATTTTTTTGTGTGTATATATTTCCCACCTTTCTATCTATCATGATTGGTTTGATTTCTTTTAATGCTGCTTTGTACTCTTGCTGTTTTGCTTTCAAAACGAGTATGGTTATTTTTTCATCCAAACATTCAGTTTTCCCTGTAAAACTCCAAATTCATGATACTCATGGTTGTGCTGTTAAAATCAATGCCTGCTGTTGAGGCCCTACCTACCTATCTGGTTGATAAGTGTCAACAGGCTGGAGGTGTTGTTTTTTTGTTTTTTGTTTTTTTTTCTTACTGCTTGAGAAGGTATACTGTGTATGCGTTTAAACATCAGACAAGGTGAACGATTGTGCTCAAAGTCACAATTTTGCTTGAATTTTTTTTTTTTTTAAAGATTCGTAGTTAGAAAATCAGATATTTTAAAATAAAATGAACATATTTATCTATCGCGAGAAACTGTTTTATTTTGACTTGTGTGTGTTTGTATTGCTATCTCTTTTCTATCCCTCACTTTTCCTGTCCTGTTCCTTTTCTTCCTGTCACCTCCTTTTTGTAATTGTCATTCATGGGATGATTAAAGTGTTTTTGACTGGACTAGACTTGATCTGACTTGTCTATTTTCCATCCTCTTGGTCAATTCTCCTGCTTTTTTTCTTCTCAAAAATACTTAAAAGATAGCAATTATCTCCCACGCCAAAGTCGGATTGCTGGGCCGAACTAAGACTTGCAAAGCACTTAACAGCAGCGCAACGCATTTCCGCTCATAAGTATGACAGACAACAGTAGATGCTATTCCTGTAACGAAGAAGATTGAGTTTTTCGAACACAATGTTTATGTTTCGCGATTTTAGCATGGGTTATTTTGTTTCTTTGCAACAAGAAAAGGTGTAAGGACTAAATTTCACAGGGTTCTGCCTTGTTCTATGATTAAAAATTTTTGTGCGAAACGAAAGCGGAAGTTAGTGGACTGACTGCTGGTGGCCCGCTGGATAGATAATAGGGACAGCAAGCAGGATGTCTGTTGTTGCCAAGCTAAACTTAAATTATTGGCGTGCGAGGCCTGATTGAACATAGGCACTGTATTGCACTTTTTTTTCTTTTGTCTATAGTTGACTTGTGAACTTTTTGGGATTTTGATAAATTGCCGGATGCGTACTCCCTGTCACCCAGTGCCGAACTAGACCCTATAATTATCATGATAAACAAAACATTGACTTTTTCTGATCAGATACACATTGACTGATTGAGTAATAATTTATGAGTAGGTGATTGTCGACCAGTTAACACACATTGTGATAAGTTTCTTTGAATGGATAACATTAAACACACACACACACACACACACACACACACACACACACACACACACACACACACACACACACACACAAAACACACCCCCCCCCCAAAAAAAAAAAAAAAAAAAGAAGACAAAAACAAACAAACAAAAAAAACACCACCAGTTCCAATTCTAATTCTAAATTCTTATCACAAAGCTGAGAAATTAAGTTAGGTGTTATGAGCAAAGGATTACACAGCTAAAGGGTGAAAAAATGGATCCCATAGTGTCATCTGAGAGCTTACAGCTTACAGCACCATACAAAATCGACACATTACCCTCTCCATGCAAACAATACGTGTCTGATAGGACTATATTGCACACATGTATCTGCAACATAGTTGTGAATGTTGTGTGTTGGTGCTGTTTCATGTGGGGCCTAGTGTCTTTCTTTGAGTTTAGGAAAAAAAAGTGCTCTTTATTTAGATAGTCAAACCCATTAAATATCTTGTATGTCTTCTTGCCTTCAGTGACGGCAGTCCTAGGTATCTCAATCTTTCTTGATATGAATAGTCTTTTATTTTAAAAATCATTTTCGTTGCTCTTCTCTGAACTCATTCAAGGGCCTGTGACTGTTTCATTAGTGTTGGGTACCATACCCTGTTCTCTTATTTCAGGTCTCATCAACGATTTATATAGTCCTAAGCAAGAAACCTTCTCTAGAAAAGTAGGTCCTTAATGCTCTTTTTATTATTCCAGTCATTCAATTGGCTTTGTTTACACTATTAGTCTCATGCTTGTAAAAATAAAATAAAAAAGCATTCTGTCAAATGTCACACCTAGATCCTTTTACTTCCTCACAGTTTGATTCTTTAAATTTCTGTTTCCAATGTTCATTATGTAGGCCTATTTCTTTATATAGATTTGCTTTTCCAATATGTAGCACCTTGCTTTTTTTTTTTAAGCACTTAAGTATAGATTCCACTTGTCTGACCCTTCCACTAATGTTTCTATGTCTGTAAATCTTGGTGAAAATTTGAAGAGCTGTAAAGTTTTGTGTCATCTGCGAAAACTTTACATGTACTCTTCATAACACAAGGGAGATTGTTAATGAATAGAGTGAATAAGGCAGGCCCCAGTAAGCTGCCTTGTGATATACCCCTTTCAGCCTCAGTTTCCCCTGAGAAGGTATTTCCAATCCAACCATCAGAGTTCTTTTTTGTCAGGAAGTCCCTTATCCATTCTAACATTTCCTATAATTCCATAAAAATTCATTTTCTTTAGTAGTCTTTCACGTTTTACTGAGTGAAGTGCTTTTTTTGTTGTTTTAATGTCTAAATATCGGACATCTATGCACTCTCCCTCATCAGAGGGCTGCAGTGGTAGAAATTCGCTGCAATTTGAGAGGGTTCGAGTTCGAGGAAATTTTTTCTGAGTTAAATAGTGTGACTCTGATGAATTATTCCCCCGACATCTGCACTTAATTCTGTTGTTTCAAGCCTCGTGCCTAACAATACAGATTTCAAAACTCATAACAGGGGACATAGCTATGATGCATTCTGTATCCTCTAAGTCTATCACTTCCTTGAGTTGGGTTACACAGGATCTATTTCTGCAGAATCTGTGTTGGCACTCTGATTACAATTCCTTTTCTGTCACGTGGTAACTACAGCCTCTCTTAAAAAGGATTCTAAAATTTTACATGTGACACATGTTAGGCTGAATGGCCTGTAATTCCCTGGGTCTGTTCTTGTTCCCTCCTGGGAGATTGATATGAGTGTTGCCGTTTTCCATTCTTGGGGTATTGTGTTTTCTTTGACTGATTTATTAAATAGTATGAATAATGGGAATGCTATCTCTACTCTCAGTTCTCTTCAGTATTTTTGAGGAAACTGCACCTGGACCATACGTTTTGTTTTGAATTTTGTGCTTGGAGGTTTTTTTGTTTGTTTGTTTTTAATTGCTTCAGTGGAACAATCCATATTTTCCAGCATAACACCATTTGACTTGGAGGCTGCAATCAGGTTGAGTGCATTATTTATCTATTAATTCTTTCATGTTGAGGATCATGGAATAAGCACTTATGTGCTTTTTTACATTAAGTCCCCGTGTGTATGCAGTTTTGTAAATTTTGTCATCTGTTCCCGCATTACAGACAGATAGCAAGGACAAAGAGAGATGATTGATTTTTTTCCATAAACAGTAAGTTTTTAGAGATCATGAAAATAAAGAAAACGTTGTTTACAACAGTTGTCACGGTAGCCTAGCGAGAATAAGAAAAGAGATAATGTAATGCGCCTGTACTTATAATGGCCGCCATTGTCAACAAGAACCTGCAAACGTGCGAGATATGCCTAGGTCTATTCAACACGTATACACCCCCACCACAACACAATCGGTCGAATTAGAGTCATACTAATCACCAGCAGCAGTTCAACTTAAAAATCATAGTCAACCTGACCGCGAGTACAACTTAAAATAAAACTTCACACAGGCCTAGGCCAAGATTTTTTTCCAAAGTACTGCGGCCCCTCGTGAAGTGCTGCAAATGTAACTGTGATGTTCGATGCTGATGGCATCACCTGATAAATGTGAGCCGGATTTATTTTTTTTAGGTTGGTGTTAACATCCACATGTGTGGTTGCCATCATACTTTTTTGTGTCAGCTAAAAAAAAAAAAAAGAGAGAGAGAAACCGCGGGGAACAAAAATGCAGTGAGCGCAGTAGAAAGTGCAGTACTACTACTAGGCTACAGCTGGGAGGATCACCTGAAAACAAACTTGTATTTGATTTTGAACTCAGTTTTATCAGGCACACGTAAATCGTATTGTGGTCAGCATGCAAGGGGAAAATAAATCAGGATGTTTTACTTTTCAAGTCAGAAGCAGAGCATCATGCTTCATGTTGGTGATGATATGTGTTGGATTTTTAGCCATTACCATGGTGGAGACACAGGATGAAGCTAAACTGAAAGGGCATTTGCAAGCTTTTGGTAAAAGTGGCACATGGAAAGAAATTGAGATCAGACATGAGTTTCCAGAACCCAAGGAGTTCTTAATGAACTATGTGCAAAAGCTGAAGCCTCTAAAATTGAATGGTGTGGCCAAGAATTCTCGAGCAGTTCAGGAATGGACTGATGATTATCTTCTGGCTTTGGATGTGCCCAAGGATTCTATAGTTCATCTGGAAACAAAGAAAAAGGAAAATCGCCAGCAGGAAACGGCAGAAATGCATTTCCATGATTTTTTGAATATCTACAACCACACGGAACATTACATGGTGGATGATGTCCCAGCCTACCTCAGGTATTATTTAGATTAATGTTTAACTTTGTGGTTGATTTTTCAGCAGATGTTGCCAACTTTGACCTGAACAGTATAATCATAAATCACAGTGTTCAGTAATAAGTGTTGGGATCTCTCCATCTGCATATATTCATCATGCTGTAGGAGTACATGTAGATATCTATGTATGTTCACTCACACACACACACACACACACACACACACACACACACACACACACACACACCACACACACATACACATGCACACCTAGTGGTCAGATCATTGCGCTTGCAATTTGACAACCTGGGTTTGATTCCTGGTTCAATGGAAATTTTCCCCTAGAGTTAACAGTACAGACTCCACTCTACCCAAAAGTCTTTCAGATGAGACTATAAACCAACCTGACCCGTGTGCGAACACACGCAGAACAACTTGCGCTCACATTAAATCCTGTTCCACTTTTCGAAAGAGTAGGCCATTGTGTGCCGGTGGGAGCAGATAAGATTTACAAAACTGCATGCACATGGGGACTGGACATAAAAAAGCACATTGGTGCTTATTCCATTATCATTGATATAAAAGAATAAATAAATTATATAATACACAGTGACACACACACACACACACACACACACACACACACACACACACACACACACACACACACACACCACACACACACACGCATGCATGCATGCATGCATGCACACATGCAAGCGCACACACGCATGCGCACACGGCGTGTGCACACACAACAACATACACACACAGAGTTAATAATCTTAAAGTGAAAAGACATTATGTGCACACACAAACACACTCACACACACACAGTGACACACACACACACACACACACACACACACCACACACACACACACACACACACACACAGTGACACACACACACACACACACACACACACCACACACACACACACACACACACACACACACACACACACACACACACATACAATGACACACACACACACACATCCTCTCTCTCTCTCTCTCTCTCTCTCTCTCTCACACACACACACACCACACACACACACACACACACACACACACACACACACACACACACACACACACACACACACACACACACACACACAGGGGCCAGTGTTTTGGCAAGGAACCTTGGGAGGCATGTGAGGGGACTGTTCTGGAAGACACTGAAGAAGACCATGAGATGTCCTCTGCTGCACCTACCTGAGTTCTACCCCATGCCACAACTTCCTCACCATGCTGGTGACCACGTGAAATCCTGGCAGAACAGATTTAGTGTCTTGGGTGACTGGTTTTGAATTAATACCACACAAAATTTACTTTGCAGTAACTTAGCATTCCGGCTTTGGCAGTTACATGTTTTAACCCTTATACCGCCATTACTTATTCATAATATTGTATTAGATCTCATAACTATTGTTCATGGCTCTAAGCCTGTGGATAGATTTCACATACGTTCACTTTATGTAATTTGGTAGTTTTTATTCTCTTTTTCTCTCTCTTTTTTCTTTTTAGAGTAGGTTTCTTATCGCAGTCTGAGTGTTTCGATTTTGTGTCATCCTAGTTGGAATATTTTGTGTTTGCTTTGGGGGTTGGTAAGTTTATTATCTGTTTTTTTAGGTGTTTTTTTTTTAATAGTTTATTACCTGTTAATATATGACTAACTGTAGTGCAGACATTGGTTTTCATGAATATCCAATTATGTGCAAAACGCATGTTGTGAAAATAATGCAATGGAACTGCAGATCCATCAGTACAAATCACTCATCTTCTTCAACATCTTGCCTCAGAGAAGTATAAAATACTTATTTTTCAGTCCTTGAATCAAAATGGAAACAAATTACCAAAGCTGCCTACTTTTTTATTATCCTCCAATTCACAAAACTGTAGGCACCGATAATAAGTTAAGATAGCTGTCTATATTGTACATGAAACATTGGAGCATAGCCCATGCCCCTCTCCTGTTTCAGACAATACTAAAAACATTCATTCATGTGCAGCTCGTGTAAAACTAAGGGATGATCAGATTATCAATATAGTTTCTGTTTATCTGCCGAAAGGTCCACATGAAGATAATACAGACTGGGTGAGATCTACACAGATATCAAGAGAAAAATGGATAATAGCTGGTGATTTCATTGCTCATTCTCCTTTTTGGGAAAAGGATAATATGTATGTTATCACCAGTAAGAGAGTTCTAGAGAATATTGTTGATTCCTCTTTATACCTTCTTCATGACGGAAGTGTTAAAGGATTCCAGACATCGCAAGTCACTTAGTCAGAGAGCTTGTGCTATAGTCTATAGATCCCTCCTTTAACTCTTTTAGCAGTTCAGAACCTAATGTAAGACAGGATCTAATAACTGAAATTAATCATTTAGTTCACTTTGTCTTTCTTAGAGGATCATAATTATGTTACTTTCTCCTGGGTTCCATCTCACTGTGGTATCTATTGTAATGAAAAGGTTGACAAAGCAGCCAAAACAGCAGCAAATCATTCTTGCTGTTCAACTGTGTTACAAGTACCTCTTTCTCTCCATGCATTGCTTCAAAGTGTTTGCTGGAAACATGTAAAAAAGAAACAGGAAGAGGTTGGATATATATATATATATATATATATATATATATATATATATATATATATATATATTATATATATATATATATATATATATATATATATATATATACAGGGTTCGCGCTAGGATTTTTTAAAACCGGTACTGCCAGTTGCCATTTCAGAGACATCTTGACCAACTCCCCCAAAATCGGTCCCCAGAAAATAAAATCCGGTACGTACTGTGAACAAAACGAAACTAATCAGTGAGGGGGTGGGGGAGGGGGGGATTGTTAGGCAGCAAAACAAAATCTAAATTGAACGCGAATCTCTCAGACTTTGACTGCCGTGCTGCTTGCTGCCACTCGCTTCTTGGGCAGGAAGCCACGAAGGAAATAGGATTTTTTTTCTAGCGCCTGTGCCACTGTCCGTGTCAGTCTGTTGTTTTGCATGGCATCATTCGTGTGACTTATATTCTTCTTTCTTGTTTCTATGCTTGGCGCTCATCTAGGCCTAGATCTTTGTTCAATTTAGATTTGGTTTTCGACTCCTCTCTCAAAGCAACGCGCAAATTCATAGTCATAGACCCTCGCTTTTCGCTTTTCGTAAGAGCAGGCCATCGTGTGCCGGTGGGAACAGATTATATTTACAAAACTGCATACACACGGG
>CM060327.1:39745848-39750848 GCA_030674155.1 Stramonita haemastoma | reverse complement strand
TTTTAATGATTTCTGTATGTTGCATTATTATACATGTATGAATGTATATATATATACATGTATACATCATGCATGTGGGTTATGCAGTGTGGGCTTTATTGTACAATTTTGCCATTACAACTGTCTTGAGTTGATACTACAGGGTTTTTTTGTTTTGTTTTTTTAAAAACAAATTTGCACAAAGTGTAGAGTACTTTGTACTACATGAAAATATTGAAACTTCAGTTTTTATATCAAAACTACCACCCAGACCTTCTGTAATCTTCGGTTAACTGGCGGGAAAAAAAACCAGTGTAGGAAAAGGACTATAACCAGAAATGTCAAGCCTCAGAACACTACAACTGGAAACATCCTGAAGTCCTTGTCTTAAGTAACATTTGAATTTCGACTATTGCCTCTTCAGCATTAATTGAACGGACAGGATCTATACTTTGAAGGTTGATATTGTGTGTGATAACACCCTTGTGAAATGGTGTCTTGGCAGCCCCGATGTGATGATACCCTGCAGTTTACAGTGTCCCGAGCTGCTGGAGAAGGGGCTAGCATTTGCTGTGAGTATACAGAGCATGTAGATCTAGCATGTGTTTCTTGTTCTGTGTGTGTGTGTGTGTGTGTGTGTGTGTGTGTGTGTGTGTGTGTGTGGTGTGTGTGTGTGTGTGTGGTGTGTGTGTGGAGTGAGAGTGTGACACAGAGAGGAGAGAGAGAGAGAGAGAGAGAGAGAAGAGATGTGTGTGTGTGTGTGTGTGTGTGTGTGTGTGTGTGTGTGTGTGTGTGAGTGTGACAAAAGAGAGAGAGAGAAGAGATTATGTGTGTGTGTGTGTGTGTGTGTGTGTGTGTGTGTGTGTGTGTGTGTGATTTTTGTTATTTCCCAATGGTGCATTGAATAAGCGATGCATTTGGTTTTTTTCATTAAGCTATCTATAGATCTAGTAAACAAAAGCAACTTCATCATTGATATTTAACTATAAATTAATACAACAACCCATAACAATAAGATAGACTCAATAAAAAAAAAAGTAATAATAAAACAATTCACTGCAAAACTCCATGCATGCATGCACACATGCACACATGCACACACGCATGCACTCATTCACGCACACACACACACACACACACACACACACACACACACACACACACACACACACACACACACAACACACACACACACACACACACACACATACACACACACACAAACACACACACACACCACACACACACACACAAACAAACACACACACAACATGTATACACATGCACATGTGCACACCCTTAGTTTTTAAAACATTTCAAAATAGAAAAAAAGCTAATTAAAACAAATCAATTAAAAGTCAAAGAAACAAATTATATCAGGTTACAGTATCACCTATTCTTTCACATTTATGCTTTATGAAAAAGCAAAAACAAAACAAAACAAAGAAATTGCTATGCTTCATTGCCGTCAGCAATGACAGTACTGTTGAGCAATGATAGGTATCTCACCTCTCATATGAACTCATGCTCTTAAACTAAGTTAAGTAGTGCTTTTTTTAACATTAGATGTCAATTCAGTGACAGGCATCTCTCCTCATATGAACTCATGCTCTTAAAACTAAGTTAAAGTAGTGCTTTTTTTAACATGAAGATATCAATTCAGTAACAATCAACAAATAAAAAATATTAAACAAATGGATCAGTAATAATGATGATGCTGATACAATGATAATATGACAATCACCCATCACCACTAAGAGCAATAACATGACAATAACAAAAAAGTGATGGAGAAGGAAGAGTTAAAAGTTAAAGTCTGTCCCGAGCCTAAGGCTCATCAGGCCAGTGCTTATCCCGGTTTCTGTGGCGTTAAGCGACTGAGAGTCATAGACTCCCCCCTGGATAGGACGCCAGTCTATCGCAGGGTTAACCCCCAACACAAGGTTGGTACCCCTTTGACACCTGGGTGGGGTGAGAAAATAGCCGTAAAGTGCCTTTTCCAAGGGCACACCGCTATAGCCGAAAGCTGGGATCGAACCCGCAACCTTTAGATTACGAGTCCAATGCCCTAACCACTAGACTACAGCGGCGGTGAAAAGGAAGAGGTGTGGGGATTATCGAGAAGGAAGGGGAAAATAACAAGCAAACAAATAGAAAAACAATACAAACAAACAAAAAAACCAACAAAATAACAACAAAAAACAACAAAAGCCCACAAGCAACCAGACTATCAAACCAAAACAATAACAGTTATAATAGTATTGTAAATCCCATCTCTACCTACAACAAAAAAGCAACATCCATAATTAAACCTGTTGAATTAGACAAGAGAAAACGCATGGACAAAAAAAACAAAAAAAAAGGGCATCACAATATCTAGCCATCACATCAACCATTTGCTTTTCCCCTTTCCGTTTTATTCAACTCACATATTATACACATGCTTTAATAAAGATATATAGATTGCACATGAATACGCTTTCATTAACAATAACAACAGCTGTACAAAAAGTCTCTTTCTCTCCCCTTCCACCCCCTCCACATGTATGTATACACAACATTGCAACAGTGTGTTATTTCTGGTCACAGCAAATCACTCCTGAGACATGTTTGTAGGATGCAGAAAGGGCTGATGCATTTAATTTAAGCATGGCTGATTGACTTACACTTACAAGTCAATTCCTAAACATTTAAATGCATTAAACGGTTATTCAGCTGTGTCATGAGCTGATTTTTATATTTCATGTAAACTTTTTTGGAGCTTGTGTGTGTGTGTGTGTGTGTGTGTGTGTGTGCGCGCGCGCATGCATTTTGTATGCTCTAGTTTTTAGGGTTTTTCAACTTAATTTGTTATATTATTAATGAAAAAATTGTTCACAGCAATATAGAGATTTTGGGCTGGATTATTATCATCTTCATGCTCATGTGGGCCGCCGCACACACACACACACACACACACACACACACACACACACACACACACACACACACACACACACACACACACACACCATTCATGAGAATATATATGTGAGATCATGACTGTTATTGATTGCCTGAAAAGAAAACATTTAGTCTTCAAACCTACCTATCGTTTCAAGACAAAAAAAATTGAAATATCACATTATCAAAACTTGCACATGTATAGCCTCAAAACCCATCGTCTTATTCAAATGCCATAAAACTGTGAGGTTCTGGGTTTGATTCCCAGCCTTGACTTTTCTTGCCAGTTTTAATGGGAAAATCAAACTGAATGTCAAGTCTTTCAGAGGAGACTCTAAACTGCTTGTCAGACCTGTGTACTTATGGATTTATACATGTCAAAAGGCCCCACAACAGTTGAAAATCAGAAAGAGCAGGAAGTAAAATTTGTAGCCTGTAAAATCCCCAACTGGATCCCCAAAGTCTCAATGTAGAGCTCTACCTTATTGGGGGGAGGGGGGGGGAGGGAAGGGGAACGATCACATACACATAAATCTTACCATACAGCTGAGGAATGAAAAAAATATGTACCCCATCTCTCTCTCTCTCTCTCTCTCTCTCTCTCTCTCTCTCTCTCTCTCTCTCTCTCTCTCTCTCTCTCTCTCTCTCTCCATGTCATCTGGCAATTTCTCTCTCTCTCTATCATCTCTCTCATCTCTCCAAAATGGACTAACTGTGTCTCGTCTCTGTCTAGTTATCTGTCTCGCTTTTCTGCCTTCCTGTCTGTCTGTCTGTCTGTCTGTCTGTCTCTCTCTCTCTGCTCTGCTCTCTCTGTCTGATCTCCTCTCTCTCGCTCTCTCTCTCTCTCTCTCTCTCTCTCTCTCTCTCTCTCTCTCTCTCTCTCTCTCTCTCTCTCTCTCTCTCTCTCTCTCTCTCCTTGTGTCTTATCATAGATAAAGAAACTTGGAAAAGGAAGGGGCCCTGCTAGGTTTAACTTTCCCAGGACAAAATTTTATGCAGAGGCCCTAACAAGTCCTCAACAAGATATAGCCGTAAAGTCAAGTCAGGTGAACAAATATTAGGGTTTAAAAATTTAGTTAAAACTATTTGACGTATTTATATTTTATACAGTTTACTTCTTTTTATACAGTTCAGATCATGTAGGTTAACAGTATGGTTTTAGTGTGTGTGTGGTGTTGTTGGTTTTTTTTTTGTCAATGCAGTATGACACCAAACAGAAAAACAAAACACAAAATGAAAACTTGATACAATGACAAATGATGCAGCCATGCGCAATATTAACCTCTTATATATATGTATTTAATTTGTGTGTAACTTTCACATACATACCTGCAAACCCACACACACACTCACGCACCTACTCACCCACCCATACATACACACATGCACGCACACACGCACACACACACACACACACACACACACACACACACACACACACACACACACACACACACACACACACACACACACACACACACACACACACGGGAGTGCAGGCATGCACACAACACACACACACACACACACACACACACACACACACACACACACACACACACACACACACACACAACACACACACACACACAGAGGAGTGCAGGCATGCACACACGTTATGATATCCTGACTATTTTAGCCCTTTACTCTGTAATGTCAATAGAATTTGTTCTGAAAAAGAAAATGAAAAGCTGAGATTTGTTGGACATTTTTGTTTGGTTTTAGCTTAACTACAGGCATACATTATATATATATATATATATATATAATATATATATATATATATATATATATATATATATATATATATATATATATATATATTTTTTTTTTTTTTTTTTTTATTACCGTACCACATCGTTACTTTTGTTCATTATCACGCATTCGTTTTGGCCTGTCTTTTTTTCTCTTTTTTTTCCCCTTTTCTCTTTTCTTTAAAAAAAAATCTCTTTGTACTTAAAAAAATAATGCATACAGCTGTGTACATACTGATATCAGCTCAATTATACAGCCCAAGAAATAGTCGTTTCTGTGGTTTGATTGAATTGATTTATTTTGATTGATTTATTCTTTTATAT
>CM060327.1:39738348-39740848 GCA_030674155.1 Stramonita haemastoma | reverse complement strand
CCTGGACTTTTTTGTGAAGAGATGTAAAATTGAGGACCATTATCCTCAAAATAAAGGGAATGAATTATGAATAATTGAAATGAATAAACAGATTAGTAGATAAATATTTGGATATTCTCCTAAAAGAGTAGTTTTTTCCACAACATTTAGTCATTGTACTTTGTAAGTTTACTCAGAAGTGTGTGTGTGTGTGTGTGTGTGTGTGTGTGTGTGTGTGTGTGTGTGTGTGTGTGTGTGTGTGTGTGTGTGTGTTTCAGTGTTGATCTCACCCGTTATCCCAAGCTGGCTGAAGCAGAGTATTATCACGTTCACGCTAAAGCTGGTGATTGTCTCTACATTCCCTATCTATGGTCAGTATGTGTAGACTGTTTCTACATCCATGTGTACACTGTTGTATTAGTGGTAAGTATGTGTAGACTGTTTCTACATCCATGTCTACACTGTTGTACCAGTGGTGAGTATGTGTAGGAGGTTTATCAGTGGTGAGTATGTGTAGGTGTTTCTACATCCATGTGTACACTGTTGTATCAGTGGTAAGTATGTGTAGACTGTTTTTACATCCATGTCTACACTGTTGTATTAGTGTTAAGTATGTGTAGGCTGTTTCTACATCCATGTGTACACTGTTGTATTAGTGGTAAGTATGTGTAGACTGTTTCTACATCCATGTGTACACTGTTGTATCAGTGGTAAGTATGTGTAGGCTGTTTCTACATCCATGTGTACACTGTTGTATCAGTGGTAAGTATGTGTAGGCTGTTTCTACATCCATGTCTACACTGTTGTATTAGTGGTAAGTATGTGTAGACTGTTTCTACATCCATGTGTACACTGTTGTATCAGTGGTAAGTATGTGTAGGCTGTTTCTACATCCATGTGTACACTCTGTTGTATCAGTGGTAAGTATGTGTAGGCTGTTTCTACATCCATGTGTACACTCTGTTGTATCAGTGGTAAGTATGTGTACACTGTTTCTACATCCATGTGTACACTGTGTTGTATCAGTGGTAAGTATGTGTAGGCTGTTTCTACATCCATGTGTACACTGTTGTATTTGTGGTAAGTATGTGTAGGCTGTTTCTACATCCATGTGTACACTGTTGTATCAGTGGTAAGTATGTGTAGGCCGTTTCTACATCCATGTGTACACTGTTGTATTAGTGGTAAGTATGTGTAGGCCGTTTCTACATCCATGTGTACACTGTTGTATTAGTGGTAAGTATGTGTAGACTGTTTCTACATCCATGTGTACACTGTTGTATTAGTGATAAGTATGTGTAGGCTGTTTCTACATCCATGTCTACACTGTGTTGTATCAGTGGTAAGTATGTGTAGGTGTTTCTACATCCATGTGTACACTGTTGTATTAGTGGTAAGTATGTGTAGACTGTTTCTACATCCATGTGTACACTGTTGTATTAGTGGTAAGTATGTGTAGACTGTTTCTACATCCATGTGTACACTCTGTTGTATCAGTGATAAGTATGTGTAGACTGTTTCTACATCCATGTGTACACTGTTGTATCAGTGGTAAGTATGTGTAGACTGTTTCTACATCCATGTGTACACTGTTGTATTAGTGGTAAGTATGTGTAGACTGTTTCTACATCCATGTGTACACTGTTGTATTAGTGGTAAGTATGTGTAGGCCGTTTCTACATCCATGTGTACACTGTTGTATTAGTGGTAAGTATGTGTAGGCCGTTTCTACATCCATGTGTACACTGTTGTATTAGTGGTAAGTATGTGTAGGCCGTTTCTACATCCATGTGTACACTGTTGTATTAGTGGTAAGTATGTGTAGACTGTTTCTACATCCATGTGTACACTGTTGTATTAGTGGTAAGTATGTGTAGACTGTTTCTACATCCATGTGTACACTGTTGTATTAGTGGTAAGTATGTGTAGGCCGTTTCTACATCCATGTGTACACTGTTGTATTAGTGGTAAGTATGTGTAGGCTGTTTCTACATCCATGTCTACACTGTGTTGTATCAGTGGTAAGTATGTGTAGGCTGTTTCTACATCCATGTGTATACTGTTGTATCTGTGGTAAGTATGTGTAGGCCATTTCTACATCCCTGTGTACACTCTGTTGTATCAGTGGTAAGTATGTGTAGGCTGTTTCTACATCCATGTGTACACTGTTGTATCAGTGGTAAGTGTGTGTAGGCTGTTTCTACATCCATGTGTACACTGTGTTGTATCAGTGGTAAGTATGTGTAGGCTGTTTCTACATCCATGTGTACACTGTGTTGTATCAGTGGTAAGTATGTGTAGGCTGTTTCTACATCCATGTGTACACTGTGTTGTATCAGTGGTAAGTATGTGTAGGCTGTTTCTACATTCATGTCTACATTCCACATGGGGCCTCAGTTTATAGTCTCTTCCGAAGGACTTCAACATTCAGATCTTTTTTTTTTCATCCAATTCGGAAGAAAGGGAAAAGCCAGAAATCGAACCCAGAACCTAATGATTTACCTGTTATGCAGGTGAACAT
>CM060327.1:39733348-39735848 GCA_030674155.1 Stramonita haemastoma | reverse complement strand
GGGAGAGAGGTAGAGAGGGAGAGGGAAAAGGGAAGAGAGAGAGAGGGAGAGAGAGAGAGAGAGAGAGAGAGAGAGAGAGAGAGAAGAGAGAGAGAGAGGAAAATCTGATTGTTTTAAGCTTAGTTTCTCGCTTTTGTGTCATTGAAATAGAGTAGGGATGTGTTTTGTCTTGTTACCGTAGAATAATTTGAATTTGTAATCTAGAGTGTCATGTTGGATAAGACTTAGTAAGGGTTGTGACTTGAAATAGTGTATATTGAGATTTTGCTTGTGCCTGTTATTGTGAGTGTAGTTGGATAGTTGGTTATATAAATAAGTAATTAAGCTTATCATTTGCTTTGCTATATCTATATGTTATATAATTCTTTATGATTGTTTGCCAGTGGGTTGTTGTTTTTGGTTTGTTTTTGTGTCAGTGTGTTGTTTTTTTATGAGGACCTGGTGTAAAGAAGCCTCTGGCGTATCCATATCCATAAAACATTCGAGTTCTCTCTCCTCTCTCTCTCCTCTCTCTCTCTCTCCTCCTCTCTCTCTCTCTCTCTCTCTCTCTCTCTCTCTCTCTCTCTCTCCTCTCTCTCTCTCTCTCTCCCTCTCTCTCTCTCTCTTCTCTCTCCTCTCTCTCTCTCTCTCCTCTCTCTCTCTCTCTCTCTCTCTCTCTCTCTCTCTCTCTCTCTCTCCTCTCTCTCCTCTCCCTCTCTCTCTCCCTCCTCTCCCTCCCTCCCTCCTTCTCTCCGTGTCTTTCTTTCCCCCCCCCCCCCCTCTCTCTCTCTGTCTGTCTTTCTCTTTCTGTCTGCCTGTCCCGTCTCTCTCCAAATTTTATCTGTTTTTTTCTTCTTCTCATTGGCTGTTTGTCTGTTTGTTTTTTTTGTTTTATAAATTATATATATGTGCAAACTCGAACACAAGCTCACAGCCCCGATATGTCCGTCACAGTTGAATGGCTGTAAGTGATGTAAAAGGAGATGAAATCTTTGATATCATCCTCCTCATCCTCATTGTTCCTCATTTCTTCCTCATCACCACCATTACCACCACCACCACCACCACCACCACCATCACCATCACTATCATCATCATCATCATTGATGATAATATATCAAGATCTTTTCAATGGCCTTGTTATGCCGTTGAGCCTTTTTTTCCCCCCAACTTTTTATGGCTTTGATAACATGATCATGTTGCGAATTTTGTGTGTGTGCGTGTTAGTGTTAGTGTGTGTGTGTATGTGTGGTGTGTGTGGGTTGTGGTGTGTGTGTGTGTGTATGTGTGTGTGTGTGTGTGTGTGTGTGTGTGTGTGTGTGTGTGTGTGTGTGTGTGTGTGTGCGCTGGGGAAAAAGGGGTGAGAATGAGGGAGGGTCGGATTTTTTTTGCAACTGTGATTGTACTAGAGTGTAATTCTTTGCCATTTCAGGATTTCAATTTGGAAGAGTTAGTCGCCCCTGCCCAGCAGGTGATTCTTGAGGTATGGATTCAGATTGCTTTTGTGTCTGTTTGTATTTGATTTGATGTGATTTGATTTATTCTTTTATATCGAGGATAATGGAATAAGCACTCTTGTGCTTTTTTACATCCAGTCCCCCATGTGTATGCAGTTTTGTAAGTGTCATCTGTTCCCACCGGCACACGATGGCCTACTCTTACGAAAAGCGGAACAGGATTTAACGTGTGTGCAAGATGTTCTGCGTGTGTTCGCACACGGGGCCACGGTTTACAGCCTCATCCGAAGGAAGAGACTAACTCTACGTTTGTATTGTTGTGATGTCCATGTTTGTGGCTATTGGGATGATGAATGATGTGTTTGTTTTTTTTTCATTCCTTGTCTAGAGCTCTGAGGCCAACCAATGGTGAGATGTTTGCTATGGAACTGTTTTTGTCCACCATTAATTAAAGTAGCCAGCATTCAGACTTTAAGGGATACAGTTGGGAATTGAACCTAACCAATTTTGCCAGGACAGTCGGGAGGTACCTCCTGCTCTTTCCAGTTTTCAGCTGTCGTGGGTTCTTTTTGATGCACTAGTGGTAAGAACACAGGTTTAGAGTCTCCCCTCGAAAGACTTGACATGTGTTCGATTTTCGTGTCAAACTGGAATGAAAGGGCAAGTCTGGGCTTACTATCTACTTGTTAGGTAGGTGAAAATCTAAACCGTTCTGCCACCTTCCTTCTCATATGATGGTTTAACTGTAGTAATGATAATAATGGGAATGATCTCTTGTAGAAATATGGCTGATTATTGATGATCTGGTGATGATAATTTGTGGCATACCTATTTTTTTTAAAATTTTAATTCACCACCACATTTTATAATACACCAATTATGTCAATCGCCCCAGATTGACACATTGTCCTTACTTCATACCATGCAACTAACAGTACACACACACACACACACTTACACACAGTGTTGTCATGGATAGTTTAGTGATGTGTTGTGTAACATTGCATCTGCTATCTGACAACTGTGTTTCGAATCCTGTTCAAGGGGATTTTTTCCTAGGGCAA
>CM060327.1:39725848-39728348 GCA_030674155.1 Stramonita haemastoma | reverse complement strand
CTGACCCACTTTTTTTTTTTTTTTCGCTAGGAGCCATTTTAGGCAGGTGGGGGTCAGGATGTTGATTTAGGGATTTTGATTGATTATAAAAACTATTGCTATTCCTCTACCTTTTAGGGAAATCCAAGGCGTAAGGTTTTTTGTCTTTTTGCATTTAAAACGTGTTTCAAAATACTCAAGCCCTCATTCTGACCAAATGTTATGATGCTAGACTTGCCAATTTCTCATTTTGTCACTTTCTGCAGTCGATCATTTCAATTTGTAATACCTTTTAATAGAATTGTCCAATTTTCAATCTGTTTTTTGTACTGGATAGCCTTTTTATTGCAGAATAATAACATGTCAGTAATTAAAAGTTGACTTCTGGTGCAGTGCACATCATTATGTGGTGGAGTGTGTCACACACACACACACACACACACACACACACACACACACACACACACACACACACACACACACACACACACACACACACACACACCACACACACACACACTTTCAGCAAATATGTGAGATATTTGCGTATGCGACAGTTTTTAACCACAATGAAGGTAGGCGCATTCCAACTTTTGGAATGTTGTGAAAGATGTTAAAAACCCAAATTACGTCAGTATCTTTCCTTTATTTTATTATTGTTTTTTTTTTAATACGATTTCATGCCTGATCCTCTAAGAAATTCACCACTAACTGTGATCATAGCAACACTTCAAGGTTACATGGTATATTGCACGATGCTTTCTTCCCGCCAGGCACCTTATCCATGGAGTGAAAGCAAACGGAATTCTGGTGTGCTGAAATTTTAGTGAAGAATGTTCTGCGGGGTGTGACACTTTTGGTTACTCGTAGTCTGCCTGATATATAATATATCCGTTGCATGAGTAATGAGTTTGGGAAGAGTTGCCTGTCTTTATCTTTGGTTTTCTGTCAGAGTAAAAGAATCAGCATATATTTAGTTATGATTTGTTCTTGTATCCTTTTGTGTGGTTGATTTGGACTTTCTGTGATGAGTATTGGAAGAAGTTGCTGTAATTAACCTTCTTTTTGATTCTATGAGTCTGCAGGTTATGCATATATGTAAAGCTTGTGTGATAAACTTTACTGTTTGTGGGTCTTTATTCTACTTAAAAATCTGTTTGGAAGCAAAGCTTGTTTGATATGATTTATTTCTTGAAATATTGAGTATTTTACATATATGTTTGTAACACTTATCACATGGTTTTTTTTTTAAAGAAGTGTCTTGGATTAGTTGATGTTGGTGCACCAGATGCTATTTGGAATTATCAGATTATTATTAATTCAGATATAATTGCTCTTTGTCAGGAGGTTTGGTTTTTTGTTTTTGTTTGATTTTGTTTTTCAAATAAAAAAAGCAGTAATATAGTGTTAGCCACTTTGAATTCTCTTTCTTTCTCTCTCTCCATCTCTCTTTGAATGGTATATGTTATTCTTACTGGACTTTGATGTATATGCTATATAAATATGTCAGCTTAATATGTTGCAAATTATGTGATGTGGTTTCAGGTATTGCATAATGTTGACAATATAAAAAAAGAAGACAGATTGTGTATGATTATTTGAGAAATTGATTGTGTGAGAAGTTGATGAAAGACATTGGTAAAGGTAAAGGTGTCCCATAACCTATGGGGTTATAGAGGACAAGGCATCAGAGACCTCAGCTTTTCTAGGGCCCAGCATATTGAGGGCAGCGCCCATTTTCCTCTCCCTCGCTGCTTTACCTTCCCTGACCCCAAAGAGGACAGGTACCCATTTACAGATGTGTAAACTAGGAAACTATACTGAACCTAAGGCATACAAACGATCACCATCCACTGGTAACCACACTCAATGCTGCTTTTTCTTAGCTTGGGGAAAGCCAGTGTTCTGACCACTGCTGAGCTATCCTGAACAGACACAGAGTTTTCAACAAATCTGGTAGTTCCAATCAAAAAGAATGTTGCGTAGTGTAGTGTGGTGTATGGTTGTGCATTGATCTGTGAAATGGATTTGCTGCGGGCGGCGGGTTGAAACATTGTGCGTTTTCTGGGGGTCATCCAGAACATAGTAGTTCTGTCTCACTCATGGGACCCGAGATTGCCCTGAGACTTAAGTGCATGCTGAATGAGAAGTTTGTGTATGGCTGTCTTCAGTTCAGTTACCTTGCCACAGACAGATCCAGTCATGTTCTGATTTCAGGGAATTTCTCTCTCTCTCTCTCTCTCTTTTTTTTTTTTTAACAGATTGTTAACACTATCCCTACGTTAAGGGAGAGAACCCCTCTTTTCTTGTACACATGCACTGTGCCTATATGTAGGGAGGTCTAGGAAATGGTTGGTTGCCCAATAGTGGGGCAACCCGTAGGGAAAAGGTTAAGCTAATTCTCATGGCTGAAGACAGTCTCAACATCATATCTTAATGCATAACCCCTTTTATTGTAGACTTTTGGTTGGTCAGGGTTGTTGATATGACAGACAACATTACAGTTGGTTTTAAACCCTGT
>CM060327.1:39673348-39723348 GCA_030674155.1 Stramonita haemastoma | reverse complement strand
GGCAACACAAACATCAATACCAATGGTTTTAGGTCTACTGCCATTGCAGGAGCCGCCAGAATGTCACCATTTAGGCCGACAGCCCTGATCTGCACTGGGGATTAAACTCCCCGATTTTTCCTCAGGGGTGGTATCTAAACACAACACTTGTGTGCATGCTGGTTTTTTGCTTGTTTATTTGTTTGTTTTATTTTGTTGTCATCCGCTCCTAATGGCACACAATGGCCAGCCCCCCTCCCCCCCCCCCCCTTTTTTTTTTTTTTGTTTGGTTGGGGTTTTTTTTGTTTGTATTCCTTGGCTAGAGTTCTCAGGTTCGCCCAGTGCTGAGGCTTTTGAGTAAGCGATCATTTTTTGCCCACCATAAAGGTAGCTGCATTCTCACTTCAAGGACACAGGAAAGAATTGAACTTTAACTCTCTTTTTTTCTAAAACAGTTGGGAGGTACCGCCCTGCTGTTTCCAGTTTTCAAGTGTTGTGGGTTCTTTTGACCTACACATGCTGCTTTTAGATTGTCTGTTCTTTTGGCATGCACAAGTAGGTAAGCACGCAGGTCCGACTGGTTTAGAGTCTCCTCCGACAGATATTCAGTTCAGTTTTCCTGTCAAACTGGGAAGAAAGAGTTAGAGCAGAACCTCATGGTTTACTTGTTAGGCAGATGGACGTCTTCATCCTGCCTGCCACCTTCCTAGGCATAGAGATAATAATAATGATAATTTTTATTTAAAAAAACCTTCGTATATGATTTTATTTATTTTCATTTACCTTATTTATTTATTTATTTATTTACTGTTTCATTTCAAGGATAATAGAGTAAGCATTCAAATGCTTTTTTTCTTTTTTTTAACATCCAGTTCCAGTCTGTGTGCAGTTGCATAAATTTTGTCATCCATTCCCACCGGCACACAATGGCCTACTCTTCTATTGATGAACAAAAACAAAAACTGGCAGCGGTGGGATTCGAACCCACGCCTCCGAAGAGACTGGTGCCTAAAACCAGCGCCTTAGACGCTCGGCCACGCTACCTTCGTGAACATCGGTGGAATTCATGCTCTAAGTCGCTAGATACGATTATTTTCCCCTTCTTCCCACGTGTCGCCTGCGTTTTTCACATTAAATAACAAGGGATGTCTTTTATGTATACCGTTGCACACTGAACCTTCGTCAGTTGCGATGGTTATCCATAAATCTCAAATGATAATGAGTTAATTTACTCAAGCATATGCGACCACAAGGCCTTAGGTCCTTCGATGAGTTTAACCATTTCCATTGGCCACTAACTGTGCTTGAGATATCTTCAACAGATGAAAATCAACCATACACCGACCATCATGATCACTGTCTCGTATAAACCACCACACTCTCCTCCCCCCCCCCCCTCCCCCACACACACACACACACACAGGCACTCGTGCACACAATAGGCCTAAGCAACAGGATGCCAACTGTCCGTTATCGATGCCGTCTTCAACCGGAGACAATGTTAGGCCTAGCTGAAAGGCAACCACTTTAATAGGCCTATTATATCATAACCATGTTTTTATCAATTGTAATATCATTATTCTTTTCTCGGATATGAAACGACAGATTTGACAGGCAGTCAAGATGGATTGCTTTTAGCTGTCAGATTGCTTTGAACCTATTAGTTTGATTTATCTCAGAGGAGCTAGGCCTATCCGATGATTTTGGGACTGTACCATTAGCCTAGCCTAGTAACCTAGCCTAGCCTCAGCCAGACCTTCACTGCTCTGAAAATGTTCCACAGATAAAATGATTATATCTTCGTAATTATATTATTATATGTTTCTATGTTCTGCAAACTCCCATACTGTGAAAGAGGAGGATTTGAAGGAAAATAAACTCACTGGGACATGCTGGAAATACCTTTTTACAAACATAGAGAAACTAGAAGAAATGGTGATATTTAAATGAAGAATAGTTTCAATCAGGGAATCAACTAAGAAATGTGGTATAAGTAAAATAAATTTGTCCACATCTTTCAACAGGTAGCGTGGCCGAGCGGTCTAAGGCGCTAGTTTAAGGCACCAGTCTCTTCGGAGGCGTGGGTTCGAATCCCACCGCTGCCAGATTTTTTTTTTCGTTTTTTTTTTTCCTGTTTTTCATTCCTCTTTTGTTGTAAATTCTAAACTGAAAACTTATCATTATTATCATCAGTTTTATGACCTATCGCGACGTCGCGGGACCGCTGGTGTAGTTTTCTACAGGCTGATCTGTCTTCAGTCTTTCATATTTCAATGGTTTTAATACATTGTATCCAAACATTGGTGTGTGTGTGTATGTGTGCGTTTGCGTGTGTGCGAGCGTGCGCGCGTACAAGTCTGAGTGTTTGTGACATTTTTATATGAAGTTATCATATAATGTCTGAACAAATATGAAATGTAGCTATTTCGTGTCTTTCATTATAATTCGTATCAATATACCTGTCAGTATTGTAAATGTAATTGCCCTTCAGGGATGATTAAAGTGTTTTTGACTTCGACTTTTTTCCCTTTTTTTTTTTTTTGGGGGGGGGGGGGGGGGGGGGTACAATCAACACACTTAAAAAAAACAACTTTTATCTTGTTTATTGCAGAGCACAGGGCAATAGTCCTCTATCTTTCTGTGATGACAGCTTCTTGCGAGAATCAGTTGTCATCTCTGTCTTCCGTAGCTTGACTTTGCTTCTGTTATTTGTGATCATTATCCCCCAACCCCCGTTATTTTTATGTTGTTAATTCATTTTCGCCTTCTACCTTTGAATATTTTTAAAAATACTCTCTTTGTTTATGGTGCTGTGTTTCTCCATTTTGTTCACACACCACCATACCACAACTTGACTCGTGTTGGCTTGCTCTTAAGATTTGTTTTTTTAAATTTTTTATTATTTTAAATTTATTATTATTATTATTATATTAAAGATTTGTTAATCTATTATTGTAGCATATTGTCAGTACCTTTGATTCAATTCATTGCATCCCCCCCCCCCCCCCTCCCTCTATCGTTTGTTTTTAATTACTGGTGTCGTTGTTCTGCTACTTGTTGTGTGGTGGGGGGGGGGGGGGGGGTTGGTTTTTGTATTAAATCTTTTTTTTTTCTTTTCTTTTTTCGTTCTTAGGATAGAGCTCCGACGTTTACCGTTGGTGGATGGTGATTTGTAGGTAACACACCTGCCTAGAAAGCCTACAGCTATTTGTGCTCAAGCTTTTGGTGCATCACTGAATTGCCAGGTTTGGTGTTCCTAAAAACATTAGCCTGCCTTTGAGTTGGGAGGCAGTCACCCAGGCGCTTTGCTCTGAGTGCTAGCCAGCTCTTGGGCCTTGACCTTCACCCAACTGCTACCTGTCATCCACAAGCCAACAGTGTGGTTAGTTCCACCTTTACATCAGCTGAATGGGAGTACTCAAGGCAACACTGCACTCATGATTTATATGCGAACTGCCCTGGTCCTTTTGGGATATAGTCTCTTGGTGGGTAGACCCTGCTTCTTCACCTGTGAACTGGCTCAAAACGTTGTTACCTGGAGAATCCCAGGAACATCATACACAAATTAATTCATCACCAGCCCCAACGTTCCTAGGAAAACAACCACCCACGTTCCTTACTAAAATTTATATGGTCTCTACTGGGTATGCCAATATCAGACATCCTCTGCAAGGACCCTGTGATCGCCTCTACTGCATCACCGACACGAATGCATTTTTCACACAACTGACATCGATGGTCATTCAGAGAAAGTGTCAGTAGACCCTCTGAAAGCTGCCTTTGTCACACAGCTCACAGCTACAGGAAACAAGACTGTGGTCCCCCCCCCCCCCCCCCCCTTGTTAAAGTGTTACCACCTTCAACAAAGCCAGCACACCTGCAGCAATACTAGGAATCACCCATTGTGCCTCCGCCATCTCCTGTCAGAAAATCCTTTTTGTGTCATGACCCCTCTGGGCGCATCTGAGGCCTTCCCTCAAGATTTCAGTAACAATGTATTCGTTTCTTTTCTTTTCTGTGTTAACAGTTAATTTCGTTTTGTTTATTTTAGGTACTGTACTAGGATGTGAGTAATGTAGTGGCAGCTTCACGTCAATACTTTGTGTTTAAGAGGTATGTTCCATAGCCACATGTTTTGAAGTTTCTTGATCAAATACATGGACTCTCATGAGCTGGGTACGGCATAAAATGCTACATACACTGATGGCGTGAGGAATGTCATGACATTCCTTACCTTGTTGTTTGGTTTCACCATTACTCCTGATCATTCTCTTCTGAAGTAAGAAATTTACATACTTTGCTTGTTTGCAGGATAGTTTGGAGAACACTAACACTTTTTTTTTCAAACAATGGTATAGTGGGTTTTTGGTGGATAGGTCAGCTGGTAGTAATGCAACTGTCTACAAGTGAGAGGTCAAACGTTTGATTCCAGCTGAACCCTAACTTTTCTCCCATCCACTGAAATATCAGTAATGGTCTATTGCTAGCTTTTTGGATGAGACAACGAACAGAGGTTTTATGTGCAACATACATTTTGCACATACAAGCCACGGCAACATTTTAGCACATAAGTTATGACCCATGGTAACAAGAGAGTTGTCCTTGACAAAATTAATGTCTGTAGGAAAAAAAAACCCATCCTGATGAGGAAAAAAACATACCCAAAGAGGAAAAATATTCCTTTTTTTTTTTTTTTTTTTTTTTTTAATAAGGCACTACTCATGTGGTGACATATTTTCCCTGGAGAGAGCACGACACATTTTACTCAAAAAATATTCCACTTTCAGATACAATACAAATACAGGGCAACACAATCCTCGGGGGGGGGGGGGGGGGGGGTAGGTAAAGGTGTCCCATTAACTACGTGGTCAGTGGGAAGGGAGGTGTCAGACCCCAGCTTCCCTAAAGACCATCATCTCCAGGGTGGCACCTATAACCTCTCCCTCACTGCTTTACCAACCCTTCCCTAAAGTGGTCAGGCATATAATAATGATAATTATATTTGGGCAGGTACTCATTTACAGCTGGGTGAACTGGAGTATTGTTTCGAAGCCAAGGTGTACAAATGGTCACCCATCCGCGAGGTAACCACGCTCAACGAAATTTTATTCACAATATCAATCACATAGCTACTTTGCGTTTCTTCTGTGTTGACCTTAAATGAACCCACATCTGTGGGAGACAACTCATGATACTATCTTCTAGCTTTGTGATCCTGAGGCTAAAGGGTTGTTCTTTTTCTTTTAGAGCATTGAAAATTTTGTCATTACAAAAAAAAAATTGCGCTTTTCTGTCCAGAAATGCAGCACTCAGTTTCCCATTTTCATTTCCCAGTTCTTGGATCAAAATCCTACACGAGGTTGCCATCAGATAGGCCTAGTGACCTGAATTGTACTTCACCGCCATGTTTACTTTTTATCTGTAAGCCTAGGCCTACCCAAAATGCATTTCGGTCTAAACTAAATGACCAATGGCGCATGTGCAAGGACATCAAGCCGAGGAAGTACTTCCAGGACTGTCATAATAATTAGGAAGGACTGTTTCTGTCGAAGGAGAGATCGTGAGACCATTGATGATCGGAATTTGACAAAAGTATGAAGAGGCCGCGGAATGTTGACTGCGGTAAAATACGAAGACCACTGAAACGGAGCAAGATAACGGATGGTATCTATGGAAGGTAGATTTGCATTTCACTTTTCAATATGGCAGTTCATTGCATATTTACGTGAAGTTCCAGTCTGTTATCTGGCAGCAGTTCCTTTGGCAACGCTGTGCAGATAGCTTTCGAGTGACGTACAGTTTAATTAATACAGTGATTTTCAGGCAGCCTCGTCACGTTTATTAAAAATGGCAGAGTGTCTGCAGATCAGCATTCGCACGCAACTCGTATATTTTATAAGAATGTGTCGGTAGCAATATTTGAAATACACAGAACATCAGTTTATCGGTTTATACCATTAACGTTCGTTACCTGGATACTGCAGAATATATTTTGTTTGAATTGCAGATCCCTATATTGCAGTTGCATACTTTACATTGTTATTCTTAATTCTGTTCGCAGCACGGCTATTGACAAAAGTTACGATAAAAAAAAAAGCATGTAACATTTAAAACACAAAAGGGTAAGAGTAACTTCACTAAGACGTAAGAGCGAAATTACGTTGTTTTATAAACTATACTTGTCATTGGTGTCTGCTGTGAATGTTATCAAAAGTTATTACAAGAAAATTGCAACACACATCAGAGCAAACTTATGTTGTTTTAGAGTAGACACAATCATTTATGACTGTCTCAGTTTCGAGCATTTCATGCTTTTAACTTTTAGTTGAAATACCATACCATTACTAGTAATACGGGCATTACCATGAAATAATTATGATTCATTAGAGTTGACTGAATATAGATTACTGATGTCAGTGGTGGGGTTCCAAGTTCAGGTTGTAAAAAAAACAAAAACAAACAAAAAACATATCACAAGGTGGTGTAAGCCTGATTGCATGGTCTCTTAATCATATACTATAGGCCTGATTGCATGATCTCTTGTAACATGTTATAATTTTGAAGTGATCAGCCACATTGGATAGCTAGTGTCAATAGGCAGATTATTGTGATAAGCATTCTGATTTTCCGTTGCTAAAGAAAATCTCCCAACTCTCTCTGACCATTGCCCATGGATACTTTTGCTCTTAGGTCAGCTGACAACTGAGAAGACTAGTTAGTAGTCTTAAGTAGTAAGTTAGTAGTACTAATTCTACTTACTTCTAGCCTGTAAAATTACCAGCCCATATGATATAACCATGATAACTGCGTAAGACATAATCAGAAAATTACAATTTACATGTGTTACTTCACATATCTTTATAGTGGATTATGCTGCCGAAAGGATGTCAGAGAAATTTATTCTACTCACATGATGATGTATACAAGTATGATAATAAATTAAATGTTTTATAAACCAAGATAATTATTGACAACTTTTTGTTACTAAGGACAAGGCAATAATTTGGGATCCATGTATTATGCTCATCTTGTATTGTTTTTGTTACTGTGTCAATGTGTGTTGTGTGTGTGTGTGTGACTGTGTGTGTGTGTGTGTGTGTGTGTGTGTGTATCACTGTATGTATGTACTGTACATATGTGTTAATTCAGGGTGTGTACATGTTAATTATCATCAGTGTGTGTGTGTGTGTGTGCTGTGTGTGTGTCACTGTGTGTTTGTGTATGTATACATGGTACTGAACACGTGTTAATTCAGGGTGTGTGCATGTTAATTATTATCATCATATTTATTGTAAATGTAAGTGACAAAGTGTCAGTACAGGTGCGTGTGTGTGTGTGTGTGTGTGTGTGTGTGTGTGTGTGTGTGTGTGTGGTGTGTCTTTTCATTTTAAAACTTTAATTGCATTTCCTTAAATTCTTCTCACCTTGACAATGACATGATTAGTTTTTCTTCTCTCTCACTATTGCCAAAACAAAACGTCAAAAGAAATATCAAAAGAACCCTAAATTATGTTAAGTGATTTCGAGTATTCATTCATAAAGTAAAGATTTAGAAAATGATAGAGAACATTGTGTGTAAAGTTTATTTTGTAAATTCTGCAAATGCGTTTTGTTGTTTAATTCAAACTTAATACATTGTACATATATATATTACAAATACTCAGTTGTAGAATCTAGCCCATGCCCTGATAAGTATGATTTTCTCATATACTTGACTTAGCTGTAGCCTTTATTTTTTCTTTTTTTGTAGGTCTGCTTGAGACAGACACTCAGAAAGTAGATTAGATGATGAGGGTAATAATGAATACATGTGCATCACGAAGGTTTTAACCCTTGCTAAAAAGACTGATGTTTTATGTAGAGTTAGATGTACATAGTGAAAGTAACAATGAGATTCTGCCAGAAGCTGGGTTAACGTGCAGATGGTGAAAATGCTTGCTTTTCTTCTCTTTTAGAATTGAAGGATAGGAAAAACTCATTTAAAATAACTTTAATAAGCATTGCTGTTCAGATAATTAGGACTAAAACAAGTTGTAATTAGTTTTTTAAACAATTTTTTATAGCTCCATTATGTTATTTAAAAAATCTTAAATTTTAGTGAAAAGAAGGTAAAAGTGATCTTATAGAAAAAAGAAATTAAATCCTAAATCTTTCAGCACATCAAATAAAAGAAGTGCACAAGGAAGATTTTAAATGCCTATGAAATAAGTAGGATACATGATACAGGGAAGTTTTCTGCAATTGTTATGGTCTTTTTTTGTGGTTCTGTTTGCCAAAAACCCCCTTTTTCCTTGTTTTCCTCACAAAGATCTACATTGTGTTGATCTTGCTGTATACTCATGATTCTAATTTTTACTATCAACCTTTTTAGTGGTCACCCCTAACTTGCCTAAGGGGAAAAAAATCAAATTGAAGTACTTGACTAGTCATTTAAGATAAATACTGATGGTAATAGTACTATAATAGCAGATTTAATCTTTATAACTTAAGCATTTTAAAATCTGATCACATGTCTACACACACACACACACACACACACACACACACACACACACACACACACACACACACACACACACACACACACACAGACACATACAGATGATACAGTGATACACACAGTGACATGCGCACATGCACACACACACGTACACTCAGTAACACTGCCTAAAATCTATCTGTCTCTGTCTGTCTCAGTGTTTGTATGTCTGTCTGAGCCCCCCCCCTCCCCCCCCCCCCCCCCTCTCTCTCTCTCTCTCTCTCTCTCTCTCTCTCTCTCTCTCTCTTCTCTCTCTCTCTCTCTCTCTCTCTCTCTCATCACCCCCTTGCACAAAAGCACACACACATGTGTATACACACACTGTACAATGTTTATTCTCTCTCCTCTCTCTCTCTCTCTCTCTCTCTCTCTCTCTCTCTCTCTCTCTCTCTCTCTCTCTCTCTCTCTTTTAAAAATTTTTTTTTTTTTACTAGCTGTCTCTATTTGTTTGTGAATATATCAGAACAATGGGAATGGAGCTATCGAGTTGTGTGATTTTTTTTTTTAACTTTAAGGTAAACTAAATTTATGTAATTTTGTTAATCACAGTTGTCTGCAAAGTCAGTTATTTTAGTCATGATATAAAAGTGTGTCCAATTAAGCATTGAATTTTGAAGGTCTAGAACTTAAACTTAAGTTTAAGAAAAGTCCTAGCTGTGTTAGCCGTTACTGTGTTAGTGTTAGATTTCTTTAAGCTATAGATTCATTTCAGCCAGGGAAGATAATGGGAAAAACTTAAAAGAAATCTGTCTTGATCATAGTTCATAGTAAGATTACTTAGTAAGGTTTTAAAAAGCAATCATTTTCTCAATTAAAAAAAAAGGAAAAATTTGTATAGATCATATCACATGACACCATGACAGACCATTTTGATGGATGTCTTGTTACAGATGATTTATTCCTTGGCCCTAGGTATGTTCTTTAGCCAAGTGAATATTATATACCCAAACCCAGATACACTACTATCATAAAATGCATCAGTGTGCATTATACTACTTATAAAGTTATACTGTGATATTTACTTATATCATTATATTACTTATACTGTGATACTTATCATATACTACTTATACTGTGATACTAATCACAGTATTTGTAATATATAGAGTATATTCACTCCACACACCACACCAATCAACACCACACCATACCAGACCTTACAACACCACACCAAGCCAAACTACATATAACAGCACATCACACCATGCTGGGTCACACAGACAAGAGGAAGTGCCATAACTGCCCTATTTGTGTTGTTACAGAGAAGGAAACACTCATTCTATACTCTAGTATTAAGTTCTATTAGTACTACTAGTATGAGGTTGTAGACCTTTTGGAGGGTTTTTTTTTGTGGGGGTTTTTTGCTGCCTTATCTTCTGTAACTTTCCTGTCCTGTTGTTTCCATGCCACTCATTCAGTCTCCCTGCCACAGCCATACCCACATTTGTTATGTCTCATTACCAGGGTCGGGAGTCCACAGGGAGCCCATCAATATAATAATAATTATTAGGCTGCCATGTGGCCATCAGCCAGAGGGGCCCTGCACTGTTGCTAGGTCACTTTGGTGGTGTTCAGTGGTGCCTGTTCTGAGCTAACAAGTAACATACGCAGGACACCATCTACAAAGCCCTCTATTAATGACAGTATTATCTCAGTTGTGGAGCCAGACTGAGAGAATTGCCCACCTGTGGTGGTGACCACAACATCCCTTCAACAATGGTCCCCCACAAACCTCCAACCCCAAAGGCTTTGACACAAACTCACCACAGGCACAGAAGTGTATGAGAAAACCGAATGTGAGGTCACCATGAGACCAGAGCAATGGGGGCCACGGAATCAGTCCGACTTTTTATTAATTGCATGATAATCAATGGCAATGACTGAATGATGATGATGTAATGATGCTGCTATGGAAGTGCATCTGCTTTGAGACTGCATGACAGGGTTGTGCTCTACTTTTATGATCATCTATCCTGGTGTCAATCAGGCCAGAGAAATACAGTCTATACCTGCAGTGTTGGTCAGGTAATTTGAGCAACACTCTCAAATTTGCACCCATAAAGTAGATGAAGCTCGTCTATGTGGTTGCAGTTTCCTCACTGAGCCTACAGCACACTTACTCAGGATAGGAGCTGGCCGGAGTTTGAAAAATCCTTACAACTCTTATGGGATTTGAACCCGTGTCCTCAGTCCGAAATCCAAGGCACTAACCACTGTGCTATGATCGCTGGTGACCTTTTGGAGTTGATCAACAATGTAGCATAGTATTCAATAAGAAACTTGATAGGTCATTGTTTTATAATAAGGAAACATTTAGCCATAATCCTCATTATGGAAATAGGTTGCCTCAGCTAAAAACAGTATGGGTGCTGTGTTACAGTGTGTGTGTGTGTGTGTGTGTGTGTGTGGTGTGTGTGTGTGTGTGTGTGTGTGTGTGTGAGCAACTTGGGATTTGTAGTAATAGTACAAAACTAGATAAAGAGAGAGTTCTTTTTAATTGGTGAGTTAATTATAGATCTATGCATTACATTTGGAAGTCTAACATTTGATTGTAGTGTGTTTTCCAGGGTTTAGTTTTATGTTTGCAGTCTTTAAGTGCAACAAAAATTGGGAAAATTAAACTTTGCACTTTGATTCTGACTGAACTGTAATTGTAATCATCATCAGTTCTCTGCTTTTATTTATTTAAATTATATATAGTATATAATATATAATGAATATGATATATAATGAATATATAATATATTTCAAGCATAATAAAAAATAAAAAAAAAAGCACCCATGTGCTTTTTTACATCCAGTCCCCGTGTGTCAGCAGTTTTGTAAATTGTGCTATCTGTTCCTACTGGCACACAGTAGCTTACTCTTCCAAAGACGGAAAAGCGGAATGGGTTTTAACGTGTATGCAAGATGTTCTGTGTGCGTTTGCACACTGGACCTCGGTTTATAGTCTCATCCTTAAGATGTATGTAAACTAGCTGGATGAACTGCATCCTTTGTAGTCTGCAGGTTTAGCACACACCACTGTACAAGTACTTGCTGACTCAGACAGCATGTAATTATTTCTTGGTATGGCTTATTCTTGAGTTTCAAAGCACATAAGTATTAAACATCTCTCAAGGAAGTTTTGCAAGACACACAAGAACAGTATTAATTAATACAACACAGGCTTTGTTAACTGATTTTGGGGAAGCTAAAGCTTTCCGTTTTCTCAAAGAGATGTCTGTATACATGCATGCAAAAAACAAAGATAAAACGATAGTATGGTATTACTTTATATTTACAAGAAATCCACATTTACAAGAGTTGTAACTCTATTTTAGACCAATTTCTACACTACCAATTGCATTGATCAAGCCTCAGTATGGACCTGGGCATTTTTGTGTTTACACCACCCTCTCAAAGACTCATTTAGACTGGCAGTATGAATTCAGAATTTTTAATATATAATCTTCAGCTTATATTCATGAATAAACTTAAAACCAAGGGGAGAAAGACTGGCAGGTCTGCATGTAAAGTTTCTTAATTTGGAAGATTGTAAAAGCCTCCCTGATCAACCAAACACCATCAAGATTTTAGCCTGTAACTTTAAGACTATTAATTAAGATATAAATATATATGAACTGAAACTTGAACCACTTGACTATGATGTTTTCTAGAGGCTATCTCTCAGACAGTGAAGTAGTGCATAGTTGCCCTTGTCATGATATTGATATTAATGATAATGATCTGTGTGACATTATAAACATGCATGCATGCATGCTAGCATGCATGCATACATGCATACACACTCACACACACACACACTCGCATATATACATAACACATGTGCACACATGCATATGTAGCTCCCCCCCCCAGACACACACACACACACACACACACACACACACACACACACACACATAAAAATCCTCCAAAACATACAGAGTGCATACAACTCAAAGAGAACATTTTTCTCCAAATTATGATAATTCATCTTACGTGTGTAAGCAAACGTGCCTAGTCTTGAGCAGTGTCAGGTCACTTTCACTGTCTGTTGTATTATCTCTATCTTAGTAGATCTAATGATTGTGCTTTGGCCAGTTTGAGTAAGGAAGTGAAACCAAAAGTAGCTGGTAACCCTACACTACACAGCTTTTGTTCATGTCTTAAGTGATTGTAATTCGTTTGGATCTATACTTGCGGGTTTTGTTTTGTTTTTGTTTTTTAGGTCTACGGTGTGTATGATAGTGCTTACTGAACTCAGAGTTCCTTTAGTCTTTAGATTCATTGTGGTAAAATCAAGAAGCTCTTTCAGTGTTTGCGGTGTTTCCCCCCATGGGGATGGCAGGGGCCTGTCGGTATAAATAGCATCCCCACCTGGAAATTCTGTGCTAGAAATTCCCTCTTTTCTATCCCTCTCTTTGTTTTTGCCTTTTTTTCTTTTCGTCATATCACCTTCTTCTTGTCTATTTTCTGCTTTCTTGGTCCATTTTCCAAACTTTTTTCCCCAGAAAGACATAAAAGATAACATTTCCCTTCCGTGCTGAAGTTGGGTATGCTGGACTTGATCTTGTGAGGCGCGAAACAGCAGTGTAACACATTTTCGCTCATATGACAGACCACAATAATTTACTGTTTGAGTGTTTGACAAAGAGGAAGAAGAAGCTGTTTGATTTTGTGAGGAATTGATATCAGTTGTGTTATTTGAACTGTTGAAATTTTGAGCAGTAAAGCATTGATTTTGAAATTGATCATCTAATCATAGTCAATCTGATATTTTGGTATTGTCTAATCAAAGTCATTGTGATGTTTGCAGCACGTTCCTTTACCTGCGTTTCTTGATGGTGTGGGCACTGGTGCTGATGGCAGATTTCATCCTGGAGTTCCGCTTTGAGTACCTCTGGCCTTTCTGGTTGCTGTTGCGCAGTGTCTACGACTCCTTCAAGTATCAAGGGCTGGTATGTTTTTGTATTGTGTACGTTATACATGTATGTGTGTTGTTATGTGCAGCCTGAGCATGTGTGTGTGTGTGTGTGTGTGTGTGTGTGTGTGTGTGTGTGTGTGTGTGTGTGTGTGTATATGAACGCCTGTGCACATGAGAGTTTGAAAAACAAGGGCTGGTATGTTTTGTATCATAGGTTGTATACATATGTACATGTTAGTCACTACTTGTTGACACCGTTTGTGTGGCACATGGGTATGTGTTCTTCTTCTCATTGGTTTAATGTCCGTTCACTACAAGGTGATTTAGACAATGGTAGATTCACGTTAGCTTAAGGATGCACTGAAAAGGGGATGTGGGGAAAAGGTGAAAAGATAAAGAATGTAATGAAAGATGATAAGTTTATACAATTTCATTTATAGTAACTGACCTACTGGTGACTGGCAAATACTTTCTGCAACTGATACTAGGACATGCGACTCGGAATCGTACAGGACACTTTGGATATTTCCATATTTTTTTCTTAAATCTATCCTTTGCTTTTATACGAGGCAATGAGCACAGGGCAATCAAACAATATATGATGGACTGATATAATAGCATAACAAGTGCAGAAAACATTTTTTGAATATTTAGTTTTCTAAGCATTTAGACGTTATTTATGAATTATAATTTCTATATTTCGTGGGCAACATAAACGATTTAAGTGAAATCTAAAAAACTTTGAATAAATAGAGTTTGAATAAATAGATCCTGTATGTGTGCACTTGTGCGTGTGTGTGTGTGTGTGTGTGTGCAGATTCATGCAATCAAGTGTGGGCGTATACATACTGTGTTTATGTGCTTCTCATTATATACTACTAACTCAGAAAATTAAAGCTGATGAAGAATTTGGGGAGAATAAGTCTGTCATAAAGTGCAAGTTAATTTGGCATAATATCTGATATTTTGGGTACATATGGTACCCAGCCAAGTTGTTTTGTTTACAGACATGCCACATTGTTTTTGTCTATATATAGTTATTTTTTTCTCCTGCGTAGTAATAGAATTTTTGTTTTGCCATTTCTTCAGTTTGCATTGATCAGCTACTGAGAGTAACTGATGATGCTTTTTAATATTTTGAAATAACTGAAAAGAGATTGTGTCCTGACATTGCCTTATGAAGTGAAAGAAAAGATTTTTATTTCATCATTTTGCACTTTTTATAGTAATTGATCATGCTTTTTAATGTTGTGCTATTTGTGAAAAATGTTGTTTCGACATGATGTGAATGAAAAGAAAAGTTTTACATACATGATCAGCAGATTTTTCTTAAAAAGTTGACAGTTACTTGAATCGATATTGCCTTAAAAATGAGTTTAAGTATAAACAAGGGTCTTTGGTGCAAAAGTCACACTCATTATTTAATTACCCAAGTTGAAATGCAAATGCCAAGTTGAAATGCAAAACCCAAGTTGAAATGCAAAACCTCACCACTGGTGAACCTCGGAGTTCTTGCCAAGGAACAAAAAAGACACATAAAAAGACCCTTGGAATCCCCCGCCCCAACTCAGTAGTAAAATGTAATTATTCACTTTTAGGAAGTTGAGTAATTCCTCAGCTGTGGTCATAGAAGGTGTCCAGAGAGTGAATCAAAATTTGTGATTTTCTATCTGAAAGTAATTGCACCATGTGTATTTGATTGCAGGCTTTTTCTGTCTTCTTTGTGTGTATCGCCATCACATCTGATGTCATCTGCTACCTATTCATACCTGTCCAGTGGCTCTTCTTTGCTGCAAGCACTTACGTCTGGGTTCAATATGTCTGGCACACAGGTATGTTCCATGTACTTTAGGCTGGTATGTGCACATTTTGTTTTTGGACATTGTTATTTTTACTCAAGTTGCTTGAAAGAGTTGAACATTAGTTTGTTGTTAAGAGGAAGGACACCAAGGTAAAAAAAAAAGTGTTGTGTAGGGTTCAAAAGAGGAAGCAAATTTTATTTCAGGTGTGCTTGACTAATAAATATGTCTTAATTTCTTATGCTGGTATCTGAATGAAAATCTAAATAAGAATCATATTTGAACATAGTAGACATTGTCATTATCATTATTCCATCAATTAAAAAAAAAGTTGATCAGACTTACACATTTTAAAAAATGAATAGAGTAATCTCTGCTGTGAAAAAAAGAGATTACAAACAGAGCAACAACAATAGCAGCAGTAACAACAGAAAAGAGATTAGAGGGAAAAAAACACCTTATTTCTTTCACACACACACACACACACACACACACACACACACACACACACACACACACACACACACACACACACACACACACACACACAATGTCAAGTATTTCATTTGTAAAGATTTAACCCCTAACTTTGTGTGTTCTAGTGATAGTAAACACAAAAGCATGCAGCTGTAAAAGAAAGGGACATATCATTCTGCTTGTTGAGTTGCTTGAGTTTGAAAAATGAGGCCATCAAAAAGAAATAAAGTATTTAGTCATTTTACATCTGTGGTTTTATTGGTGTAGACAATTTTTATTGAATGTGACTGAATGTAGGTCATAGTTGATGTTAATTCATTTTTGTAGTATATAGTCTGCTTTGTAATTTTGTATTGCCAAGCCCCTCCCCCCCCTCTTCTTTTTTATGCTGATATAATAGCTGATTTGATTTGGAATACCCACATAAGTACAAAATTTAATATACATATGTGGCAGGGCGGTAATTAGATTACTTCCCTTGCGATCGGAACTGCCATTCGCAGCGTCGTGGGTGTAACGTTTGGATCCACACCTGTGAATTGTGTGACGTTCTGTATCGTTGGGGGTGGTCGAAAGCCGTCCTCTGCATGCACTTTGCCCGTAGCGGTAAAATGTAGAATTTATGCAGCCTCTTTTAAGAGGCCACATTCCCACTGTCTGACCGTGCTGTCGTTGCCGAGAAGTTGTACAGAGTCGCGGCAGATCAAATATCTGCGCTCTGTTACACATACATGCTTGTCCGTTGTGTTTGACAATGACCTTAAAACACCAGAGGAGGCAACTGTTGTTTTAGAAATGGAGCAGAAATTTTATGATAGTGGAGAAGCCTTGCCCAACTCTCTTGGCCAAGAGGGCATAAGGACACACCGCTTAGGAGATGTTCTTCAAAGGCCAACTAGCCCCCAGGACTGGAGCTCATGAGGACTGTGCAAGCCAAGCCTCCTAGTCAGAGTCATAGTCGATCACTAAAGGCTAATCTGTAAAGTGGAATCGCATGAGTGGGAAAGCCACTGGTTATACAACCTCTTACTTTGCTATTGCCCTAGAGTCAATGGTTCAATCAAGAACTGTTTTAAAACTGCATATTTGAAAGATTACTGTCAAAAGGATTTGAAGAGTGATAAAATGTCATTTTGATATTTTGCAGAACGAGGGATATGCCTTCCGACTGTGTCATTGTGGCTACTGTTTGTCTACATAGAGGCCTCTGTCAGATTGAGAGAACTGAGAAATTTACCATACTATTTAGACCTCTGTCGACCGTTTGCAGCACATTGGTAAGCTGAGTCTGTTACTTGTCAGTATGTTTATCGAAAAGTTTGCTATAAAATAAAGTAAAAATTGCAAATCACTTCCACATGCTTACACTTTACAAAAAAAGGTGTTTTATGTGATAAAAGATCATTGTTGTTTAAAGCAATTTTATAGCATCTGCGTAAACAAATTTGATTTTTGTTGTGCATTTTTAATGTTGATCTGTGCTTGGATTTATGTGATTACATGTTAAATGTAGTCAGTGGATGGGGGTGTGTTTGGTAACATTATTCAGATCAAATATGATAGAATGCCCATAGATTTTTAAGTGAATGTATGTATTTTGCTTAGAAAAGAAAACACTTTATTAAGAAGGAAGGTTGCAGGACATTTAAGGTGTTCTTCTGCTAAACAAATAAACTGTGAGATTCTGGATTCAATTTCCAGCCTTGCCCTTTCTTCCCAGTTTGATGAGAAAATTGAAGTGACTGTCAAAGTCCTTTGGATGAGACTGTAAACCGAGGCCTCATGTGTGAATGCATGCAGAACATCTTGCTCACACGTTGAAAACTTGTCCCGCCTTTTTGAAGAGTGCCAGTAGGAATGGGTAACAAAACTTTTTAAAAAAGCATGCATTCAGGTGTCGTGTTCAGACACCATACTGAAAGTCAGCAAGCAGCTACCTGTATGGGTTTGCTTTTTTTTTTTTGGGGGGGGGGGGGGGGGGGATTTCATGCACAAAAATCTCACCATTTGGTGAACCTTGAAGCTCTAACCAAGGAATGAAAAAAGAAAACCCATTTAAGTAAGGAATGAAGGATAAAGGCCAACCAGTAACATGTCTGTCTGTAAACTTTTTTTCATATAAGTGATCTGTCCATGTTTTTGTTTTTTGTTTGCTCATTTGTATCTTGAAAGTGATCTGTCCCTATTTTTGTTTCAGTATTGGCTATCCTGTGGTAACGTTAGGCTTCGGTTTCAAGAGCTACATTTCATACAGATTGAGATTGGTAAGTCTTTGAGTGTCTGAATTTTACTTTGAAGTTATTGTCAGTTCAAAAACATTATCCGTGTGCTTCAGAAACTATAACAAAAGACAGATTTTTTTTCTCAACTTCCATAATTATCACTGATTTGGAACACCTTAATTTACAGGCTTTAAGCCACTTTCTTTTCCAGTGTCAGGGACTTATGGTCAGCTAGCTGCAACTATGTGGCACTCTTTGCTCTAAACACCTGGGATGCTAAGTGTGATGGGTGGGGTGTATGTCTGCCAGTCCTCGTAGTCCTGGAGGAGCTGGGTTTTTTGTTCTTTTTTATTCTGTCATAAAATAAGTGCTTCTTGTGAGTATTGCTAGAAGCAGATACTGAGATTAGTTGCATGAATTGGTGAATCTGTTTCTGTTCCTGATTTTTTTTTTTCCAGTGCACTTTTCAGCTTTGTCAAGACCCTTTGCAAACAGCTGAGCTGCAGTTTGAAAGAATGAACACAGTTAACAGTAACTTGTTTTTCATTTTCAGTCACATTCCATTGTCAGTTGTATTTATAATCAAGTACTTATGATATGGTCCAAATTCTGACACAGGACTGTTGAAAGAAGTATTTTTGCAAGTCCATTTGGTAGAAATGGAAGAAAAATTTAGGCGTTCTAAGGTCTGTGTGGTGGCTTTTTGGTGGAAAATCAGAGGACATCCACTAGCAGAAACACACTTGTGTGATTTGATTTGTCACCGGTTGGAAATAGGTCTGTCCTTTCAAACTGTCTTAATGCCTGATTGTAGCAACAACAAAAAAATATTATTTGGCTTTAACAATTTTCTGTTTGGGGCGAATCTATAGTCCTTTTTAGCATTTCACTGAGAGTGAGGTTCTTGGTTTGACTCCTGGCCTTACCCTTTCTTCCCAGTTTAATGTGAAAGTTGAACTGAATGTTATGTCTTGAGGAAGAGACTCAAAGCTAGTGTGACCAGTATGCTACTGACTTGTGCACATCAACGATTCCACAACAGTTGAAAACTGGAAAGAGCAGGGAGGTACTTCTCGACTGTCTTTGCAAAATTAACGGGTTCAATTCTCAACTGTATCCCTGAAGTCAGAATGCGGCCACCTTAATGGTGGGAAGAAAATCGATCACATACACTAAAATATCACTATAGGTAAACCTCAGAGCTCTAGCGGAGGAATAAGGGGGGAAAAATGCAGCTACCATCTTGGTGGGCAAAAATGTTCACATACACAAAATCTCACCATTGGTGTACCTCAGAGGTGGTGGAGGAACAAAATCATTTCTTAGAAAGGATTGATGATCTAAACCCTGAAGATAATCAAGGTTCCCTTTTGACAAGCCTACATTGATGTAACAGAACAAAGAGCTCCCAGTTTGCTCTGACATAAATGCTCTTAGTTGAATTTGATTAAGTGAAAATCACCATGATTTTGGTCATGATTATGTGTGTATCATGCAGTATTCATACAATTATTGATATATGGGTATTTTGATTATAGAAAATGAGTAATATGTAATCAACCATGTAATAACTGATTTTTTTTTATGTGTTACAGAGACGGCAGAAAGTAGTACAAAAGGAAAACGAGTTTTACATGCAGATATTACAGCAGGCATTACCACTAGAAATGCAGTATTCAGACAAACCTAAAGGTAAGCATGGTTTTGAAAAGCTTGTATTCATTGTTACCTTTATGCTGATAGTGAATTAGGTTGTGCAGTTTAAAACCAGTGTAGCCATTACCAACTGTCATCATACTGCAGACGACTGCAAGTGGAAGGTGCTGCTGAGTTTCAAGTAGTCAATTTTTTTTTAAAATTAGGTTTAGCGTGTGTCCATGTAACAGGTCAATTAGGACTGTGTTATACCGCATCTACTTCATGTATTGCTACATTGAAATGGGGTTTACAGCACTGTAGAATAAGAAAGGACATGCTTCTGAATAGTACCACTGTGATTGAGTTTGCTTTTAGGATAAGCTATAATTTTCATCAGCGATGTCACAATTCATAATTGACTATACAATCAGAACCGGCACTTGCAATGCTTTTAAAGTTGTACAGATGGTTTAGTGAGTAAGCTGTTGTTGTTTTTAGTGTTTTCGTGTTTCTTTATATGTAGATCCATTTATTGTATGGTCAGAAATGGCACTATTGTGAGTGGAGTGACTTTGTAGCTTTGCAGGGCTTCTAAGTTCTCTCAATGATGGCCTTGTAACAGCCTAATGTAAATGATAGCTGCCATCGATCTGCTTGCTCTGGCTTGACATCAGGGTGCTGAATGATATGGGAGTTATGACAGTGGGGGATCAAAATAGTTTTGCAGCAATGAAATCAAATTAACAAGAACTCTCTCTGTGTCTAAGTCTGTCTGTCTGTCTGTCTCTGTCTCTCTCTCTCTGTCTGTCTCTGTCTTCTCTCTCTGTCTCTGTCTCTGTCTTCTCTGTCTGTCTGTCTGTCTCTCTCTCTCTCTCTCTCTCTCTCTCTCTCTCTCTCTCTCTCTCTCTCTCTCTCTCTCTCTCTCTCTCTCTCTCTCTCTCTCTCTCTCTCTCACACAATTCATCATTCATTCATCTTCATTCATTCATTCATTCTTCATTCATTCATTCATTCCATTCATTCATTCTTTTCCTCTTCTATGTACATTCCATTTTGTGTGTGTGGTGTGTGTGTGTTGTGTCTGTTGTGTGTTGTGATGTGGTGTGTGTGCATGTGTGCATGAAGGGATTTTTGATTTGGTCAAGATTACTAATTGATACCATTTGCTGCATTGCAGCTTTACCTCCAAAGTCAGAAGAGGAAGTAATCTCCAACGGTGTGCCTGTGCCTAACAAGAAGTTAAAAGGGGAGGAGGAGAAAGAAAACAAGAAGTCAACAAACTCTTCCTCTTCCCCGCCCTCCTCCAAAAGTGCAGATGTGAACGAAGACGATGAAATAGAATATATTGAAAAAAGTTTGCCGAAGAAGCAGCCAAACGTCAATCATTTTGACGAGAACTTGGACAGTTTTTCGGGAGAGCAGCTGACAAAAGCCTACAAAGCCACAAACGGGGCAGTGTCAGTTGGCAGTGTTTCGCCCTCATCGTCCACAGTCACAAGCGCGTCTACACCAGCGGCAAGAACAGTCAGCAGCAAACAGTTGAACAGTAGTAGAGACAATAGTGCCAAGAAAGGGAAAAATTACTGGAAGGAGCAGCTCCCAGCTTCCTCACCCAGCTTCACCAACAACAAAGATGAGCACATCAGTAGGTGAGTGTGTGGGTCGTTTTGTCACCAGGGGCTCATTCTGTGCTGCTGATTTTTCCTATGAAAATGTGTGAGTGGAGTGTGTATCAGCACGACAATGATTGTCCTGTGTCGTATCATAACCAACATCAAAGATGAGCACATTAGTAGGTGAGTGTGCAGTTGTTTACATCAGGAGCTCAATCTATGCTGCTGTTTGGCCTGTTTTATCCTATGAAAATGTATGTTTGGAGTGTGTACCTGCAGGACAGTGATTGTCCTGCGTCATATCATATTCCATTCCTATTGCAGATCTCCCACTACTATGATTTATTGGTAGTTTCTTCAAAAAAGGAAAAGACAGCTTCTAAGTGATAGTTCCAAGTGGAAAACATGCTTTTTGTTTGATCAAAATAATTATTTTCTATTTACAGGGCTGCAGCAGTGTATTTGAGAAATGTTGCTTAGCTGTGTTGTAGGTATTTTTAATTGTTTACATGTTGGTTGCAGTCAAGTATTTTTTCTTTTCTTTCTTAGTGTGTGTGTGTGTGTGTGTGTGTGTGTGTGTGTGTGTGTGTGTTCTTTAATTTACTGTCTTTTCGCTTGAAGTGATCTTAAACACATTATAATGTGTGTGTGTGTGTGTGTGTGTGTGTGTGTGTGTGTGTGTGTGTGTGTTCAGTTTTATGTCTCTTCACAAAAAGGGATGTAAGATAAAATGTTGAGTGCATGGGTACATGTATGCGTGTGTTCAAGTGTTTACATGCATGTAAGTGTGGATAGTGCATGCATTCAAGAACATATTTGTACCAATGTCTATAGATATATAAGTATACAATGTGCCGTGCGTGTGTGTGTATGTGTGTGTGTGTGTGTGTGTGTGTGTGTGTGTAGGGGACATCTGCATGCAAGATTGTATAGAAGTTTTTGTATGTGTATGCATCTAGCACGTGTGTGTATGTGCATGCGTAAGTGCGTGTGTGTGCGCCTTTCTCTCACAGAGGTAAAACTGCTACAAGCAGGAGTGACAGAACCACTGAAAATAAACATTTCCAGGATGGAAAAACCTTCAGAACATCTTGGAGAATAGACTGGTCTAACATTGTAAGAAATAGGTAATAGTCTTGAGTAAAGACTGTTGAGATTTTTAAAATACAGACTATGCTTAGGGGGGTGGGATAGCTCAGTGGTCTGAGCGTTCGTTTTCCCCCTGTTAAGTTAAGTAGGGTCAAGTGTGGTTACCAGTTGGAAGGGTGACCGTTTGTGCGCCTTGGCTTCAGTACAGTTCACCCAGCTGTAAATGGGTACCTGCCCTCTTCAGGGTCAGGGAAGGTAAAGCAGCGAGGGAGAGGAGATGGGCGCCGCCCTCAACATGCTGGCCCCTAGAGAAGCTGAGGTCTCTGATGCCTTGCTACCCTACGACCACCTAGGTTATGGGTTGCCTTTACCTTTTTATGCGTTACTAAAAAAAATAAAGTCTGAAGAGTTTTATGGCGACTGTAAGTAACTGAAAAATGCCTTTGACAAATGTAAAGTTATGGTAAATTCAGGTAGACTAGGTAGTAGGCTGCCAGGAAGGAAATGTAATGTTATCACAGGCCTTTAAAGAGTCATTGAGCTGTACACAGTTTGTTCCACTCGACCATGTCCAAAGTAGTAGACAGAGAAACAGGTAACCTTGTTTTAATTCAAAAACACAAACGGCAAATAAATTCAAGTGAAACAGTCACCTCTCCTGTTCATAATCTATGTATCACTTCCTGGCCTCTTGTCCATGTCATAAAATTGGTAACTTCATTTCTATGATGCACACATAAATTTTATATTTTCTGCGTTCTAATGCATGCACGAGTGTGCGTGCGCGCGCATGAGTGTGCGTGCGTGCGCACGCGCACACGCACACACACACACACACCAGAACATCTTGCGCACACGTCAATCCTGTTTCACTATTCATAAAAGTAGGCCATTGTGTGGCAGTGGGAACAGATAAGATTAACAAAACTACATACACATGGGGACTTATTCCATTATCCTTGATATAAAAGAATAAATAAATTAAAAAACACACACACACACACACACACACACACACACACACACACACACACACACACACACTATAAAGCTTACTCACTGCCTGTCTCTGTCTCTCTGTCTCTCTCTGTCTGTCTGTCTGTCTGTCTCGCTCTCTTTCTCATCTGTCTTGCTCTCTTTTTCTCTCTTGGAAAATAACTTTAAACATATTGTCGGTACAAAGAAAGGTGGCAGGACAGTTAACAGCTTGACTGCCCCAGCCCAGAAATTTTTTGGGACTAAATGTGCAGTCTACACAATTACAACCCGGAAAATTTCAGTGGTGAAGAATTGATGTAAACAAGCCAGCTTTCTTGACTGCAGATAAAGGAAAAGAACTCTACAGTTAGCGGAGATCACTCTCCTATTGCTTGGCAACATCCAGCTGCAAAAACGTGGCAAAACCGATCATGTTTTTTAGCACATATTTTGTATTATTTTACAAAACTGCTAGGACAGTACTTGCTCAAAATGGCTGACTTCTCGTTGAACACATCAATGACTTTACACAACTAAAAAAGTGGCAAATGAGATTTGAGATGATCCTGACAGTTACGGAAACAATCTTGTATGATTCAGGAGATCGTGAAGATTAAAAAAAAAAAACGACTGAGACTTTGCCTTGACTAAAATGTGTTTTTAAAACCCATACATGCAGGTGTCATGTTTAGACACCATATCCAAAGTTGGAATGTATCTACCTAAATGGTGGGGGAAAAGAAAACTGACACATGCGCAGAAATCTCACCATTGGTGAACTTCAGAGCCCTATCCCAGGAATTGGGGGGGGGGGGGGGGGGGATGCCAGTCACTTAATTTATGTAGAGGATATTTCTCCTACCTCTCTCTTTCTTCCTGATATGTAATATCCAAACAATCATTTGTCGATAAAAGATACATGTGATTGTCAATCACTTCTGCAGATGATATTACCTCTTGCTCATTCCCTTATCGGTGAAGTCGTACGGACGTGTGTGTGTGTGTGTGTGTGTGTGTGTGTGTGTGAAGTATTGGAAGTTACAAGCACAAGTGACTATTTATGCCCACTTTTTAACATGTGTGCACAAATGTTTGTGCATGTATGAGTGTCTGTTGTAAGCTTTGAAGAGAAACCACGAATCGGAATGGCACATTCATTATTGTTACTTTTGTTTGTGATAACATCATCTTTGTTTTGATTTCAGTTTGTTGATTTGGGTGCTTGCAGGATTGAAGATTACTGTAACCATACCCATATGGTCAGGAATCAAGAAGCAAAATGCTGTAACAAGTTATAAAAAAACAAAAACAATAAAAATCCAAACTCAATAAATGAATTGAATTGCCATGCATTACTCAGACAGTGTCCTTTAATTTTCAGGCTAGAGACAGATGTAAAAAAGTTGAAAGCAGATTTACAGAGCAGCCGCAACACAGAGCAGGAGCTGAGGGTACAGCTCAACAGCTTGCTAGCCAGCGAAAAGTCCTCCCGGTCAGAGCTCTACCAGTTACAGCAGGACAATGAAAATTTACAAAACAAGTGAGTGCTGTGGGTGTAGTGTGTTCAGGTGTATACGTTGTGGTTGTATTTTGTTTGTGTGTATATTTATCAGAGAAAAAAAGAAAAGAGAAAGGTGTCACATGAAGAAAAGTAAAGGTGTTGTACAGTTTTAATGGTTTGATGTGAAGAGATGTCATACAGTATTGATGAGGTGACATGAAGGGAAGATGTCATTTAGTATTGATGACGTGATGTGAAGGGAAGATGTCATACAGTATTGATGAGGTGACATGAAGGGAAGATGTCATTTAGTATTGATGACGTGATGTGAAGAGATGTCATACAGTATTGATGAGGTGACATGAAGGGAAGATGTCATTTAGTATTGATGAGGTGACATGAAGAGAAGATGTCATACAGTATTGATGAGGTGACATGAAGGGAAGATGTCATACAGTATTGATGAGGTGACATGAAGGGAAGATGTCATTTAGTATTGATGAGGTGACGTGAAGAGAAGATGTCATTTAGTATTGATGAGGTGACATGAAGAGAAGATGTCATTTAGTATTGATGAGGTGACATGAAGAGAAGATGTACAGTATTTGATGACATGAAGAGAAGATGTACAGTATTTGATGACATGAAGAGAAGATGTACAATATTGATGACATGAAGAGGTGATGATTTACAGTATTGATGATGTGACAGGCGGAAAAGATGTTCAGTATAGATGGTGTGATGTGAACAGAAAATTGATGGTGTGATCTGAAATGAACTAAAAGAATCTTGCGGTAAAAAAAAACAACCCAACAAAAACACCCCAAAACCCAATATATCTTATCAGTCTTTGAAAATACCTGTGAATATATTACAGTACCTACATTCATTCTTAGGAGGATCCTGTCATTGCCATTGGGTGTGGTGGCTAACGCCAAACTTGTTCATGCCAAGAGGTGAGGCAGGTGACACATCCTTTTAAGAACTTGAAAGAAATGCCATGGTGTATCTTAGTCTTGCATCATAAAAATTGTAGTTTTATGTCTTGCCACACATGAAAAATGTTGCTGTCTGTGTTGCAGACTTCATAACCTGGTAACAGGGCGGCAGCAGGACAAAGCAGCATTGGCGTCTTTAGAGCGGAAGCTGGCAGAAGAGAAGCGCTCCAAAGCAGCTGTGGAGCAGCAGCTGCAGGCGGAGCGAAAAAGCAGAAAGGCCGAGGAGGCTGCAGCAGCCAGGGCAGTGGCCTTGGCAGCAGCCACACGGTGAGATGAGGGAGGGGGCCACAGTCTGTAGCTTAGAATGGATTTATGATGTGTAGTGTTTTCATACCTCTTGGAATATTATGTACAGTTCGTTAATATCGTATTTGTAAATATCCACATCCTTTAGCAAGTTAAAATCAGAGGAGAAGACTATTGATACATGTTTTTGTGGAGCAGTGGCTTAGAGAAAGGTGTTAATATTGTGGATAAGATAATAAACTGTTCTTGATAATTTTGATGTCAGTGTTGGAAAAAACAAAGAAAGAAACAAAACCCTCATTTTATCATGGGAAAATCTGGGAGTAGATAGGTACATTTGTCATGAATCTATGTTCAGCTTAGATTTTTGGGTTGCTCACTGAAGTTGAAGTCCTGTGTATGGAGATGAAGAATGATTTAGTAAACTGGAAGGTTTTGGGAAGTATGCATGTGTACAAGTATGGCATCAGTTGTTCCCTTGAAAACCTGAAGAAAAGTCCTCATTTGTTGGTGGAAAAATAACCAAAAACATAGATAAAAAGAATCAAACAGTGGATGATAATTCCATTTATTAAGATTTGACCGGGGAGAACTGTCATTAATGATACATTTTTTACCATCATTTACAATGCATTGGCCAGGGAAGTCTGATAAACTGACTCTATGCACCCATTTTTGGAAATAAAATCCCCCATAGAGATGCCAGGGGCCTGTCAGTGTAAATAACATCCCCACCTTCTGGAAATTCTGTGCTAGGAATTCCTTCATTTCTATCCCTCTGTTTGTTTCTGCCTTGTTACTTTTCTTGCTGTCATCTCCCTTTGTTCTCTTGCTTTTTTTTCAAGAAGGATTTAAAATATAAGTTCTCCCCATGCTAAAATTTGATGCGCCAAGCCTGACTGGTCAGGCACTTAACGGTAGTGCAACACGTTTTTGCTCATATAACAGACAACAATGAGTTGCTATCTGGGTGTTCAAGGAAGAAGAAGAAGGAAATAAAAGTTTTGTATTCATCCCAGTTGAAAGTTTAGTGCATGCAATTTTAGCTTGCCCAGTACAGATGTATGTGTGTGTAGACAAGCAGTCGTATGTGTGTGCCTGTGCATATGTGAAAGTGTGTGGATACTTCCTATGACTGATATGAGTCAGAGGTGATTGTTTTTGTAAGCTTGGGGTCCTTATCTTAGCTGTAACAATTGCTTTAATTAACTGATTTTTTGGGTGTTTTGTTTGTTTTTTGTTTTACTCTTTAAAATCTGTCCAGAAGGAATGCAAGCAATCATTATGTGGTTTGATGGCTTACGGGTAAACTACCCATCCTGGAAACCCCAAATCCATAGTTTCAAGTCTTTTCTGTTCCTATTTTTTTCCCATTTCTTCTAGAACTTGAGTGGTGATCTTCAGGATGAAAGGACAGATTTAGATTTTAAAAATGTATTAACATTTTTTTAATTTATTTTTTGAACAAACTTAGATCTGGTATACAACTTCTGCATATGAGAACTATGATGAGAACAAAGCAAAATTCTGCAGAAAAGTGGACTGCCCTAGGCAAGCAAATGTACATGCTCACAGTGGAAGGAAACAACAGTGCAGTTGTCAGAAGGCATCCTAGTAATCTGTTGTAAGCAGAATACAGTAGAAGCAAACTTTGCAAGGTCTTTAATGGTGGACTTTAATTTCCAGAAACAACTATTTGAGGGGTTTTCTTTCTTTTTAAATATTCTGCCACAGTAAATCAGATGGGAACATTCTTTAAACGTGTATATCATGTTCATTTTAATCATCAAACATTATTGATTAATTTTTGTCTGTTTATGTCTTTGCACAGGTTATACAGTATCGAACATAAGTAGTGACTAGTATATCGTACCTATCCAATAGAAGATTTTAGTGATTTGGGTTGCTCACAAAATGAGCCATCTCACCTCATTTTGTGTGTGTGTGTGTGTGTGCGTGTGTGTGTGCTGAATGACAGGGCTGAATGCACAGACAGCTGTAAGTCCCGGAGGAGAGAGCTGGAAAACGATGCCAAGCAGCTCCGCCGCGATCTCAAAGTGCGAGAAGACCAGTATCGGCTTTTAGATAGAGAAGCACAGGTAAGAAAACATGGCACTGTTCATCTAATATCACTTCGAGTGAACAGACGTTAAACGTTATGTCTTTGTTAGTGCAGTGTATGGTGATTTTTTGTTTTTGTTTTCAATTTTCCATACTTCATGAAGCATGTATGTCTTGATGACTAGTTTGTAGTGAATGGGTTAACTTATATGATCAGGGTGAACAGTTTTTAAAAAGGATGGGGTTTGTTTTTTTAGATCAAAGGATCTTATGGCCTTAAGCTACTTGTGAGGAAAGGTTTGTAACTCTTCAAAACTTTTTCACACCATGCACACCACCACGCACCACCACACACACACACACACACACACACACACACACACACACACACACACACACACACACACACACACACACACACACACACACACACACACACACACACCAAACCCACAACTAAACCCACACGCAATCACACAAAACACACACACAACACACACACACACACACACACACACACACAACACAACACATCACACACACACACAACTATAGTCCTCAGCATAGCTATGAAACCGTAGTGTTTCAGTCCTTGCGTCAGTACAAAGACGCGCAGAAGGAGGCGAGGTTTTGCTGAAGGCTCTGGCAGACATGCAGGACAAGAACGTGGAGCTGGAGAACAGCCTGTCTGCAGAGACACGCTTCAAGCAGGACCTCTTCTCCGCCCTGGGGGAGGAACGCCGCGTCATCAAAGTCCTGCAGAGTCAGTACCCTCACCCTGTTGCTGTTGTTGTGTTGTCCTTGGTTGGTTGTAATGCCGCAAGGTAGTAATTTATTGCTGAATTATCATCATCAGCGGAACGGGTTTTAACGAGCAACAGGACTGTTTGTGTAGCACTCTTGCATACCTACGGATCTGTGGATTTGTGACTTGCGGTCATCAAAGTCCTTCAGAGTCAGTCCCTCCCTGTTGTTTGTCGTGTTGTTGTGTGGTGTTGATAGTTGTATGTCGGGTCATCAAAGTCTTGAGCATCAGTTCTGTGTTGTTTATGCTTGGGTGATCGATGTAATCCAGGGGAAAAATACTCATTGAATGAGATTGATGTGGATCAGGCAGATCACAAGCACATCACTTTTAACCCACCAGGATATCCCGTCCCTGCCTTGTAAGTTTGTAGAGGAGGTGTTGTTGTTTTTGTCGCACATTCCCCAGTCTATTTTTTGGGGGTCCCCTGAGTGTGCACTCTGACTCTGACTCGTTCATCCCACCTGGGAATCACTGGAGATTGAAATAGCGCTCTGGATCAGAAATTGCCTGTATGGGGAGGTGTTAATCTGGTTGAGTTCTGTAGTTCACAGATTATTGAATGCCGTTTTGATGCAAGCAAAAGGTGTAAAAAGATAGGAGCAAAGAAGGGGGGGAGAAAAACCAAAGGGGAACTAAACGGGATAAGATGAAGGAAAGTTAATGATATTTTATAAAGTGCCATCAAAAATCTTCTAGAGGGTAAGTGAGAATAAAATAGAGGAAAAACTGTGTATTGTAAGATAAAAAGGAGCTCCTGTTGCATTTTTGTGATATGCAGTCTAGTTGATTATTGTATTAAGCCATAACTGTTTGATATTGAAACAAAAGCAGTCATCAGAAGACCATAATTTTAAGAATTCTTTATTCATGAAAAGAAAATGTTTGATGAATAGATAATGCTGATTTGTAAGACAGGTTTGCACAGGCTACCAGCGCACACTGCATTGTTGTTCATACCAAAGTGGCTGTGTGTGTGTGTGTGTGTGTGCAGACACGATCGGAAAAGAAGGACGCGGAGATCACAGAGCTGAAGTCGAAGATCGCGAGGTGATGGCCCTCATCCCCAGCACCACCTCCTCCTACCAGAGCCTCTCTTCCGACCGCAACTCCTCCCCCCTCTTTTCTGCCGCCAAGTTTTGCCAGGAGGATTTGGTCGTGGCCTCCGACCTCAACCCCAATGCCTCCGACTACACTCCTAAGACTGCCATTTAGACTGCTCTCCCTCCTTCCCTCCCTCCTGTCCTTGTCCCCCTCCCTGCTCCATGACAGCTGCATCTTCCATCAAAGTAACCAGCATCCTTTTGGACTTCTTCACTTCACTCAGTGTCTGTCTAACTCCCGCCCAACTTGTGCAGTTTTTATCTGGGAATTAATTTCCGATTTATGTTTGCTGCTGTGTGTGTTATACTACTGGAAAGAAAGAATTACTCACAGAACATTCAGATAGTGCCGTTAGAGTGTTTTTTTTTTTTTTTAATCTCCATATACAGACATGTCTGTATGTTGACAAGGATCCAGCCCAAGTGAAGACGCGATTCTGGTTTCAGAGAAACATTTTACTTACCCCTTTGTTTGTTTTCTGTTTATTTATTTATTTTTTGGTTGAAGCAGTGGTTGTTTAAAGCAGAAATGTTCACCAAAGTTGGTTACACTGATACATAAGTGCCATCATAAACAGAAGGCATCATTGGTAGGTTTTAAAAAAATTAATAGTGGATTTCCTCTTTTTTGTATGTTTTTTTTTTTAAGGGTTCGGTATTTACTATTAGCAAGCAGAAAAACGGAAAGACCACAGTATTTGATTTTTGTGTATTATTGTTATGGAACTGAATGTCAGAAAGAAAGTAGTATGTAAGGGAAAAATAACAAAATAAAACAGATACCCTTAGAATTTTGGATTATTTTTCTAAACTAAGTTTCCCAAACCACATTAGTGTTTAAACTGTTTGAGGTATCATTGCAAATCAAGAACTTGAAATCTGGAATATAGTGCTTACTTTTCAAGATCACAGGGTTAAGTATAAAAGAAATGACAAGTTGAAGGGATTTTGAATGATAGAAGGGAGATGAAATGGAGATGATTTACGCTATCTTTCCTCAGATTGTGAGGTTTTGATCTGTGCACGTTTGTATCATTTGTGAAAGATGTAGCACGTGATGGTTTTATACTAATGCTGCTGTCCATTCAAGCAACATGACCAAAGTATGCTGCATCTGACTAACAATTTTTGGTCATGGATAATTCTGGATTTCACTTCAGTCTGGCCCAGGACAGTTTTGTTTTCATGTGTACATCCCTTTAGTCCCAACAGATTTGTAATTTTTTTTTTTCATGATGTGGACAGTCCGCCCCAAGGTGGTCAGTCTTGGCAGTTTGTTCCGTCATCATTCTTTCTGTCTGCTGCGCTGCAGTATGTCAGTACATGCTGAAATTTTCTCCCTTATTTTTGGGTACCGTCTGGGATTCACACAGTCCAGTCTCCCCTACTGTAACTGCTGGAATTTCAATTTCCCTTCTCTTCTAAAATGAACAGCATTATGATCATCCCTGTGTGTGTGTGTGTGTGTGTGTGTGTGTGTGTGTGTGTGTGTGTGTGTGTGTGTGTGTGTGTGTGTGAGAGGGAGAGGGGGGAGAGATGGAGAGAGGAGAAAGAGAGGGAGAGAAAAAAAAGTGGAAAAAAAGAAGTGATAGTATGTATGTGTTGGAGAACAGGGAATTGGCGGATTTATATTTCGTTTGGATTTATTTACTGTTTGTGGTGGTCTAAAACATTTGGAAAGGGTTAATATACATTTCCTTTTGAGTGTTTATGACTTGAAGAGATCTCCGAAAAAAAGGGGAATATATGGAACATAATGACATGTAACCTGGGGCACTTGAACTACTTTTATTTGGTCTGAATGTGATCTCTCCTTTCTTTTGAACATGTTTTGACTAAAATGATAATCCACTGGCAATGGGTTTTCCCATCTATCTTTACAGTAATGAAACTGAGAGAAATAAGCACACCTGCAGTTTTGAATTAAGTGCACACATGTGGGTTTTTTTTTTCTCCTTAGTTTCATCTTTAAGAAAATGTAAAAGATTTGTCAGAGTACACTTTGGTATGATGAATAAGAGCTCAAGTGGGAGATTTCTGTAAGGGTATGTAGCATTTTAGTAGTGAGATAGTTAGATATGCTGACACATGGGTCATCCTGCTGCCTTCATTTGGGTTTTCGTAATAATTTTTTTCATTTTTTAATTCCTCAGCTAGAGCTCTAATGGTGAGATTTTTGCATATGTGATCAGTTTTGCCCAGCATTGAGGCAGCCGCATTCCACCTTCGAGGCTGATGTCATCCATCCTTACCTACGTGAACAGCCTACTCTTCGAAAAGGCAAAATGGGTTTTACATGCGAAAGATGTTCTGCATGTGTTCCCACACAGGGCCTTGATTTCTAGTCTCGTCTGAAAGACTTTAGGAAGAGTGGAGCCAGTTCTGATGTTAACTCCAGGAGAAAAATGTTTCCCCTTGAACAGGTATTTCGGTGGTGGCTCAAAGCTGGACTTGACCCAAGGCCATCAGATTGCGTGCACAACACTCCTAACTACTAAGCTATCCCCCACTCCCTCCCCCAAATGATCTGGAAACTTTTGACAGCATCAGTTTACCATATTTTTTTTACCTTGAAATATGACCTTTAAAAGTAACTTGAAAGTGTTGAACACTATCCCTAAGTTAAGGGAGAGACCCCCTCTTTCCCTGTACACATCCACTGTGTGCATTTGTATGCTACTGTAACCCAGTAGTGGGTGATACGGAGGGAAGGGTTAGTGGATGGTTGGTTACCTTATCGCAGGCTACCCGAAGGGAAGAGGTTAAATCTTGCTGAATATTATGCTTGGTCACGTCAATGAATTCTAATTTGGGGGTGGGGAGAACAGGATTAACAGTGTTAAAACATCATTTTTCTCCCATGGAATTAAGACATAAAATCCTCAATATCTAGTTCTGAAGAAATGGGATTTATTCTTATAAATGTTTCTTTGTATGTGATCAGTTCCTATGGTCACTTGATTTATCCATGACAAATCTGATTTGTAGCATGTCCATCTGATGGAAATATCTGTGCTTAAAATTGTCTCTCTCGTCATGTTATGTTTTGTGGGTTGTTTTTTTTCGTCTTTCTGTTGTCTCCTTCCTGTTTTCTGCCATCCTAGTTCATTGCCCTTTATTACTTTTTTCCTTTGCATATTCTATGACTTGATATCTACACAGTTTTCTGTGGGCTGGTAGGTGGTCAAATGATAAGAACAGTTTTATTTTTTCTGGCTGTTAAATTGTAAAACAGTGGGGCATTCAATTTTTAAAGTGTATATGACTTTGTTCTATTTTTGATAAAGTAGAAGGAAACTATGTTTTGTTTCATTTTGTTTTGTTGTGAAATCCTTGAGGATAAGTTAAGCAGGTGGTCTTTTGTTCTCAGCAAGGGCTGGTCTTATTTGCCACCTGGATTTTGGTGTTTGAGATGGTTCACCAGGGACCGTATGCTATTGCAGGCTGACAAACTTGGGTGGTGTATGCCAAAACTGTATCTATCTAACAGAGGTGGCTTTGGAAAAATTATTTTTGTCAAATTTGATAACTGCCTTAACAACCCTGATATGGCCTTCGTTGTTAGATGGGCTGTGAGAAAGATAAGTTATCGAATAAGATTTTATTGGAAGATTTTGGAAGTCTTCTGCCCTTGTATAGCATAGTCAGGAACCACTTCTTGAAAAACCACACAGAAACTACGAGTTGCTTTTGTGTCAGAAATGACCTATTTGGTGAAGATTGCCATCAACTTCAGTGTTTTTGGATATGTAATTTGATTTGATTATTGGTGTGATTACGTTTGAGGTTTTTTATGCTTTTTTTTTGTCCTTTGAAAATGTTTTAAAAGATCGATATGGATTGATTTTCATTTCCTCTTTTGGTCTAAAAATTTGTCAAGTTCACACACGTTTTAATTCATTATTGAGTTGTCATCAACTTTGTTGTATATCAGTTGAGGTTTCTGTTTTCTGTTGTCTTTATTTCACCATAGTTTGGTTGGTGTCTTCTCTGGGGTTTTTTGTGGCTTTTTTTTTTTTTAAAGTGATGTGTACAAAAATTCCTGAACAAATCTGTTATATGTTGTATGAGAAGTGTTTTCATATAAGCAAGAAAAAGGACAATTTTTTTAAAGAAGGAGATAACATTTTATGATTATTGGATCCCTCCAAAAAGTGTATTTAAAAAAACCAGAAAAAAAGAAGAAGAAATACATTATTTTTCCACAAGTAAAACATTGAAATGTTTTTCTTTCTGTGATCACTCTGTCAAGGGGAGAGAATCTGTCTTACCAGATCTGTTAATATTGCTAAAATAGCACACAAAAACGAAATGAATCAAATTGTTTGTATTGCTGTTACTTCCTTTGTGTTTTATTTTATAAGTGAAAAACTAATGTATTGTTTGGCTATTGTCACTGATAAGGAAGCAGTGTACAGCAAAATCACCTGTAAAACATTATCAAACTGTGTATGGCTGTGGTATCTTTTATACACTCCGGTAACACACATTTTCCAAAGCAGCTGTTTTTCTCCTTACAGCCCCTTTGGTAAACCTACCTACCAACCTACCTACCTACCTACATAAGTACAAGAATGAGAAGAAAGACTAAGGATTGAGCTGGTTATTGTTGTTGTTGTTGCTTTTGTCATGGAGTTCTCACAGTCTGGTGATGACGGTGTTGTTCATTGAAAAGACTAATAAGTCGATTTTATTGCTGTTAGTTTTTTTTTATTTTTGCTTTTTGTTATTTCAGCCTTTTTTGTGGCAGGATGAGGGTCGTCATCTTGTCATCAATATTGTGCTGACTGTGTACAGTTCAGCGAACTGAGTCTGCTATGTGCTTAGCAGTGGCGATGGAATGAAAATGCAATATTCACTAAGCTAGAATGTTTTCCTTCAGTGTTTTGTTATATTGGTGTTAGGTGTGCCATTGCTCTCAGATTTTTTTTTTTTTTTTTTTTTTTGGTCTTCTTTTCCCATTGTCTGCTTTTTTTGGCGGTTTCCCAATTTGAATTATTGTGGATCTTTTTTATATATTGAAGAAGTGGCATTGCCCAGCCAGATAGAGAACTGGTCTGTGGTCATTGGCAGTTGAAGCACAGATACACATGTACATACATATCAATGTGTGTATGCATGGTATTATTGTCCTTGGCAGATGCTTACTCTCCCTCATATCATTACATGCTCTCTGTTTCCCTCCCTCCGGCCTTCCTTAATTTCTTCCTTTCTCCTTTCCTCTCCTACACACGCAGACACATACAACCACACACACACACACACACACACACACACACACACACACACACACACACACACACACACACACACACACCATCTTCTCTATCTTTTTCTGCACTCCACATAAGAATTTGGTGTCCTTAGTCAAAGCTTGGGCTTGAAAACACAAATAACAGTTCATGTAATGCAGTATACTTATTACTAATCCAAAAGTTTGGAAACACAAGAGAAAAGATGGAAGCTATAGTTGCCAACCACTCATCAAGTGTTTATGTCATTTCTTTTTTTTTTTCTTTTTTTTATAAAGATTTTAAGAAACTGTAATTTGAAAATTTTTTGCTTATGTATGCGCACACACACACACACACACACACACACACACACACACACACACACACACACACACACACACACACACACACACACACACACACACACACACACACTGTGCAACCGTCACACATTTTATCATTTATTACCTATTCACTCCTGATGGAAACAGAACACTCCTCTTCTGGTTAACCAATAAATCAAAGGGATTTGCAGGGGAAGGGGACTAAGAAACACAAACACTTGTAACACATGCTACATGCACAACAGATATAAACTGGAGGCAGCTTTGCATGACCTCACCCTATTCGTTTTTACTTTGTGTATGCATTCATGCTTTGAATATAAGTGGTTTGATTCCCCAATCCTCCTTCAACATCTTTTTTTTAAAAAGTAAAAATTGGATGAAGGAAAATAGCAGCTACTTACCATTTTCTATGGCAGTTATTTCTTTTTCCGAAGTTTTTTTTTTTTTTTTTGTAATGTAAAATGTTGTACACTAAACTTGATTTTCACCAATCAGTTTTACACTAACATCCAGAGCTTACCTGCACAAAATGTTTCCCTGGTTAACCTTGTTCTCTCTCTCCATTGCTGTTCCTTTATTGATTGAAAGGGAACAAAGATGATATAGAAGAAGAAAAAGCTGCGTGAGACTGTATGGTGGTGAGAAGACCCAAATGAAAGGAAATACTAATAATACTCTGTCTCAGCTGCTGTTAGAATGTATCGCTGCAGTACTGAACATGAACTGATATGGTATGATGTGTAAGCTGCCACTTTTTTCGTGACAAGAAACATTAAAACACAGGCCCTGGATTCTGGGGCTTTCAAGTCTGTGAAATGTGCAAGTGTTTGGATTTTTTGTTTTTGTTTTTTCATCTCTTGTCAGTTTGTTGTGTGTGTGGTAAGGATTGCAGTGTATGTGTGGTGTGGTTTGTGTGTGCCAAATGCGACAAAAGTTTGGGGGGTGGCGGGGACCAAGGTGAAATTGAAATATAATTCCCAAAGGAAGTGGTGGAACGGATATTTCTGTCTGTGGGTAACTGTTACTCAGAGAGCACTGAATGTATTTTCAATACACTTGGATCAATATAGAGAGGGGTTTTGTGGGTTTTTTGTTGTTGTTTCCTATGGCTAGAATTTAAGTGAGAATTTGTGTATGCGACCATTGTTACTACCATTAAGGTAGCTACACTTCCCACTTTGGGTATGGTGTCTAAACACAACACCACGTGCATGTGGCTGTCAGATCACAATTGCAAGGTGCTTACCATCACTAGGCTATCCCAGGCCCCAGTGGCTTTATAAATATCAGTTGAAAATGAACACTAAATTTGACGTTGGCTCAAAATTAAGACATCGTAACTCTCTCTCCAAACTCATTGAAGTGATCTGACATAGGATGAACTCTGAAGAGTGCTCATCCAGGAGCCGAAACAGTCTGGTCAGGCAAAAGAATGGTCCTCAATCAGAAATACATAATAAAAACTGTCATTGAAAGATGTGGTCCCGTATGATTATTACTAATATTTGGAATCTTTGATAAATCATTTAGAAAAAACAAAAAAACGACAACAAAAACAGGGTTGAAATGTGACAATTTACAGACATAAGTGCCAAGGTTAGATCTTACCATATTCAAGACTTCCCCCCCCCCCCCCCCCCCCATTCCTCAGCTAGAGCTCTGAGGTTCACCAATGGTGAGATTTTACATATGCAACTGTTTTTGCTCACCATGGAGGTAGCCACATTTCGCCTTCGGGGATATTCATGAAAATGAGTTTGAGTGGTACTCCAATTCCCGGACCAACACTGCAGTTGAATTCTCTCCTAATGATCTGTACAAAGATGCCATAGCAACATCACTGCCAGGATATGAACTGCTCTTATGATGCTTACTTTCCCTGCCGACACACTATTTTTCACAATTTAAAAAAATTAATTTTACAGCTGTTTGAGAGTCTGCAACAGCCAAGTGTTATACATGATCAGAAAGAGGAAAATGAAAATTTCAAATGAGCATTGGGGATCCAGGACTGAGCCACATCTGAAGCACCCGTTTTAGGGGATTTTTACCCTGGAGTTAACATCAGTACTGACTCCACTCCCCTAAAATAGTAGAAAATTAATGTCCTTTGGATGAGATTTTGCACCAAAGCCCCATGTGTGAATCCATGCATTGCAGAACATGTAGTGCATATGTAAAAAAACCCAAACCTGTTCTGCCTTCTGGAAGAGTAAACCGTTTTGTGCCAGTAGGAATGGATGAAAATTTTTTTTAATGCATGCACACAGAACAGCATTCCTGAAGTCAAAATGGGGTACCTTAATGGTGGATAAAGACAGTTGCACACACAAAATCTCACCATCGGGAACCCCACAGCTCAAGCTGAGGTAACAAAAAAGAGAGAGAGAGAGAGAGAGCATTCTATTGTTCTTTTGCTACTGTACTGTAAGAAAGCTTTTAAATATGGAAAGAACATAACCCAAATGAGGGTGGTATAATGTCACTGTATGTGAGCAGCAATGCTTGCAAAGGAGGAGGATGGGGTGTTGAGAGATCAGACAGAAATGTAGGCATGCAAACACACACGTGTACACACACACACACACACACACACACACACATTGATACAGTTCTTTTCCCCTCCCTGCTCACACAAAGAAACAAATGTGAGCATTCTCACAAACAGGCACAAACTTGGTGGCAAGTTTGGGGGGGGGGGGGGGAGGGAGATGTCTGTTAAATAAAACTAATGTCAGGTCAGTAAGTGTATCCCTGGCACAACCAAACTGACACTTTCCATTAGCTATGACCTTAAACTAAGTATTGAGGGTGGTTGCATCCCTCAGGCCTTACTGTAACCAGTGCACAGTGTGTTGGCAATAGGAAACATTTTTTTCTGTAACTGGTGCACTGGTTGTTGAGAAAAAGTTAACTTGTTTCATTTCATACATTCATACATAAAGGGACATTTCAATACACTGCAAAGTCAGGCATGGCATATCACATACATTACTCTATGTAAAGGACAGAAAATGGACAGACAGTTTGCAGTTGTAGTTCTTTGGCCTGGTTGCATCCAGGGATGATATCATAATGATAGGAGATGTAGAGTACAACCCTGTCAAGCAGTCTCAAAGCTGGTAGACTCCATAGCATTATAACTACGCTCTCCTCAACCCTGCCAAGCAGTCTCAAAGCTGGTAGACTCCATAGCATTATAACTACGCTCTCCTCAACCCTGCCAAGCAGTCTCAAAGCTGGTAGACTCCATAGCATTATAAACTACGCTCTCCTCAACCCTGCCAAGCAGTCTCAAAGCTGGTAGACTCCATAGCATTATAACTACGCTCTCCTCAACCCTGCCAAGCAGTCTCAAAGCTGGTAGACTCCATAGCATTATAACTACGCTCTCCTCCTCATCACCATTGACCACCTCTGCAAAAACAGAAAATGGATTCAGTGGCCCCACAGTTTCTGTGGTCTCCAGGTGACCGCACAGTTTTAATTTTCCTTACTCTACCATGCCTGTGGTGAGTTGATGTGGGAGCCTTAGGGATCAGAGATTCATGGGAGGTTGCTGAAGGGATGTTGATGGGGTGGTCGCCACCTGACCTCAGGTGGGTGTCTCACACAGTCTGGGTCCATGTGGGTAGGTAGCATAGTGTATCTAGATGGTATCCTGTGTAAATTGGCACAGAAGAGGTATCACTGAAGTGACCTAGCACCCTCTGGCTGCTGGCCCTATAGTGGCTGAACATTTATCTGCTCCCAGTAGATTTCTGGCCCTTGGTTGCATAATGATGATAATTCTTTGAAGGGGGCAGGATAGCTTAGTGGTCAGAGTGCTCACTTTCCCCCAAGTCAAGTTAAGCAGCGTGGAGCGTGGTTACAAGTTGGATGGTGACCGTTTGCGCGTCTTGGCTTCAGTACAGTCCCCCAGTTCACTCAGCTGTAAATGGGTACCTGATCTATTTAGGTCAGGAAGGTAAAGCAGCGAGGGGAGGAGGGGAGGAGATGGGCGCTGCCCTCAATATGCTGGCCCCTAGAGAAGCTGAGGTATCTGACGCCTTGCTCCCCTACGACCACGTAGGTTATGGACACCTTTACCTTTACCTTAATTTTGTAAAGCAAACAAATCGAAGTGCACAAGACGAGCCTAGGTATGGCTGGGTGGAGAGACTGGAATGAGCTGCATGGGAGCAGCAGTTCATGAGGCAGAAAAGCAAACCAAATCTCTTGTACAGTATGCCTATCATTTGATTGAAGCACTCAACCAGTTTACTCAGACGGACCTGGAAAAAACCCATGTTAATCATACTAATCATAAGGAAAGCACATTTGCAAGGGCTTTAACCTCGCAACTGGAAAGTGTGACGGTTAATACTTCTCTCTTGTAAGCCTGTAATCTTAGTCTTTAAGCAAGGGACTGTAAGCCTGTAATTTTAGTCTTCAAGCATGGACTTCCTCTCTCGAAAACCCCTAATTTTAGTCAAGTATCTGAGGACCCCAGTCAACGGGAGAAAATAAAAATGTGACGCTTGGTTCTTGTCGGAGAAATGTTTAAGACATAAAGACATCCAATGTGGTCTTGAGTTCACTTTGATGTATTGGTGTGTGTGTGTGTGTGTGAGTTATGATTTACACAATGGGGAAAAACAAAAAAATATTTTGACATATAAAGCCTACTGACATCCTTCCGTTAGGACCACTACCTTTAACTGCCAGGCATGTCGACAACAACAACAAAATTGAATTCAAAACAAGAAAACAGAAAGAAAAAAAATCTTAGCCCAAGGAGAAAACCGTTTTCTCCGGGGGGGGGGGGGGGCAAAAAAAACACAACAACCCTCAGCTGAACGTTTTATGTCACTAACGCAACACGATTGGTTGAAATCGAACTGTTATAGCGGCAAACGGTTAAGACAATCGTACACAGGTAAAAAAGCTCCTGCGCCCGGAGACTCCCGAGTCCATATCGCATAATCCCGTTACAATGACACCTTCGGTTAGTCAAGCGCGAAAACTCCCACCTTCCCCGTCACGAGCCAATGACCTCGCGTGCAGAAACGCCCACAGTGAAAAGGTCAGCAACTGACCCCACGACTGTCCCTTACCCCACAACAAACAGAGGGAGGGAATTCGTTCGACAGAACAGCAGCCGTTTGACGGAAGAGTTTTATCGCGCGTGGGGTCGTCCCCGTTTCACGGCAGTTTTATGAAGTGTCGTCTGCTTGCACACACACGCACTCGCGCACACACACGCACGGTGGTGTTACGAGGGTGTTGTCAACCTAACCCATGGCCACGTTTTTGAAAACTGACGTCCGGTAAGCTGGTTCTGTACTACAAAAACAAACAGGTTTCGCTGACAGTTTTCTTCAAACTTTTTACCATGTGAAAGAAAACTTCGACTCTAAAAAGCCATGCCACTAGCAGCGAGAACTATCGAGCCTGTTTACCTGGGCAGACGACAGTTGAGAGAAGAGGAAAAGGGGGAAGAGGTGGTCCAAGTGGCAGTGACACAAAATGCCGTTTTGGGAGCTTTGGTCCAGTTGGCCAGTTTGGTTCGTCATGCCGATGATCTGTTTTGTGATCTGGCCGATGAGTGCCAGAAAGTGTTCGAACAGACGGAGAGGATTATACACCGTGTCAAGAGGATTAAAGAGAAAGTGGGACGTCTTGATTCTAAGGCTGTTTCTATACGTAAGTTTTTGTTGGTTTTTGTTTTGTTTTGATTTTTTCTTCTTTTTTTTTTTGGGGGGGGGGGATCCTTTTCTGTGATTGTTTTTGTTTTTCTCTGTTAAAAAAAAAGTATTTTGGTTTTGTGTCTGTGTTGTCTGTGTGTTTTGTGTGTGTGTTTGTCTGTCTGTCTGTCTGTCTGTCTGTCTGTCTGTCTGTCTGTCTGTCTCTCTCTTCGTCTCTCTCTCTCTCTCTCTCTCTCTCTCTCTCTCTCTCTCTCTCTCATCTCTCCTCTCTCTCTCTCTCTCTCTCTCTTCTCTCTCTTCTTCTCTCTTCTTCTTCTTCTTCTTCTTCTTCTTCTCTTTTTCTTCTTCTCTTCTGTTCTTTTCCTTTTCTTCTTCAGTCTAGTATTTTATCCTAAGAAAAATGTTTTTTTCACTGCATCACTTTGGTATTATTATTTTCAACTTTGCCCAGATATGTCTTTTCCACTCTTTCTCTCCCCCATCCCCTGTCATTTGTTCACGTGTCATATAAACTGTGGCCTTCGGCCTTCGCGACAGAGACTCAGATGTCTTTCTGACAAAAAAGAAACAAAAAGAAAAGTCAAAGAAATTCTATGACTATAAAAATCCTAGGTAAGAATTAAAAATTAAACTCTGCATCAATATTTACTATTTGTGATTAATCAATATTCGAACTTTTAAGTTTAGGAATTTTTTTTTTAGTCTATTTCTCCAATAAACGTATTTGTACTTTATGCACAAATCTCTTAGCCTCTTGTCCAATATCTGAGCATGACGTACAAGTTTATAGTATATCGCAACCGATAGGAGCCTACCAAACAATCGGAAACTTAGAACGAGAGAGAGAGAGAGAGAGAGAGAGAGAGAGAGAGAGAGAGAGAGAGAGAGAGAGAGAGATATTAGTATTACTGATAACATGATAATAACGATGATGATAACAATAAAAAGCCGAGAGATGGTCTGTGGAGTTGGGTTTTTATTTGGCCCCCTGTTCAAAACATTCTTTTCATGTGTTCATTTTGTTCTCACCATTTTAGCTTTACAGTTGAAACATTTACTGTCTTACAAAAACAGACAACAGCAGGAGCAGCAGTTTACAAAAAAAAAAAAAAAGAAGCAGCAGCAGTTAATAACGGAATAAAGAAACAAGTAAACGAAATCTTCTCTAAGTGCAGTCAGTATCTGAGTTTTTTGCCATGATACACGATCCCCATTAACACTCCAGTTCATGGCCGTATAGAAGAAACCGACCAGTGTCAAACTTACAACTATGACTGTCTGTGAATCAATACTCATATGGACATTTTTAAAACTGTATTTGTTACCAAGAAGATATTTTGGCAGTTAAATGAGAAGATCGACTGACGACGACGATGATGATGATGATGATGATGATGATGATGATGATGATGATGATAAGATGATGAAGAAGAGGAAGAAGATGAAGAACGACTATGATGATGATGATAATAATGATAATGGTAATGACAGTGATGACGACGACGGACGCTGATGACGCCGACGACGACGGCGACGATGCTGATGGTGATGATGATAGTAATAGCCAAATCCTTATGTGGATCGATATATTGCAATAACGCACCCGTCACTGAAAAACGAGAGGTTGTGAGTTCGATTCCCGTATTAAGATGACCCCCCCTCCTCCCCCGTGCTCTAGATCATGTGTGTGTGGGTGCTAGTCTTTTCGGCTGACACAGCCAACCGATGATCCATGTGCAGCATACACAACATTCAGCGCACGTGAAAAAACCCCAGAAAGAAAACTGCTTTTCCTAAAGTTATTTTAGAAAAAGCCACTCTCATAAATTGGAAACACCCACAGAAAGGAGAAATTAAAACATAATGGCAAACATCTAAGCATGATACGCACTTAAAGTACTACACACACTTGCACGCACGAGAAAGAGAGACAGAGACAGACAGAGACAGACAGAGAGAGAGAGAGAGAGAGAGAGAGAGAGAGAGAGAGAGAGAGAGAGAGAGAGAGAGAGAACGTAGTTTTCAAAGGACGTCTGTCCATGTTGTGTGTGAACATTCTTCGCCATAGCGTCCGACTAAAGACTAAAATTTAGTTAGGAAATAACTATGTACCCAATGGCAAAGTTATATATCACTAATGAATGTAAAGATCTACCGCCTTCGCCAGGTAGGTAGGCCTGTGCCCATGGGTTACACCTTATCATGAATTATGACTTTGCAGCCCAGCAATATGTGATTTTTTTTGGCCTGGATACTACTGGCATTGTTTGAATGAAATCACAGTAGTAGGCCTTTGCCATCAAGTTTGATCATGGAAGGAAACCCAACAAGGTCCGATTACATTTGAAGCGCTAACAACAAGAGAAACAAAAACAAAACCAGAAGTTGCTTAAAGTATCAACAACAACAACAAAAAAAAGAGAAAAAAGGTACTGATTATCTGGGCACCTCTACGATTGTATCCCTTCAGGGCATCACATGTTCTGAATATTTTTGTCAGATGTACAGAAAAAAGGGATGTTTTTTTGCTGGTGGTGCACTTCTTGTTGCGAAATGGTACTATACCCCTCTTTTACCCCTCCTCCCTCCACCCCCCAAAAAAGAAATGAAAAGAAAAGCAGACCCCCCCCCGAGCACCTCAAAACATCGAAACAAAACAACCCCAAACAACAAACAAAAAGCAAGAAGAGCAACAATCGATTCTTTTATCACCCCCCCCCCCCCCCCCTAAAAAAAAATGTTTGCACATATCCAGACTTCTTTTCGACTCTTTCTACAGTTTTTCTTCTTCTTTGATGAATGAAATAACAAGTGTGAAACAGAAGCTGGTGAAAAATAAAAGTGGATAAATGAATAAAACTCTAATCACATCCTGCTATTCAATAAAGCCTGCTTCATCACGATATCTGTGCGTTTATTTATAACTCAGATAAACAAAAAAATTTTTTTTAAAGATTGCCTCAATTTTTGTGTGTGTGTGTGTGTGTGTGTGTGTGTGTGTGTGTGTGTGTGTGTGTGTGTGTGTGTGTGTGTGTGTGTTGTGTGTGTGTGTGTGTGTGTGTGTGTGTGTGTGTGTGTGTGTGTGTGTAATGGCATTTAAGGAACTATTGTTCGAGTCAGGCTAAAGTATAACTGATAACACCACTCTGAATGTGTAGGCCAATGTTTTTAGCAACCAAACAAGGTTGTGGTTGGACTCATTACATTGAGAGTAAGCGTGGGCATGATAAGTTTCAAGCAGAGAAGACAGGTAAAACGAACGTTACAAAATTGCATTGTTTAGCATGTAATAATGTTTTTCTTCTAAAGATGTTTCTTTCATTGTTGAAAATATTTGGATCACACACTTCACGCACCTGTTGGTGTATATTGGTTGTGAAATCAGATTTTCAGTTTTCCCTTCTGCAACTACGATGTATATATATCATACTTGTGTGTGTGTGTGTGTGTGTGTGTGTGTTGTGTGTGTGCGTGTGCGCGTGTGCGTGTGTGTTGTGTGTGTGTGTGGTGTGTGTGTGTGTGTGTGTGTGAGAGAGAGAGAGAGAGGAGGGGAGAGAGAGAGAGAGAGAGAAAAAGAGAGAGAGAGAGAGAGAAGAGAGAGAGAGAAGAGAGAGAGAGAGAGAGAGAGAGAGAGAGAGCATACATTACGCATAGACTACCATCCAAATGTGATGCCATGCTTCGAGATGATTATTTGGGTTTGTTTGTTTGTTTGTTTACCAATTAGATGGAGTCAATCACCAGGCAGGATGTAGACCTACTTAAGGTAAATGAGATGGACTGCATATTGCATGCTTGGCCATTTGAAAACCAAAAAACCAAACAGGAAACCCCCACCCCCAAAGGAAAAGGAATAGAGAAAAAATCATTCTAAGTAGGAAATATATTTACATATTACTACCTGTGTGTGTGTGTGTGTGTGTGTGTGTGTGTGTGTGTGTGTGTGTGTGTGTGTGTGTGTGTGTGTCTGTGTTCTGTGTGTGTCTGTGTGTCTGTATGTGTCTGCGCGTACGTGCGTGTGCGTATGTGTGTATGAAGTGTGCATATAAATACTCTGTGAATGTGTGTGTTTGTGTGTGTGTGTGTGTGTGTGTGTGTGTGTGTGTGTGTGTGTGTGAACGCGCGCACACACGAGGTGCGTTTCACGTGGACGTGAATCAACTTCCTGAGCAACCCCCCCCCCCCCCCCCCCCGCAAAAAACATTCCTGAAATAAAATAAAAATCCCCTCGTGTAGTGGTAGGAAACACACCACATCACGACAATGCGGCAAACAAGGTGGTTTGTATTCAGGTCACGGCGACACAGTACGAAAACAGGACTTTCACTCATTCACACAGCTAGCTTCAGTATTTCAAAGGGAGGATAAAAAAAAAAGTAGGGACAAAAAAGATTTTAAAAAAGAACGGAAGGGGTGGGGTGGGGGGGAAGATTAGGGGGGGGGGGGAGGAAAGGATTGGGTGAGGTGAGGGTGGAAGTGGGGGTCGGGAAATCCGTTGTAGGCAAAGAGAAAAAAAATAGGGGGGGGGGGGGAGGCTGGAAGCCATTATGGAGGTCTCTTTTTACTACTTTCAGGTGGGCCATATTTGATAAAAGGTAGGAAGAGGCCAATACCTGTGCTTTTTTGGAGCGGGTGGTTGTTTATGGCCAACGCCGGGTGCACATCAGAGGGTTCAGGTACCAACTATCGCGTTGGCACAGATGCAAGGCCGCTGCTCGCGCGCGCGCGCAGATGCATGCACGCGCACACACACACACATACACACACACACACACACACACACACCACACACACACACACACACCATACACAGAAAACATACACACACACAACACACGCACGCATACGCGCAAAACACACACACACACACACACACACACACACACACTCACGCGCGCGCAACACACACACACACACACACACACACACACACACACACACACACACACACACAAACACACGCACGCATACGTGCAAAACACACACACTCACGCAACACACACACACACACACAACACACACACACACACACACACACACACACACACACACACACAACACACACACACACACACACACTCACGCGCGCGCAAAACACACACACACACACACACACACACACACACACACACACACACACACACACACACACACACACACACACACACACACACACACACACACACACACACACACACACACACACACACACACACATCTGAGAGTTGTTGATGTTATACTAAAACCCCAGCGTGTATTTCTACTTTAGGAAATGAGAGGGCAGAGCATAAATCATCATACGCGAATACTACAGGTATACTTAACCCACAGAGAACTGGGGGAAAAGTACACCGCTAATACAATCCAGCTTTCAACCTTTCTCCTCCCACACATGAGATCGGCACGCTTTGAGAGGAGGAAGAGCAAAAGAAAATACGGAGTCCGAAGGCGGACTGGGCGGGTACTCAAGACTATTTAACGTGTGTGTGGCGAAGCGTGTGTGTGTGTGTGTGTGTGGCGTCCGCAGTTCTTTATTATTGAGTTGGTTTTTTTTTCAGTCAGTAAGTAGACTATGGCTATTTCTAGCCCACTGATTAGCTGGTGGAGACAGGGGAGGGGGGTGGGTAGAGGGTGGGTGTTGATCAAAGAGGAGAGGGGACAACACCCCACTCCCTCAAAAAAAAAAAAACACCACAAAAAAACACACATAAAAACCCAACTAGCGGTTATGATTCTATGTCATTTCCGGCGTGGTCTTTAAGCGTTCTGCGAAAGTAAGCCTTGCCGTACCATATTAATCCCCTCCCCCTCTGTCTGTCTGTCTGTCTGTCTGTCTGTCTGTCTGTCTGTCTGTCTGTCTGTCTGTCTGTCTGTCTGTCTGTCTGTCTGTCTGTCTGTCTGTCTGTCTGTCTCTCTCTCTCTCTCTCTCTCTCTCTCTCTCTCTCTCTCTCTCTCCAAGTGTGTGTGTGTGTGTGTGCGTGCGTCGTGGCGCGCGCGCGCGCGCGCGTGTGTGTGTGATAGCTTCATGCATGGTTTTATGCTTCGTGTATGCATGTGTCTGCACGCGCGGGAATAACTATCTCGATGTGGACACACACCAGATGAACTGCCCTCGCCAATCACCGGTAAAGAGGGTGTAAAGCGATCCGGTACGTGACCATGTAAACGCCAGTCGTTAGGCACCACATTTAGAAGTAGTAGGCACCCATCAGTCCTGGAAGACTATGCAGTTACACTCTTAGTCTTTAGAACGCAAAGCCTGGGTAAGGTAAGTATGGAGAGGATGCTGTTACCCATGCAGCAGACCCCCCCCCCCCTCTCCACGCCACTGGAATGGTCCATTGGAAAGGCAGTCGCCGATACGAATGATTCCACATTTATTTATTTATGTATTACCGCTTCATGTCATAGCAGATTTCTCTGCGTGAAATTCGGACTGCTCTCCCCGGGGAGAGCGGGTCGCCACAAGTGCAGCGCCACCCATTATTTTTTTTCTGTCTGCAACTGTGTTTGTTTCCCTATCTAGAGTGGCTTTTTTTCTACAGAATTTTGCCAGGCACAACCCTCTTGTTGCCGTGGGTTCTTTTACGTGCGCTAAATAATGATGTGTAACACATGTTAAAGTTAAAGTTAAAGTCTGTCCCGAGCCATAAGGCTCATCAGGCCGGTGCTTATCCCGGTTTCTGTGGCGTTAAGCGACTGAGAGTCATTGACTCCCCCCTGGATAGGACGCCAGTCTATCGCAGGGTTAACCCCCAACACAAGGTTGGTACCCCTTTTACACCTGGGTGGGGTGAGAAAATAGCCGTAAAGTGCCTTTTCCAAGGGCACAACGCCATTGCGGAATAGCTGGGATCGAACCCGCAACCTTTAGATTACGAGTACAACGCCCTAACCACTAGGCCACAGCGGCGGCTACTGTAACACATGGGACCTCAGTTTATCGTCTCATCCGAAAGACGCCCAGACGACCACTGATGGTCTAATGGATGGGGGAAAGTTTCAGGCACAAACGGGATTCGAACCGCCGCACACACTGACCTGGACTTTTCGCTTTCTAGACAGACGCGTTACCTCTAGACCACCGATCCATCTTAGTTGACTTAGTATACTTGGTTTTCCTCGTCATGTTGATTGAGTGCTACGTCTCTTATATAAATTTATAAATGATATTGTCAACCCATATAGATACCAACAGTACTCGTGCTTCATCGGCAGATTTTCGTAATCGATTAGATAGAAGAGATTATCAGTAGAAGTGAGTACGGTACCCATGTTCTCAATGTTTTCATTTGTACCCAACATAAACTTGCGTGAAAAAAAATTGAAGCTGGACCCACAAAGAGAGAGAGAGAGAGAGAGAGAGAGAGAGAGAGAGAGAGAGAGAGAGAGAGAGAGAGAGAGAGACAGAGACAGAGACAGAGACAGACCGACAGACAGATAGAGACAGACAGACAGACACAGGGATAGACGGACAGACAGACAGACAGACAGACCGAGAAGGGGAACGAGCAACCAAACGAGGGGGAAAAGTACACATACTTTTCATCCAGGCCTGGGGGGAGGGGAGAGAGAGAGAGAGAGAGAGAGAGAGAGAGAGAGAGAGAGAGAGAGAGAGAGAGAGAGAGAGAGAGAGAGAGAGAATAAGAATCATGATGTATTTACCTATGGCTTAGTCTGACATGATGTGGGAGCTGGTATGAACAAAACATTATTACAATGCTTGACGAATTGGCCAAAGTAAAACAAATTGGAACATCGCGCATCTCGCATGCAATGTCACGAAGTAACCATTTTTGGAATTCAGAACATCTATGACAAAAATAAAATACAGGAGAAATAAAAATGCTGCCTAACAACACATTGTCTCGAGAACATTCGTAGACTAATTTGGATTTTAGAACCTTACAATCATAACCGTTTTATTGTTGGCTGGAGATCACAAAATTAATGTACTCAATCTCATTTCTGTCACCATCTTACAGATGATCTATATGCCCAGTCTAATTTATATATTGTCATTGTTCAGTTATGCTTGTCGAGAAATAGTGTGTTAAATAAAAAAAAATATTTGGTGTAAAAAGTGTGTGTGTGTGTGTGTGTGTGTGTGTGTGTGTGTGTGTGTGTGTGTGTGTGTGTGTGTGTGTGTGAGACACACACACACACACACACACACACACACACACACACACACACACACACACACACACACACACAGAGGTAGATTCCTATTGTAGTCGAAACAAAGTATTGCAACCCGTACAAACAAACCTCGGTTTTATTTCCTTACAATCTTGCATGCACGTACAACAACCAAGCCACTAAAAAAACCCACAACAACACAAAAAACCCACACCCACACCTGTTGATTTACACGGCTGTTACCTGAAGTAGGACAAGAGGAATAAACAGGTACAGGCAGTTGATCAGTAGGCCAAGGGGCCGCTGTAGTGGACCATCCTGCCCCACAATGGCCGGTCATTTATCACATCACCACTTAACCATGGCCACTATCAGGTAATAATCCCCACCACCACCCCCACCTTCACTTCACCACTGTGATGGATGAGTCTAGTCGTCTGTCTGTTGTGTCCTTAAGTGGCTATTGTCATAAAGTGGGCGGGCTCAACAGAGCTAAAAACTCCTCCTCCCTGGGCCTGGAAGCTGCTTATAAGAAACACTGTGAAGAAACAACAAAACCTTTGGTTTCAATAGTAATAGTAATCAAGTTGCTTTAAGAATTGTGACATTTTTGGGGTGGCCCGAGGTGCTGAA
>CM060327.1:39650848-39668348 GCA_030674155.1 Stramonita haemastoma | reverse complement strand
ACTACTACTACTACTACTACTACTGCTGCTGCTGCTGCTGCTGCTGCTGCTGCTGCTGCTACTAGTACTACTACTACTACTACTACTACTACTACTACTACTACTACTACTACTACTACTACTACTACTACTACTAAGTCCCTCTACTGCTGCTGCTACTACTACTACAACTACTACTTCTAAGTCTTCTTCTGTCTGTGCCAGTCAATCTGTCTCACTTGTCTGTCGTTGTCTGTCTTCGTATTTTTTATAATCATTCTTATAAATGTAGGTGACTGTCAATGTTGCAGTTGTTTTGCAAGGGATGACTCGAGTATTTTGAATCGACTTGAATTGAAAGTTGTCATTTATTCTTCTGTACTGTGTTTCCCCTACTCTCAGTGGTCTGACCCCCATCACCTTTTCTCTCTCTGTCTGTCTGTCTGTCTGTCTGTCTCTCTCTCTCTCTCTCTCTCTCTCTCTCTCTCTCTCTCTCTCTCTCTCTCTCTCTCTCTCTCTCTCTCTCTCTCTCTCTCTCTATAATATACATTTTATTGCCGATCAGCAGTTCAGGACAACGTGTTGCCAACCACACACATATTTCCGAAACAGTAGGCCTACACTGGACAGCCATACTAAGAGGCGTTCAGCCGGTGTATCTTTCATTCTGGTGTGACGTGAATTGGAGTGACGTCATTTAAAAAAGGGGGAAAATGTGTACGTCGTTTTCCCCATTCCCATGCTTGAACTTTAGATCTATGTTTTTATCCGAGCAGTGTTGCTGCCCTACATGCCAAGAAGGCATAAAAAGGCTGTGGATTGGATTTATCCAGCAGTGGCCAACTTTGACAGGGTGGGAATGGGGCTCTGTGGACAGAATGCTGCCTGTGGCATCACACTTTTAGTCCCAGTAGGATTGCTGCGGAGACGGGGTAACTCAGTCTAGTCAGAGGTCAAGAGCACTCGCTTTCCCCAAGCTGAGATTAAGCAGCGTTGAGCGTGGGTTACCAAGTGGATGCGTGACCGTTTCTGCGCCTTGGCTTCAGTACTGTTCCCCAGTTCACCCAGCTGTAAATGGGTACCTTCCCTCTTTAGGGTCAGGAAAGTAAAGCAACGAGGGAGAGGAGATGGGCGCCGCCCTCAAAAAGCTAGCCCCTAGAGAAACTGAGATCTCTGATGCCTCGCTCCCCAAACGACTGCGTAGGTTATGGGAACACCTTTACTACTACCACCGCCACGGCCACCTGTATGCGATGCTGAACGTGGCTAAGTACAGGTGAGTGATGATCAGGGGTCCTGTCAGTCCCGCAGTGACAGCCCCCGGGTGTTGGTCTGTCTGTCTGTCTGTCCAGGTGAACTGGCGGTTGATAGCCATCTGTCACCTTCACTGCCCAACGTATTGACCCTTAATGTCTCCTTTCGGCCAGAAAATGACTGTCGGCCATCGATACAAATCTGTGTGGGTTTCTCTTTCGTGACTGTTGGTCTTATTTCGTGTACTTCCCCCCCCCCCCCCCCCCCCCCTCCCCTTCCCTCCTCCCTCTCTCTCTCTTTTCGTTCTCTGTACGTCGATTTGTCGATTCGTCTTTCTCTGTTTGTCCGTCTGATTTTCTGTCCGAGTCTGTCTGATACATAGGCCTACAAGAGAGAGAGAGAGAGAGAGAGAGAGAGAGAGAGGAGAGAGAGAGAGAGAGAGAGAGAGAGAGAGAGAGAGAGTGTGTGTGTGTGTGTGTTCGTGCAGGCAGGGGTACACGTGTTTCTGTGTGTGCACCAATATGGAGCAGTAAAGACTGGCAGAAATCAAGAGAGAGAAAAGACAGTACGATTTTACTGTCTTCACTGGTTAATAATATTAACGATGTACTTACGCCGATTCAGACTGGATATTTAAAAAAAAGTCATCATACAGGTTTTTTTTCAGCATACAGTCATCATAAACATCGTACAGTCATTATGTAACAACAACTGAAAGCATTGAGACACAAAAATTATTGGACACAGTGTTTTGTCAGTAGGTTTTTCATTAAGGTTTGATATAAAACGGCAGCAATTCATATAGCTTGATCCACACACAGTCATTCGGAGGCAGGCTGCTATCTGCCACCTTTCCCTTTTCCCTTTTCCCTCACGAGAGAGAGAGGAGAGAGAGAGAGAGAGAGAGAGAGAGAGAGAGAGGAGAGGAGGAGAGAGAGAGAGAGAGAGAGAGAGAAGAGGTTCAAACAGTGTGCTTCAGAACAGTGCACACATGCATGCCGCTGTGGATCAGATGTTTCACAATGATGATGATAATAAATAATAATATTAAAACATAATAATGATGATGATGATGATGATGATGGCAACATCAAAAATGATGATAATAATAATAATGAATAACTACGAATGTCATGAAACCACCATAGCTGACCAGCAACAAACGATCGTCTCTCACTGATTCGACACTAATCGGGAGTCGTTCAGTAAAAGGAATGTTTCATTGCGCGATGCAAACATTACGTGATGGCTCGTTATCTAAAGCAATGCAGTATGACTGAAAATAGATTGCCCAGGGCAAATACTTTGACAGCACAAGTCTGAATTGTCAACAGGTCAAGGCAAACTCAGTCCACAAAAGCATTTTATGGGGAGAGAGAGAGAGAGAGAGAGAGAGAGAGAGAGAGAGGAGAGAGAGAGAGAGAGAGAGAGAGAGAGAGAGAGGAGAGAGAGAGACAGAGAGACAGACAGACGACAGACAGACAGACAGACAGACAGACAGACAGACAGACAGACAGACAGACAGACAGACAGACAGACAGACAGGCACGCACGCACGCACGCACGCACGCACGCACGCACGCACCACACACACACACACACACACACACACACACACACACACACACACACACACACACACACGTACGTCTAATATCACAACTTGTGAAAAGACGTTAAATGAATTTGAACACACACACACACACACACACACACACACACACACACACACACACACACACCACACACACACACACATCTCTCTCTCTCTCTCTCTCTCTCTCTCTCTCTCTCTCTCCACGCACACACATACACACGCACACACACACATACACACACACGCACAGAAAGAGAGAGAGAGAGAGAGAGAGAGGAGAGAGAGGAGAGAGAGAGGAGAGAGAGAGAGAGAGAGAGAGAATACCATTTAAATATTTGAATTAAGATGGAGAATGAATGATGTTTGTGGGAAGAGGAGAGAGACACAAACTAGTCCTCAGGTGTCGTTCGCGGTATGAATGAATGAATGAATGACGGACAGGCAGATCGCTGTGGAGAGACCAGACGAGGCTAATCAATCATGATGAATGGCATAGCGCTTCAGCAGTATGCAGTGAACAACGTGCCTACCTGTGCAAAACAGACACGCAGGCACGTAGGCAGGTAGGCAACAGACAGGTAGACAGACAGGCAGACAGATAGGTAGGCAACATACAGGTAGACAGTCAGACAGGAAAGAGAGAGAGAGAGAGATATATATATATATATATATATATATATATATATATATATATATATATATATATTATATATATATAAAACAGACAGACACACACACAAACACGCGCGCGCAGACAGACAGACAGCCCACACACACATACACAACACACACACCACACACACACACACACGCGCGCGCGCGTGCACATCCCGGAACACATGCTATTCCCCCCCCTTGAATCAAGGTTGACAAAGGAAAGGTTGTGACACCAGAATATCAACTACATTGTTCATCATATTGTATTAGAGATATACTTTAGGTATTGTCTTGTATGTCATTGTATAGTTTGGAATAGATTGTTTATTTGTTTCCTTCAAGAGCTGTGTGTGTGTGTGTGTGTGTGTGTGTGTGTGTGTGTGTGTGTGTGTGTGTGTGTGTGTGTGTGTGTGTGTGTGTGCGCGCGCGTGCGTGCGTGCGTGCGTGCGTCGCGCGCACGCGCTTTGTGTCTGAATGATTGCGTACGTGTATGCTTGTATGCATACATGCGTGTTGTGCATGTAAAAGTGCATGTGTCATTACCGACGTGCATGGACATTTATAGATCAACATTGATTCACACAGTCGACTCTGTGTGTATTTTTTGTTATAAGTATGGTGCATATATGTATGTATACTAGCTCATGCGTGCAAAGCGTATACGTTTAGATGTAGATGTCGCTATCCTCGACTTTGTTCTGTAAAGGCTGCAATTAGTCGGCACGTGCGGCCCAAAAGCAGCTGTTGACGTGTAAAGAATACTGTGACGTAACACTGACGTAGATGTCTAGAACACATGATCACAATCTGGACACGAATCAGACTGTCCTTTTACGCTACACCCTTTTACTAATTAAAGAATGAGAGTTGTAGATAGGTGTGAGCAGCTGTATTAATATTAATTGTGTTAGGATCAGCAGCAGCAGTAGAAGTAGCAGTAGTAGGTGCAGAAAATAGTTTCTAAAACCTTTCTCACTGTGTTGAAAATAATCTGGAATTAGTCGAGGAAAATACAGGATGGTTGATATGAGGCGAAATAGTTTTTCACTGGTCACCATTTGTATCTGAATTTTGCGCGATCCCCGGAGGCGTAGATAGATCTAGATCTAGACATAAAAGTGGCTACAATATCAAACGACTGAAAAAAGAAGGAAGATGGCAGAACGGTTTAGACGTTTACCTGCCTAACAAATAAACCGTGAGGTTCTGGGTTCGATTCCCAGCTTTGGCCTTAATTCCCAGTTTGACAAACTGAAAGCCTTTTGGGGGGAGACCATAAACCGGTCAGACCTGTGTGCATAGGGACTTGGGCATTTCAAAAGAACCCACAAGAGTTGAAACTCGGTAAAGAGCAGGAAAGTACCTCTCGACCAGACTAGTTAAATATGCAAAATCTCGCTATTGGTAAACCTAGAAGCACCACTTCAGGAATAGAAAAAAACGATTGAAAATTTTGTTTCCATGAACGAGTAATCGTTAAACGGGCCCTGCTTTCTGTACAGAGAGAGAGAGAGAGGAGAGAGAGAGAGAGAGAGAGAGAGAGAGAGAGAGAGAGAGAGAGAGGAGAGAGAGGGGTCAGGATATGGCCATATGTGCTGTATTTATCACCTTAAGCTACAAAGGTTACCTAGCTTACTCATGCATTAATGATCTATCAGGCTGGAGGGGGGGGGGGGGGGTTATACTGATTAAGACAAGGTGAAGCTTCATCACACACACACACACACACCACACACACACACACACACACACACACACACACACACACACACACACACACACACACACACACACATGGACAACTTATTCAAGATGAGAACGTAGACTCGCTTATTTACAAAGGAGACAACAAGAAGAAAAGATCATGATATGGTGTTGATATAATGATGGCTTAGCCATTGCATTGGCCGTTCAGATTCCAACTATCTAACTGAACTTTGTAAACCTACATGACTGACATCTGTGCGTGATTTGAATATGTATGATCTGATGACTTACATAACTTTACTGGGGGTGAAGTGCGGCACATGTAAGTTGATCTGATCTCAGACCAGTAAACACTTATCTGGCAAAGTTTATTCTGTACTTCTGGGTTTTCTTTTCGTTCCTCGGCTAGAACTTCGAGGTTTAGCCTACCAATGGTGATATTTGTAGCGTATGTGACCATTTTGGCTCACCAATTAGGTAGCTGTATTCCGGCTTCATGTTCTTTGAGCAACTTGATTTCTGCACTTTTCTTTCCAGACACTTTAGGTTGGTTTTTTTTCCTATCTTTTGGAAACTTCTTAACTGTTTCTGCGTGTTTTCTTTTGTCCCTCCCACCTTTCCTCCAGGTATGAACTTAGTTTGTTGTAACTAAGTTCTCTCTGTATTTCAGAAGCTAGTATTTCTCCTTGCACCGTTTACAGGTTGTTCATGTAATTATTTTAGAAAGAACTTTTCTTGGGTTTTTAAAATAATCTTTTTGAACTTTTTTTGTCCCCACGTCTTTTACAGAACAACACACACACACACACACACACACACACACACACACACACACACACAACACACACACACACACACACACACACACCCCTGGTACCATAAATCTACACTATACCCTCTTCACGACAGATATTTCCACCTTCCTTGAAGAAAAGTTTTCTCACACTAATAGTACCTACTAAACGTGGAGTTCATTTTATCTCTGTAAGTTCATTTCCCACAGTGGCGTCAATCACAGAGTAGGGGTGTATAAATCTGCCGAGATTCAACAGGTTGGCAGCCTGTTTGCCCCCCATCAGTGGAGGGGTGTTTGTTTAGGAAAGCCCCATTGTCCCCCTCCCCCCCTCCCCCCCCCGTTCCTTTTCTTTTCTTTTCACTCTCGCGCTACTGGGGACTGACAGGTGACAGGTTGTTGATAACAGAGTTGAAAGGTCGGCCACGTTCCCGAAGAAGGTGACGCAGTGGACTTCAGTTGTTAAATTAAAGGGGACAGGTATCATAACATCGGGGACGGGATAGCTTAGTAAGTGGTCAGAACATTGCGCTCGCGATTTGACCGACCCGGATTCGATTCCCGTTCTAGGGGATTTTTCTCCGGAGTTAATATCGGTGTTGACTCTACTTTCCCCAAAAGTCTTTCGGATGAGACTATGCCCCGTGTGTGAACGCACGCAGAACATCTTGTGCACACGTTAAATCCTGTTCCACTTTTCATAAGAGTAGGCCATTGTGTGCCGGTGGAAACAGATGATATTTACAAAACTGCATACACATGGGGACTGGGTGTAAAAAAGCACATTCCTTATTATCCTCGATATGAAAGAATAAATAAATAACGACGTGTAGGTCTTTAAGGTCTTAGGATGTCCTCCACATTCAGCTTCAGCATCTTTATCGAAATACTTTTTTTCTTTTGGAACAAAAAGTGTACCATAGTTGTGCTCATTTTTTTCCCCAACAAAAGTCATGCCCTTCGGGCAAAGAAACAAAGAATGTGTGATCTGTCTGCTAATACAACCAGAAAAAAATGAATGAAGACGATCTAACACCTGTAATATGCTTCCTCACTGCACAACAGGGCCAAAGTGCAGAGCTTTCAGTTGCTTCAAGGTATCAACATACGTATTGGAGTGTTGATAAAAAGTTTCAAAGGTAATCGTCAACTAGTTACCTGAACAACCTATCTTGTCACTGGAAACACTAGCGATGTAAAATCAGACTTGTTATATGGCAAAAGCTGATGTGAGATTCACTGTATGACATAATTCAGTGGTCAGAGGCCCTTTTGGCTCCATTTTTTTTCTGGCTCTGCGCTTTTTCTCCTCAGTATTCTTCAGTATTTACCGTTTCAAAGTTGTAGCCCGAAATCTATATCGATAGCTAGTCCAAGTGTGTGTGTGTGTGTGCCCACTAATGAGTATGGAAAAAAGATGCCGGCTGAGTTTGTTCACACCATGTGGTATGTAGCTGACATCACAAGCATCGGTGTCAACCCACTGACCTTAGCCTGACAACCTTCAGACAAAAATAAACATTCGCGTGACAACCTTAGAACAAAACCTAACAACTTCACTTGACAATGCTAGAAAACCCCTTTTCTTGGCAACCTTTAAAAAACACCTCACATAACAACCTTTAAAAAGAAACCCACACAAATCTTCGTTTGGTAACCTTAGAAAAAAACAATAACAACCCTAACTTGACAACCTAAAAAAAACTACTACTGCAACAAACCTAAAAACCATCCAGGTTTTTAATTGCAGACAGTGATTTATCATGTCCAAAACCTGTTGTTTGGAGCCTACTGTCAAATGACTGTATGCCCCCTTTAACATGCGGTCTTCGAAACAGCTTAAATAAATCTCCTTGTGTTCTACATTCAGATGAACAACATCTTATAATGACAAGTTGTCATTCTCTGTGTCTGACCCCAGAAAGCGTTAATCCAGTGAAAATTATGAAAAACAAACCCTGACCCGTTTTCTAGCCACCCCTTTTATACACTGGACATGTTTATTTGCAAATAAGCAAATAATGAGAGAGAGAGAGAGAGAGAGAGAGGAGAGAGAGAGAGAGAGAGAGAGAGAGAGAGACAGACAGACAGACAGACAGACAGACAGACAGACAGACAGACAGACAAGAGAGAGAGAGAGGGGGGGGGGGGGCTCTGTCAAACAAAACAAAAGAAACCATTAGCACTTTTAATCAAAGGGAAAATGTCAACCTCTTGCCAGTTTCCCTGGTTCAAAGTCAGGTAAAAAGGTCTCTTTCCCTTTTGGACAAGGCGAGTAATCCAAACACCGTAAGAATCACAGGCATCTGGCAGGCTGAAGCAGAGGAATGCTGTGTTGTAATGTGACTTGACAGGCTGCAGCAAACCAATGTTTCTCAGTGTGGGCAGGTAGTGACAGGCTGAAAACCAACGTTTCTCAGTGTGACCAGGTAGTGACAGGCTGAAAACCAACGTTTCTTAGTGTGACCAGGTAGTGACAGGCTGCAAATCAATGTTTTCGGTTAACAGGTAGTGACATGCTCCAAATCAACGTTTCTCAGTGTGACCAGGTAGTGACAGGCTCCAAATCAATGTTTCTCTGAGTGACCAGGTAGTGACAGGCTCCAAATCAATGTTTTCAATTAACAGGTAGTGACAGGCTGCAAATTAACGTTTCCCAGTGTGAGCAGGTAGTGACAAGCTGCAAACCAACGTTTCTCTGAGTGACCAGGTAGTGACAGGCTCCAAATCAATGTTTTCAATTAACAGGTAGTGACAGGCTGCAAATTAACGTTTCCAGTGTGAGCAGGTAGTGACAGGCTGCAAACCAACGTTTCTCTGAGTGACCAGGTAGTGACAGGCTCCAAATCAATGTTTTCAATTAACAGGTAGTGACAGGCTGCAAATTAACGTTTCCCAGTGTGAGCAGGTAGTGACAGGCTGCTCCAAATCAACGTTTCTCAGTGTGACGAGGTAGTGACAGGCTGCATGATTGTTATCTAAGCGAAGCTTAGTTTTTATTTTGATAGTGTGAGGTGCTTCAGGGAGATAAACACTGCCCTCAATTAGCAGCAGCTACAACAAAAACAAGCCTGCATGTGTGCACTATCACTGTGTTTGCTCACTTGCTTGCTTAGGCGTGCACACACACACACACACACACACACACACACACACACACACACACACACACACACACACACACACACTCACTCACAAAATCATCACATGTGATGCGTGAAAGCCTTAATCTGCAAACCTGGATTATGTGTATGGGTCAGTTTAAAAAAAACAACACAATCTTTGCTAATCCTTTCCACAACGAAAAAAACAACAACAAACAAAACCCAAAAGATTGCTTTTCAAATATAACGCAGAAAGAGAACACAAGGATCAACCACATGCTGAAGGCTTATCTGTGTCAATATTCAGAAAGAAAGAGAGACTGATAACGAAATATGCACAGTTCAATCAGAGTTGATAAAATAAGGTAGGATCAAGTGAACGTTGCTAACCAAACCCCTGAATAACACCCACCCACCCACCCCTAGACAAAAAAACAAAAATAAGGCTGTTAAAGAAATGGAGGTCTAGGGGGAGAAGAAGTTTGGTGGTGAACCGAAAAATGAGTTCTTTGATCTTTTCAAGCAGGTCAGGGACTAGTACCTTGAAGATTATTAGAGGGGGACGGGATATCCTAGTGGTTAGAGTGATGTGCTCGTGATCTTCTGACCTGGGTTCGAATCTGTTTCAAGAGCATTTTTCCTTTGGAGTTAACATCAGTGCCGACTCCACTCCCCCAAAAAGTCCTTCGGATGAGACTATAAACCGAGGTCCCGTGTGCAAACGCATGCAGAGCATCTTGCGCACACGTTAAAACCAGTTCTGCTTTTCCGAAGAGTAGTCCATTGTGTGTCGGTGGGAACAGATGACAAATTCACAAAACTGTATACACACGGGGGCTAGGTGTGAAAAAGCATATGAGTACTTATTCCATTATCCTCGAAATAAAAGAATGAATGAATAAATAAATAAGAAAATATTAAAAGGCAGACATTGGATTCATTCCGAACCTTATTGGACTCGAGCATACGAAGTCTGCATTTAAGTGTGTACCGCTTTAGAGGTATAGAGAATAGAATACATAATCAGAGCACGTTGAAAAGCAATTTCGTTCATGGGATAGGTGGTTATCTAGTTTGCAGTTGTATTTTACCAACATGTCAACACTTGTTTATTTGACTTAGTTTTGGCCCTTTGCTGATATATACAGATAATGACTGGTGTTATTCATAGGGATTTTTGCAGTTGTTTACACACACACACACACACACACACACACACACACACACAAACACAAACACACACACACACACACACACACACACACACACACACACACACACACACACACACACATTGTGTTAGCGTTGAAAAGAAGCCCAATAATCCAGTTTTTGTAGTGTTAGGATTAGTTTTTATTTCAGCACTGTTAAGTGACATTTGTCAGTTTATTGTTAACTCTTTCTTGTCAGCTTTTTTTGGGGTCTAAAATCACTAAATGTGAATAGACGTTAAACTGAAGATACATACATACATACACCCACTCACTTTGAAATAAACTCCACCCGCGAAGCATGCTCCTAATAGTTCATGAGTCCTGCAGCATAAAACCAACCCATGACTTCAGATTCTTTGTGTATCAACTCATTTGGGTATTTTGTGCCTCGTAGTTTATCAAAGGCACAGGAAGGCTGAACGACTAACTGCAGTGGTAACCAGAGGGCAAGTTAACTCAAGTGCAAAATAGACTGGAAGTACCAATCTGACTTTAAAACAAACACAGAGTACAGTCCAAAGGCATTTATATGTTTCTTTTGGTAATTTTGTTTTTCTTAATTTTGAACAGATGTGGACTTTATTTTGTCAATCACTAATGAATACTAACACATGAAGAGAAATTAGTTACGTTCTTTTTAGTTGGTTTTATTTCGTTTTAGATTAAAAAAAAAAAAGATTTTGGTCATGAATTGTATCAAAATGCTGACTGCCAAGTCAGACTTCCTTCCCATGCACTATGAAAAAGAAAAGTATGGTGAGGCCAAATGCTGCGTCAGTTATTTATGTAAACTAAGTGCCAAGACATGCTTTCAAATGCTATGCTTTGATACGTTATGTTGACATACGTTATGTTGACATTGTCTTCAGTAATGACAAACTCTCGGCACAACGACCTGTATTTTCCTATAACGGAAAAAATACCCTGAAGTCGGAGTATTGCTGCCTGTATGACGATGTGCTTGAAAAGTCATACTCGCAAACTTCTCATTTAATGTCCACTTAAAGGTCTCACCGTGATTCTGAGGTATGATGAGTAAGACAGAGAGTGCATATTTTAGGTGACCATCGCCTCCCTCCCCTCCTGAATGTTAAGCTGGGGAACACCGAACAAGAACATTAAAAAGGGAAATTATTGAAATATCACTAAATTAATTCCAGAAGTCAAATGGGCGAAAAAGTCATTACACGAAACATTTCATTGTGTGTGACTTGACTTATGCCTGTGGATTCCCTTGGGAACATAGGGCCACAACAACACTCCTCCAACGGACTCGGTTCTGGGAGATCCTCTTCAGCTCGGCCCATGTCATTCCGGCTGCTTTCGTCTCTGCTTCAATGCTTCTGCGCCAGGTCTGTTTTGGTCGGCCTACTTTCCGCTTCCCTTGTGGATTCCAGTCAAGGGCCTGCCTGGTGACATCTGAAGCAGGCTTGCGGAGCGTATGGCCAATCCATCCCCATTTCCTTTTCTTGATCTCCGTGTCAATTGGAGCGTGTCTGGTCCTGTCCCATAGTTCTTCGTTTGAGACTACTTCTGGCCACCTGATACCAAGGATGTTCCTAAGACATCTGTTGGTAAATGTCTGGAGTTTGTGGGTGTTGGTCTTTGTCACCCGCCAGGTTTCTGAGCCATACAGTAGGACCGACTTGACATTGGTGTTGAATATCCGGATCTTGTTGTGGAGTGAGAGGGATGTTGATCTCCAGATTGGGCGAAGGGTGTTGAAGGCATGACGTGCTTTATTTATTCGGCACTTGATGTCTTCGTCCGTTCCCCCATCTTTACTAACGACACTGCCCAGGTAGGTGAATTTGTCGACTTCTTTGATGTTTTCTTGGTGTAGTCGCACTGGGTCTTGTTTCTTGTTGTTCACCCTCATGACCTCCGTCTTCCTGATGTTGATTTGGAGGCCTATTTTATCGGCTTCCTCCGCAACATGCCATAGCTTCTCTTGTGCATCTTGGTGCCTGTGTGAGAGAAGGCTGATGTCGTCTGCGAAGTCCAGGTCTTCCAGCTGCCTTGTGATGGTCCACTGTATGCCAGTTCTCCTGCCTGCTGTGGCCTGTCGCATTATCCAGTCAACCACCAACAGGAAGATGGTTGGTGACAGCAGACAGCCCTGACGAACGCCGGTTTGTACGCAGAAGGGTTCCGTCAATTTACCATCATGGATGACTTGGCAAGTGGCATCTTCATAGAGCTGTTGGATGATGGTGACGAACTTTGGTGGGAAACCATAGTGGTGCATCAGTCTCCAGATGACATCTCTGTCGACGCTGTCAAATGCCTTCTGGAAGTCGACAAAGACTGAATACAAGGGGGTCTGCCACTCTAGGGACTGCTCGATGATGATGCGCATTGTGGCGATCTGATCTGTGCATGATCTGTTTTGTCGGAAGCCTGCCTGTTCATCCCTGAGTGTCTTGTCTAGTGCCGTCTTCAGTCTTTCTAAGATTATTCTTGTCAGTACTTTCCCTGGTATAGACAGCAGCATGATTCCTCTCCAGTTGTTGCAGGATGACAGGTCCCCTTTCTTTGGTAGCTTCACGAGGTAGCCTTTCTTCCAGTCTTCTGGCACACTCTCTTGCTCCCAGATCTTGTGTAGGAGTGGATACATCATGTCAGTTGAAGTCTGGATGTCTGCCTTCAGTGCTTCAGGGGGTATACCATCAGGACCTGCTGCTTTGCCTGACTTTAAAGACTTTATGGCTTTGGTGATCTCATTTTTGGTGGGGGGGCCGGTGTTGATGCCAAGGATTTCAGTAGGTGGTGGGATATCTGGTGGGACAGATGGTGCTGGTCTGTTGAGTGTTTCTTTGAAGTGCTCTGCCCATCTTGCTCTCTGGTCTTCTTCACCTGGAATGGTATTGCCGTTCTTGTCTTTGATGGGGCAATTAGGTTTACTGTTTTTTCCTGAGAGAGTCCTCGTGATCTCATAGAGTCTCTTCATGTTTCTTTGGCCTGCTGCAGTCTCTGCTTCCTGAGTCAGCTCCTCAATGAAATTTCTCTTGTCCTTTCTTGCACTTCTTTTTACTGCACGGTTTTTGTCCCAGTATCGTGCTTGTAATGTCTGCTTCTCTTCCTGATCTTGTGTTCTGTTGATCTGGTCTTTCAGCTGTTTTCTCTCGGTGATCAGTGCCCATGTTTCTGTTGTCAGCCATTCCTTGTGTTTTCTTGTATTTTTTCCCAAGACTGCTTGGCATGTTGTCTTCCAGGTCTCATGTAGACTGTGCCACTGCTCTTCGATTGTTTCCTCTGGCATCTGGGCAAGCATGCTGAATTTGTTTCTTAGTTCCAGCTTGAATTCTTCTGTTTTCGCTCTGTCTTTAAGGCTTTGCACGTTGAATTTGTGCGATGGTCTTCCTGCCTTGTCGGTGAAGGCTTTGAGCTTTGTCTTGAGGATGGCTATTACAAGATGGTGGTCTGATGCTGCGTCTGCTCCGCGCTTCACCCTGACATCGTGCAGGCTCCTTCTCCACTTTCGCCCGATGGTGATGTGGTCGATCTGGTTTTCAGTCTTGCCATCTGGGGAAGTCCATGTGGTCTTGTGGACTTTCTTGTGGGGAAAGATGGTGCCTCCAATGACCAGGTCATTGAAGGTGCAGAACTCTGCTAAGAGTTCACCATTTTCATTCTGGTCTCCCGTGCCATGTTTGCCCATGATCAGTTCTCTGTTGGTGTTATCTGACCCAACTTTTGCATTCAGGTCTCCCATTAGGATCTTCATGTCCCTCTTTGGCGTTTTGTCCATTATGGCTTGGACTTGCTCGTAGAAGTTTTCTTTTTCTTCTAAGTCAGCGGCATTTGTTGGAGCATAGCATTGGAGGATGGTAACTTTCCTGCCCTTTGAGTTGAACCGGGCAGTGAGGATCCGTGGTGACACTGGTTCCCAGGATAGTAGTGCTCGCGTTGCCTCAGGTTTCATCAGCAGCGCTACTCCATGTGTGTGGGGCTGGCCTTCCTCCTGTCCAGAGTAGATGATGGTATCTCCACTCGCTAGTCTTGACCGTCCCGTTCCATTCCATCTAGTCTCGCACAGGCCAAGGATCTTCAGGTTGTACCTATGCATTTCTCTACATACCTGTGCTGTTTTTCCAGTTTCATATAGGGTTCTGATGTTCCAGGTCCCTATCCTGGTTGTTGACTTGGTTGACAGAAGAGTTGTCGGCGCACTGGCTTCCCGAAGGCTTTCACCAGCTCGCGTCATAGACTCTGCCAGAGAGGACTCTCCCCAACCAGGTCGCTGTTTAGAGATTTTGTTGTGGTTTCTGTAACATACTGATTTTTAAGTGAATGGGTTGTTAACCCAAAGCACAACCCCCAACCTGGAGGACCAGGGTGCAAATTTAGTCTGGCTCCTACCCCACAGACCTGTTGAGCATGGTTGAACCTGCCGGAGGCCGAAGCCCCCGCCCACATAGCTCTGGGGATCAAACAGAACACGCAAGCCATCCCACCACGTCAAGGTAACGCACCATCGGGACAGTTCATTGTGTGTAGTGTTATTTATTATCAGTCGGACCAAACGTTCATGTCCTGTAAGGCTACTACAGCTGTTGCACCCTTGTCCTCGTCATAGGTGTACTGTCTCTACCTCTGTTACTGCTCTTGCTTCTGCAAACACTATTTGCATTATGCAGGACTGTTGTTATTACTAGCAGGGTAAACTGGATGATGTTTGAAGCGTTTGAATATATTATCATTTGGTTCCTGAGTAACAAACTGCCCATTTCAGTACCTGGTAGATATGTCTTTGTTCGAATCACTGAAAATCATAACAACAGGAAATAAAGTATAGAGTTCCTTGACTTAGCTAACGAAGAGAATAGAAAAAGTAGGTTCGTCTGTGCCTTAAAAATGCTTTGATTTAGGTGTTGTGGTTATCCTCTTTCTGTTGGGGCTATTGCCTACTGTGTGTGTGTGGACCTACTCTGTGTGTGTGTGTGTGTGTGTGTGTGTGTGTGTGTGTGTGTGTGTTGTGTGTGTGTGTGTGTGTGTGTGTGTATTACCATTACTATCATAATTATCATAAGACTAAAACCTACAAATGAAAATAACAAAATGGCGGCAAACAAGAAACAGAAGGGCAAACTTCCACTACCACTGAGAATAAAGAATGGTGAAATGATACTCTTGGCTAGTCTAGTAACCCAAACAGCCTTAGGTCACAGAGACCGGCTTAAGATGTCTACTGCTGTGAGAAACATTAGAAAAGAGCTAAGCCCCTGTCACACTGAAAGAGAAGGCTATTCCGCTCTCAAGGTCTCACCCAAACGTCAGGGTTATTCACCATAGCCAGAACCTGTGGTAATGTTATTCCGCTTGTCAAATAAACATCCGTCCCAGCGTCTTGGTGTCTTGTGAGCTAGGATATCACAATTGACAGCTAGTTAGAATGTAGGCACCCATCAGTCTCGGAAATCTATGGAGTTGCGCTCTAGTCTTTAGAGCGCAAAGTTTGGGTAAGTATGTATGGAGGGCAAGCTGTTACCCATTCAGCAGAGCCCCCCCCCCCCCCCCTCACCACGCCACTGGAATGATCCATTGGAAAGGCAATGACCGATACGAATGGTTCCAGGTGCCGTTGAAGGAGCCACCAGAACGTTAGTTAGAATGACTACTGATGAAACAGGAAGGCTGGGGGGGGGGGGGGGGGGGGGGGGGGGGGCATAGTGGTTATAACGTTGCGCTCGCGGTTTGACAGCCTGGGTTCGAGCCACCATCGAAACACCTGTTCAAGGGGAATTTTTCTCTGGAGTTAACAGCAGTACCGACTCCACTTCCCCATCCAAAAGTCAATCGGATGAGACTATAATCCGAGGCCCTGTGCGAACGAACGCAAAGCATCTGGCGCACATTTTATAACCCGCTCTGCTTTTTTGGAATAATAGTCCATTGTGTGTTAGTAAGAACGGATGAAAAAAACCCACATGCACACTGGTGTCGTGTTTAGACATTATTCCTGAAGTCGGAATGCGGCTACCTTAATGGTGAGCAAAAACGATCATATAATCATATGGAAAAACCTCACAATTGTTGAGCATCGGAGCTCTAGCCAAGGAACGAAAAACCAAACGAAACAGGAAAGCATTAACGTTTTTTTCCCCCTGTTCATTTCATTAACAGAGCCAGGCAGCGTTCTACTCAATCTTCTTCTTTCTCTCGCATGTATCTCCCTGATAAATCCTTGTAGGGGCATTGCGCTGAATTTTCTTCTAGCATTGTCTCTTGGGCAAGTTGAACCTGATAGCACTAGCAGACCCCATTCCCCTGTGTTTGAATTAAAAAAATAATATAAATAACACAATCATATGCTTAGGAATATATACATTCCTGTGTGTGTGTGTGTGTGTGTGTGTGTGTGTGTGTGTGTGTGTGTGTGTGTGTGTGTGTGTGTGTGTTATAAAGAATAGCCTAACTTAAAGCATTCGATATCAGACTTAAGTTAACGCGACACTTGTTCTTAAACTGTAAAAGAAAAGAATTATGCTGACCAGCCATACCTTTATAGCTATGCCGTTGTTACGCAAAGATGAAAAGAGACTCCACAGGAGGTTATGACAAGGACCCCACAGAAACAGACCATAACAAAAACACATGACCACTTTTATAGCGGTCCCAGGTATAAAAGCCATCATGAAAAGGCACACTGTTAAAAGACACAGGATACATCAGAGGAAAAAAAGAATGGGTGGAAAATGTTTCGTGGGCAGTTTGACTTTTTGTCACGTATTTTAATATGTACTCTCTCTCTCTCTCTCTCTCTCTCTCTCTCTCTCTCTCTCTCTCTCTCTCTCTCTCTCTCTCTCTGTGTCTCTCTCTGTCTCTCTCTGTCTCTCTCTGTCTCTCTCTGTGTGTGTCTCTCTCTCTCTCTGTCTCTCTCGTGTTATGTACTCTGTGTGTGTGTGTGCGTGCGTGCGTGCGTGCGTGCGTGTGTGTGTGTGTGTGTGTGTGTGTGTGTGTGTGTGTGTGTGTGTGTGTGTGTGTGTGTGTGTGTGTGTGTGTGAAAACACCTCTTTTCTTTACAGAAAACATAGTAACTAGGTGGATGGGAACGCGAAGGAAGAAAAAGAGAACTACAGATCCTCTTTGTCTTTTCCAAAAGCTACGAAACATAAGAACAAAGTATAACAAAACTTTTTATACAAAAACGTTAATAATCCATCTTACACCCCCGCGAGTGTGAATAATTTAC
>CM060327.1:39638348-39645848 GCA_030674155.1 Stramonita haemastoma | reverse complement strand
ATGATGCATGTGTGCACGAAAACAGACACAGACAGACAGCCTCACACACACACAGACACACACACAGACACACACACAGACACCACAGACACACAGACACAGACACAGACACACACACACACACACACACACAGACACAGACACACACACACACACACACACACACACACACACACACACAGACAGACACACACACACACACACACACACACAGACACACACACACACACACACACACACACACACACACACACACACACACACACACACACACACACACACACACACACACACACACAACCTTCGTTTCCCACTTGTCCAGCTTAACTTATTTTTAAACTGAAGAACGAACAACACAAATTCTGGCGCTGGACCTTCCCTCCCCACACCACTAATGTCTCCCCCCACAGCGACACAGAGGGTCAGATTTCACAGTACCCCGGGCAACACACATATATCGATTGCAGCAAAAATAGACTCTTCTACCTTGCTTCCTTATCACCTACACTTGCTGTTTCAAACAGCCGGGTAATGGTACTACTGTTTCTTTGACAGTGGTAGTTAAAATCGCTTAATTAACAGGTAGTTAATCATTGTGAGGCATGCACTGGCTGCTTTGTTGAATACAGGCTTTCAAAAACAAAGGTTTGTTTCTGCCTTGTGCACTCTTGATATTTAATGACCTGAAGGGGTGATGTTTGGGAATTTTGAACATTTCTCTATTTCAGGCGTTATAGTTTGTCATATGTAACAAAATGAAGGAGAGCGGGGGTAGCCTAGTGGATAGAGGGTAGTGCTCATGATCCTGACATTAGTGGGGGTCGTGGGTCAATTCTTCGTGGAGGCGTCCCATTTGAGAGGAATTTTTTCCCTGTGGAGTTGACATCGTTGCTGACTCCATTTCTGTGAATGTCTTTCAGATGGGGTTATCAAGTCATAATCCCGGGCGTGGGTGTACACAGTAGGCCTACATCTTGCGCACTCGTTAACACTGCATCCAACTTTGGAAGAAGAGCAGGTTAGCTATGGCTGGTGGTATGGATGACGTGAAAATACCTTGCATACATCCGTGACCTAGGAGAGAGGTTGGCCCAACCAGGTTTTACCTGCCCAGCACCTGAAAAAGTTAGGGCAGCGCCTCAACGGTTTATCAAGGATTTGGGGCTGAGACTTTTGAAGTAAGACCCATGTACAACCTGCATCATCACATCCCATCACCATCGTCATCATCATCCTCTTCAGCAATAATCATCAACAACATTAACAGCAGCGACGACACTGAACGGTGACATTGAAATAATTGTGAAACAGACTTCACGCTAGGTAAAAGCAGGGTGGTAGCCTGTGAAAAGGCTTGCTCCAGTGTACTGGCACTTGATAAGTCAGTCCTCCATTGTGAGCCTTTGGGTTCAAACAAAGTTTACTGACAAAAAGACAACCTGATGCAAGGAAAGAAAAAATACAGAGGGGTCGAACTTCTACCTACAGTTTAGTTTTATCTCTGTTTGCAATTTGGTTATGCTGACAGTACAAGTTTGGTTAGGCTGGTAGTGGTTTGGTTATGTCGGTGCCGGTTAGGTTATACCGTAGTGTTTTGATAGGTATACACTGTTCCTGCAGTAAACGAGATAGTAGTAGGCATCCATCAGTCTCGGAAGACTATGGAGTTGCGCTCTAGTCTTTAGAGCGCAAAGCCTGGGTAAGTAAATATGGAGGGCAAGCTGTTACCCATGCAGCAGACCCCCCCTCTCCACGCCACTGGAATGATCCATTGGAAAGGCAATGACCGATACGAATGGTTCCAGTACCGTCGCAGGAGCCACCAGAACGTTGCCGAATACAGCCCCCAGCCGCCCTGGGGACTCCAACTCCCCGATTTTCCTCAGGGATGGTGTCTAAACACAACACCTGTGTGCATGCTTTTTGCTTTTATTATTATTTTATAAAATATAATTTATTCATCTGCTCCTACCGGCACACAATGGCCTGCTCTTCCGAAAGGCGGAACGGGGTTTTAACGTGTACGCAAGATGTTCTGCGCCAGTTCGTACACGGGGCCACGGTTTATAGTCTCACCCAAATGACTTTGACATTCAGTTCGATATTTTCCCCGTCAAACTGGGATGAAAGGGCGAGGCTGGGAATCGAACCCAGAACCTCACGGTTTACTTGTTGGCAGGCGAATGTCTTAACCATCCTGCCACCTTGCTTCCCTCCTGACAATTAGCATCGAGTTAAACAATACTCTGGAACAGGGCAATCAATGGGCATGTTTTCATAATCAATTCTACCGGTTAAGTTTGCATGCAGACAATAGTCAGCAGGCGTGCCACTGAATTTTACCGCTACAGCTTATTTTGAGTTGTTATGGCTGTCATGTGGAGGTGCTACTTCGTACAGCTTGGCCGTGTGTGTTCTGGGCGTTCACGGAGTGCATATTTGTGTAGTGTTTCTGTATTCTACAGTTTCATGTGCGTTAATGTTCTGGGCTGTGGCATCGTATAACTATTTATGGGAGTTTGGTGTGCGGTTAAGTTTGGCTTTGTCACGAAGCAGATCTATTTCTTGCAGTTCGGCTTGCAGTAGTGTTGTGGGATGTCACGTAGTAGATCTATTCCCTGCAGTTTGGCTTGCAGTAGTGTTGTGGGATGTCACGTAGCAGATCTATTCCCTGCAGTTTGGCTTGCAGTAGTGTTGTGGGATGTCACGTAGCAGATCTATTCCCTGCAGTTTGGCTTGCAGTAGTGTTGTGGGATGTCACGTGGTAGATCTATTCCCTGCAGTTTGGCTTGCAGTAGTGTTGTGGGATGTCACGTAGCAGATCTATTCCTTGCAGTTTGGCTTGCAATAGTGTTGTGGGATGTCACGTAGCAGATCTATTTCCTGCAGTTTGGCTTGCAGTGGTGTTGTGGGATGTCACATTGCAGATCTATTTCCTGCAGTTTGGCTTGCTGTCATATAGTAAAACTGTTTCCTGCAGTTTGATGGGCGTTTGTGCTCTGGGCTGTGACGTAATGTTACTGTTTCATGTAGCTAGGTTTACGTATTTTCTAGGTTGTCACGTAATGTTACTGTTTCCTGCAGCTTGGTTTACTTATTTTCTAGGTTGTCACGTAATGTTACTGTTTCCTGCAGCTTGGTTTACTTATTTTCTAGGTTGTCACGTAATGTTACTGTTTCCTGCAGCTTGGTTTACTTATTTTCTAGGTTGTCACGTAGTGTTACTGTTTCCTGCACCTTGGTTTACGTATTTTCTAGGTTGTCACGTAATGTTACTGTTTCATGTAGCTAGGTTTACGTATTTTCTAGGTTGTCACGTAATGTTACTTTTTCGTGCAGTCTGGTTTGTGCGTGTTTTAGCCTGTTGCCTTGTGTTACTTTGTTTTAGTCAGTCTGGTTTGCGTTGTTTGATTTACTCATTTTTGAATCCTTATCTGGACAAAAAATTTTGAGAAAGGCAGAGCAGAGAGAGAGGAATGGAGGGAACTGGTTGTCAAGTCTTCAGGGGTTCCCCCACCGTCACCAGTCTAATGGATAGGTAGATGTATAGATAGATTTTGACATGGTAGCGTTTAACGTGTATAGAGTGTAATATAGGGGACGTGGTGATCGGGTAAAGTTGTGTGACGTTACAGTTTCAGTCATGTACCAGTTTGGTATTACAGCAGTAACAGTTTGGTATTACAGCAGTAGTGTTTATTCAAGGACTCGGTATGTTTGCATGGCAGTGGGCTTTTAGTAGGGTTAGCTGGCCTGTTGTATGGTGTAGTAATGTGGCGTACGTGTGTCCCTGTGATGACGCATCGTAACAATGATACATGATACGATGATGTGTGGAGAGATGTAAAAACTGAAACCAGCCACTAGCAACAGCTGGCCCATAATTCCCAAACTGTTTTGCTGTCTGTGTCTGTCTGTCTGCAGCCCAGGATTTGTGTGGTTTTGGGACCGCGGGTTTTGTTTGGAGTTCGTTATGGAGTTGTTTCTGTTGTAACAGACCGTTGAAATGCTTAGTTTTTTTCTGCTTCTTTCTTTCTTTATTTTTTTTCTGTTTCTTTATTTTTTTTAAATTTATCTTTTTTTTTAATTTGGGGGGAAGGGGGGGGGGGGGTCTTTATCTCTATAGTTCAGTCTTAGCTCTCAATTTCTTAACTTTTTGTATTTCTGTTCTTAGCCATTTGTCGGTCTCTGTCCGTCTCTCACTTTTTTGTGGATCTTTCTCTTTCTCTCTTTATCTGTTGTCTGTATGTCTCTTTCTGTCTTTCTCTTCCTCTCTCTTTTTGTCCGTCTGTCTGTCCGTCTGTGACTCTGTCTCTCTCTCTCTCTCACTCTCTCCCCTCCCCCCCTTTCTCCCCCCCTCCCCTCTCTCTCTCTTTAGACTCTTTAATTCACCATGTATACCACAAACCACACCCAGACTCTGCAAGCCGGCAACACTTCATGGATTCATGTCCAGGATCAAGAGGAGGAGTAGGACACCTCCAGCATATTTAATGCCCTTACTGCTGATAACAGTGTTTGGGGAGCGTGAGAAAGCTAGGGGTGTGTGGCCACCTTTGTAGGTGCTTTCTGTGAGATAGCCTACCAGGCATTCTGTAGGAAGACTTGTTTGGTCGCACTCCCATCGTGCTCAATCAGAACCGTGTTGGTTTTAAGTGGTTATGTGCAAAGGCCAGCAGTTTGGTGACCAGTGGGGTGAAAAACTGGGAAGGAAGATTAGATGATGATAATAATGACAGCAACGTCGGGAACAATATTTGTAGTAATGATAATAGTAATCATTATTGTCATTGTCTTCGTCGTAATCTTGTTTGTCCTCGTCATCTTTACCGTGACCACTTCCGTCATTATCGTCACTGCCAATGTGAGATACTTATTTAAGAATATTTCCTTCGAAAAATAGTCTCTTATGTCCATACCCTCATTCTGTACGCAACACACACACACACACACACACACACACACACACACACACACACACACACCACACACACACACACACACACACACACACACACACACTTTCATCTATGCACACACATTTTCATCTGTGCACACACACACACACGCACACACACACACAAACACACACACACACACATTTTCATTTATGCACACACATTTTCATCTGTGCACACACACACACACACATGCACACACACACATGCACACACACACACAAACACACATGCACACACACACACACACACCACCAACACACACACACACACACACACACACACACACACACACACACAACACACACACACACACGCATTTACATCTATGCACACCCACACATTTTCATCTACACACACACACACCACACACACACACACACACACACACACACACACACACACACACACACACACACACACACACACGCGCGCGCATTTACATCTATGCACACCACACATTTTCATCTACACACACACACACACACACACACACACACACACACACACACACACACACACACACACACACACACACACACACACACACAACGCACACACACACTTTCATGTATGCTTCATTTGCAAGCATGCCCATAGTCACGTCCTCCACACTAACGCGAAGACGGTATCACAACAAATATTTTCTCCTTTTTTCCAAAGGGATTTTCTTGTGTTCATTACTAAGCCTGTCTTTATGAATTTAATCCCTTACACGAAAAGCAACGAGGCTTAATCCCCAGGGTGTGTGGGTGCTGTGTGTTCTCTGCGATAAGGAAACAGCAGATAACACGTTTTAGGCAGACAGCACACAACTTGGCTATCATTCACTTCACAGTTCCTGTCATCGACCACTGGACTCTTCAGATAAACGGCTTGTTACCTGTTTAAGGTGTGGGCGAAGCAAGGTTTTTTTTTTCAGGTTGGGCAGGTGTGAAAATTTGAATCGCTATAAATGACAATTTGAACTTTGCTGGGAGTGAGTTAGCTCAAACTGGGAATGTCTTTCATCAGAGAGTCAGGTACTTGGGCCGAATGCGAGATTTGTATTATTGAGATTGCTGGAAATAAAAAATAATACACACATGAACAGCATATAGATTGAGTAAAATATTGGCATCTGCATGCATTAGAAAATACTTTTAATCGCATTGCTCTTTTAGAGTGACAGAATCATTCGGATCCTCTGTTGGAGGCATAACGATAAATTAAAAATTTACAATTTAGTATTGTTCCCAGTCTGATGTTTTTGGATAATCTAAAGAGGTGGCCCCATCTCTCTCCGTCGCTACTTTACCTTCGGTGTCCCCACAAAGGGCAGGTACCCATTTACAGCTTATGGGACTGTACTGAAGCCAAGGTGCACGAACGGTCATTTATTTGCGAGGCACTGGAGAGCAAAGCTCTGACTACTGAAACTTTCCCGTCCCTGTGTGTAATAAGTACCCTATGGATTCAACAGCAGGCACCTGCATTCACTGTAGCCAGTGTGATTATAGATTTGTCATAATATGTAGCAGAACATTTAACGTTTTATGTGCTGGAATTAATTATACAATAAATATCTTTACATGCCAGTTAAATAGCAGCCCAATCAGTCATCACTATTAGCGGCAGCTGCACAGCATCAAGGCATCAACAGCAAGCACCAACACCACTAACACAAGCGTGATTGACAAAACATGCCTTTCAGCACTGTCCTGTTTGTACTAAAATCTTTTCGTGAACAAATCCTGTTCATGCAATTTCAAGACACTGCGTGAAAAAGCTTACTGTTAAACGGCCATACTTTAATTTTGTTGTATAATTTGTATTGTAAACGTTTATGAAATTTTTAAGTAGCTTATGTTGTCAAAACATGAGTCTATGAGAAAGACTCGTGAACAATGAACACTTTCACTGGACTTTTATTATCGGCCAAGTTCATTGTTAGGCAGCTTATCTAAGGCATGTGAGGATTAAGGGTGATGATGGTTTCCTAGAAGTGTTTCATTTCTTAATTTTCTAATACGTGTTCGGAGCCCATCACTACAAATAAAATGTTGTATCAAAACTTGAAAAGAAAAAAGATTGCCCCAGGAAAACTACAAAAATGATCAGCAGCAATTGGTCAAGGCCTCTTTTTGTTTGTCTTCTTCCTTTCTACTTTATTAGTTTGTCTGCAGGCATGTAAAATTTGTTGGAGCTCCGTGTATGTTTTAATTGAAAATCCTAACTAAACATTACGGGGCAGAACAATTTTTTAAAGAAACGTTATGGTTTTATTTTTCGTTCACCAAGCTAGATGTAGAGTTCTGAAATTTACCAAAGGTGAATTTTTGTGTATGCAACTGTTTGACCACCACGAAGGTAGTGGCATTCCGACTTTGGGGATGATGTCTAAACACAACACCAGTAAGCATGCGTTTTTTATTTAATTTTGTCATCTGTCCCTACCGGCACGCAATGGCCTATTCTTCAAATAGGTTTGCACGATTTATAGTCTCATCCAAAGGACTCTGGGGGAATACAGTCGGTACTGATGTTAAATCCAGGGGGTAAA
>CM060327.1:39628348-39633348 GCA_030674155.1 Stramonita haemastoma | reverse complement strand
GTGTCGAAGAATATGCAGAGATATTAAACAATTTAGTTTGAGGTTCGTTATGCAAATAAAAATAACTTAATATGCACGTTATATTGTAAGTTAAATGCGATTAGAAAAATAATTAAAAGAAAAATAAGATAACGGGCTGATAAGCAAAATCGACATAAAGTGCCACATGCGTATGTATGTATGTATGTATGGTTATGTATGTGTATGTATGTATGTATGTATGTGTATGTGTGTGTGTGTTTGTGTGTGTGTGTGTGTGTGTGTGTGTGAGTGAGACAGACAGACAGAGAGAGAAGACAGACGACAGAAGAGAGAGAGAGAGAGAGAGAGAGAGAGAGAGAGAGAGAGAGAGAGAGAGAGAGAGAGAGAGATGTGCGTGTGTGGCGCGCGTGCGTCTGCGTGTGTATACACGTGCTCCCCAGTGCCCGCACGTGCGAGTATGTGTATTAAGCAAAGGGCTATCAAAAGAGCAATGCGCACACAGTCGAGTCACGCAGCTGAATGTAATGTAATGGCACGTTGTGTCAGCCGGTCCATCTTGACAGATGTCGCAAATAGCCCGCTGCTGCTGCTGATGATGATGACTCATCCCTGTGCAAAAGTCCAGGAGTATAATTATTGTGTATGTGTGTATACATGTCAGTGTACATGACAGTATCACAGGGACACGTGGGAGAGGCAAACGCCATTGCACAGTATAACGGTGTGCAAGTTTGTACTGTTTTGTTGTTGCCCTGTTAGTGTTCATTTCTTTTTTTCAAGGGTATGATTGATTTGAATTAACCTTCCTGTGTTTGGGACATCTGCTGTCTATCTACCTTAAACTTGATCTCTCAACATCTTTCCCTCCCAGTCTCCATCTGTCCATTTATTCTTCCACCACACAAACACATCCTACTGAATGCACACAAGCGTGCACATAGACTTTAGATTGAAGTGTCCACACACACACACACACACACACACACACACACACACACACACACACACACACACACACACACACACACACACACACACACCAACCACCACCACCAAGTGTGGATAGACTTTAAATCGAAGTACAACGCCACGCACGCACGCACGCACGCAGCCGCGCGCGCGCCACCACACACACACACACACATCGTGGCATCAATTTTACTCAAGTTTATTTGCTTTTCTTTTTGTTATCCTTTTGTATACATATAGATCTAGTTCAAGCAGTTTCTGATGGCTAGACCTGTTTTTTTTCTAATATCCTCCATTCACCTGTTCAAACAAATACACCGACATTAATTGTCATCTCTTTTTTTACCTCCCATTAACCTGCCTAAAATCGCCTTTTAGTGGATAGACTTTAAAACGAACACACACACACACACACACACACACACACACACACACACACACACAACCACACACACACACACGTTCTTATATCACTATATAGTGGAAGGACGTTAAACTGAAGAACTAACACACACACACACACAGGTACGAGCAGACGCACCTTTAGGTATCCTGTCTGTTGGAGACTCAAATATCTCCTTCAAGTGGGTCCACCAGCTAACTACGGTCTGGACAATCTCACGATTATAGAAACACAGGGGAAATAAAATTTGTAAGGGTTTAGTCACACATAATATGTTTTCCTTTTTGTATGACGCATAGTGCCTTCCTGCTTCCTTTGCCTTTTCTTAGAACTTCAGCACCGCCCCGTGTTGTCATGTACATCATCGAAAGTGGTGCAAAAAGAACATTCACCCCCCCCCCAAAAAAAAAAAAAAAAAGCCACAACAAAAATCGCTCCATTTTTCATCAGCCTTAAGTCAAAAGCAAAGCAAACAAACAAAAAAAGCCAATAAAATCTTCATTCATAAATGAATAACAAACTCGAGCTTTACAACAGCACAACAAAAACAGGATGTCCTCTATCAAGCTATGCCCTCTTTTGCTCCGTCCATGAGGAAAACCAGTCACACTTTTGTGTTGCAACACTGCCCACACTCTTTTTTTTCTGTCCACACTTCTACACTGATATGCTTTTACACATCTCTACAACCAACTATGTATATCTCAGACGTAAAATAAGGATTATTTTGAAGTTAAAACAACTCCATCCCCCCCCACCCCCTTCCCCGACTTTTATTAAAATCAAAAGGTAAAAATATGAAAAAGCACACCCCATGCGCTGTAATAATCATAATCTGCACATGTAGACATTGGTGGGCATTGGCTAACACACATTACTTCTTAAGCTTCCTTTTAAAAAAAAAAAAAATCCCCAATGTTTTCTGATGATTTATTGTTCAGTAAAAAAGAAATTTGAACTTGATAAAGCTATTTGAACTTTATCTATCTATCTATCTATCTTGTGTATGTGTGTGTGTGTGTTGTGTGTGTGTGTGTGTGTGTGTGTGTGTGTGTGGTGTGTGTGTGTGTAGTCTGAGCACTGAAGGGCCAGGGAGGTCTTCCTCCATGTCTACATAAGGGCCAGCCCCACATTTTGGGAAAATTGACAGGGAAATAAGCACATCAGTAACAAACCATATTGCCAGTGGTAAGCAGGCAGGTTAGCACCAAACAGCCACATTCGAGAGATAATAGGTTCGACTTGAAGGAATATTGGCAATGCAAAACTACTTACGGAACATTGACAATGCAATACTACTTATTTTCATCACACTTGGTAGGTTGCTCTCCAGTTGTTTGTTACGTAGGACTGTGAAATTTTGAGGATTGTAGGGGGGGGGGGGGGGGGGGGGGGGCGGGGAGAGAAAGACACCCGAGACATTGAGTAGCAGGGTAAGGAGCACACAATAGAGGTTACAGTACTGACACAACAAGCCTCATTAGACCAGCATTCAAATGATACACAATGCACCCTAATGTGGCCCCCCTTGCAGACTAGGTATATAGTTCCATTCGTAACATGTTAGAACGGGCTTTTCCGTCATGCGAAAACTTGTTTTGTGGAGTGTTACGCTATTGTGTCACGCGTGACGTCTTCGTTTGTCCTGGCTTTTGTGAGTGCCGGAGTGTGTGGGTCAGGTGGTCTGCCGCACCAGCGTTTGTCGCTACAGGGAGGGAGAGTGTGTGTGTGCATGGCATGATGGTGTGGCTGGTCATTTCACGCCTGTACAGTAGTAGGGGGATGTTGGTTGGCCCTACCCTTACTGTGTATGTGTTTATGTCTGCTTGTTTACTGTCACACTAGCAGAAACTCGTGCATGAACGCATCTGGGCATGCACAGACCTAAACACCCTGCACTTGCACCCTGGCACACACACACACATCCGTGCGAGTGCATGTGTGCATGCAAGCACACAACACCAACACACACACATCACACACTCCTCTCAATGCTTACTGTGGTTTTGTGTCTGTCTGTCTGTCTGTCTTCTCTGTCTCTCTCTCTCTCTCTCTCTCCCCCTCCCCCCTCCCTCTATCTCTCTCTCTCTCACTTTCCCACGGAAGGTAGGTGTAGTGTAGTGGTTGTTGATATAAAAAAAAGGGGCGGCATTGTTGCAAGAGCAACAAGGGTCAACGCCCTTTTGTGTCTTGTTTAGTTCAAGCTCCCACGCTGTTAGACAACTCAGTACTGTGGAACCCCTGAGTAAAACCAACAACAAACAAACATTGAAAGTAATACAGCTCTCCCTCCCTCTCCCCAAACAACAGCAAAATGACGATAGCAATAAATACACTAGAAACAAAAGGTTACTTTCAAACCAGTCGTTTTGTATTAGTTGTTGAGGTAGGTGTGTGTTTGTGTGTGTGTGTGTGTGTGTGTGTGTGTGTGTGTGTGTGTGTGTGTGTGTGTGTGTATGTGTGTGTGTGTGTGTGTGGTGATGGTGTGGAGAGAGAGAGAGAGAGAGAGAGAGAGAGAGAGAGAGGAGAGAGAGAGAGGAGAGAGAGAGAGAAGAGAGATTAAAAAAGCAAACACAAAAGGAGGTGTGGGTAGGGGGATAATCTGTGGCAGTGCACAGGGCATACACACACAAACCAGCAGTAAAACAAACAGGCTGCATGCATTCTGATTGAAGCAGGTATATAATTATATACGGTAGAAAAAAAAAGACCTGCAGTGAAAAACCTGGTGAGGTGTATGACTAGTGGTGGTGGGTACAAACGCGCAAGAGACGACCACGTTATACCCCTTGGTTTGCCCTCGCGCCAACCTGTGTCTGCTGAAGTGTTAATCTCTGTGTTGTTCTTGCTTACACCTTGCAAGACGGCAGATCCCCTCCACTCATACGCGTTTGTGTTCCCTTGGGATAAGACTTTATAAGCGTACTACTACTACTGGCTGGTCTCGTACGTACTGTTGCACCTCTCTCTCTCTCTCTCTCTCTCTCTCCCCTACTTCTCCTCTCTTCTCTCCTTTCCTCCCCTCTGCCTGGTTCCACTTCATCTCATTCCTATTCACTCACTGGTCGTTCTCTCTCTCTCTTGGTATTGTACTATTGCTAGAACGTGCCATTAACAGTTTGTCCCCTGCATGTCCTTTAGCTCCCTTGCTCTTCCTCTACAACACACACCTCCTCCCTCTCTCTCCACCCTCTCTGCCCTCTCTCTCTCTCTCTTCTCTCTTTTTGCCCGCGTCTCTTCTGTCGTCTGCCTTCTGTCTGTCTTTCAACAAAATCAAGTTTAATTCAGGTATAGATCTGTAGAAGGAAAAGATCCGCTATAAAATTTCATGGAAAATCTAATTAAACCAGTGTTATAGTTATAGTGCTTGGTCAAGAACAATTTTAAAACCAAAAGCCTCCGCTTCCAACGTGGAAGGTTAGAGCGACACAAAATGAGTACAGCAGATTTTCTCTGTAATGAAAGAAGTTTGAATGCTAAAACTTTTTAAATTGTTAAGGTCACAGTTTTGCTGCTGAGTGTGCCCGTTAAGGGCTTACAAGTAATGGAAATAAGAGACCTGTGTAACAAAAAGTTTCTCTTGTTTTTTCTGTCCTCGGTTTTGTTTTTTTGAAGGACTCAGTCATTCACATGGATCTAGATCTAG
>CM060327.1:39548348-39623348 GCA_030674155.1 Stramonita haemastoma | reverse complement strand
GCAGAAGCAAGTTGACACGCGTACCTACGCGTGCATACGCATGCATTGCCCACATGTGAGCGTGAGAACATAGACACACAGAGACACACGCGCATACACATGCCAGAGTACAAGAATGTGTCCACGGCTCTTGTGTAGACACAGAACAGACTCACAGCTTACACACCACACGACGCGCGCGCGCGCGCCATACACACACACACACACACACACACACACACACACACACACACACACACACACACACACACACACAACAGTGTGACGCATTTCTGTACGTGTGACTTTCCAGCTTTGGCTTTTCAGAAATGTTGGATATTGACAGAGCGTCTTTTTTGGAAGCACGTGTCATTGTTAGTTTAGTGTCACCGTCTGCTGTCGGCATTTTAAGCTTGGAATAAGATTTAAGTATGGCTGTTTTGTACGTGAAAGCAATCAGTTCTTATCCGTACACGCGCGCGCGCGCGCGCGCACACACATACACACACACACACACACACACACACACACACACACACACACACACACACACACACACACACACACACACACACAAACAACACACACACATTCCAAATTCAAATTCCAATACTTTTTTGTCTCAGTAACAGAGAAATTCACATACACTCATTCACACACACACACACACACACACACACACACACACACACACACACACACACACACACACACACACACGCACGCACGCACGCACGCACGCACGCACGCACGCACGCAAAAAAACAACATTCACACGCACAAATTACATTCACACACACACACACGCACACACACACACTCATTCACACCACACACACACACACACACACACACACACACACACACACACACACACACAATACACACATACACACACATACATACACACACTCACGCACGCACGCGCGCGAACCATTCTCTGCATCTTTTGGCCAGCATCAATTTCGTGTGTGAGAGTAGGAGATGGAGGTGTGGGGGGGGGGGGGGGGGGGGGGGGGGGGGGGGGGGGGGCGGGATGCAGAGTGCTACTGGCTGACAGTCACTCAAATATTGACATCAGGCAAGGGCTTTAGTTTGCCTGACGCAGGTGTGTGTGTGTGTGTGTGTGTGTGTGTGTGTGTGTGTGTGTGTGTGTGTGTGTGTGTGTGTGTGTGTGTGTGTGTGGAGAGAGGAGAGAGAGAGAGGGAGGGAGGGTGGTGTGTGTGTGTGTGTGTGTGTGTGTGTGTGTGTGTGTGTGTGTGTGTGTGTGTGTGTGTGTGTGTGTACACGCGCGTGTGTACGTGTGTGTGTTTGTATGTGTGACGTCACTCATACTGTTGACAGTTACTCCAATATTGACGTCAGGCAGGCCGCCAGGAGCTGGAGAGAGTGACGCCGACATGTGAACACACTTGATGTCCGGAGTTAGGGATAAAAAAGGGAATCGGCTTTTGGCCACGTTTTGACGATTCGTTCCCCTGAAAAATGCGATGGGGCGCGCCTTTTTTTTTTTTTTTCTAAAGCACGAAAAAGCTGCCATACTGCTAGCTGCTCATTTTGAACCGAGCAATATGAAGAAAATGATCCATCGTTTCAATTATTAACTCTTCTTTTCACATTTCAGTGTCGGTTCTACTATAAAGTTGCCATGGCTTTGGATGTTACGGTTTTTGTTTTCGTTTTGTGGTTCTTCAGTTTTTTTCGAGATTCAACAATGGTGAGATTTTGTGTATGCGACAGTTTTTGACCACCACTTAGGCTGCTGCATTCCGACTTGGGAAATGTTACAATTTATACTGTTGTGTGCATCCCCAACTTATCCCCACAACTATGCATCACATAAAGCAATAAATCAGAATTTATAAATCAAAGATTTTGAAGTAATCTTTACTTGAGTTTCTTTCAGGCCAGTATAGTTGATCTATCATACATAACAAAGTATGTTTCACTTTGCTTGGAAGATCACCACAAGCACCTGCAAAGCTAAGCTGGTGGTGGTGGTGGGGGGGGGGGGGGGGGGGATAATTGAACCAAAGTGTGTACTTGGGACAATTTTACATGATAGACATTTTCTCACAATCAACTTTTCCCCTTGACTCAACATTTTCCAAAGTTAATGCAATAATAACTGAAGCCTGAGAGTCCTGTATTGGTTGGTGATTATTCAACTGCATTTGAAGACTCAATTTAGACAGAAATATGAATAGGCCTATCTACAAAATCAGCAATCCAGTAACACCAGGCCTTATAAGAGTGACGCCACACCTCCCTTTATCTATAACTTTTAAGTACGGCTCATTTGCTTCGCTTTAAAAAGTTGGGTTGTTTTTTTTTAAAGAAAAAGGATGGCTGGGTGGTGGTGGGAGTGAGGTCACAAGCAGCAACATCACACACACACACACACACACACACACACACACACACACACACACACACACACACACACACAGAGAGAGAGAGAGAGAGAGAGAGAGAGAGAGAGGAGAGAGAGAGAGAGAGAGAGAGAGAGAGAGAGAGAGAGATGAATTGAAGTGGTTATATAAGTGCTCTCTGAGATCAGGAGCAAATGGCGCTCATGCATGGAGCATTGGCTATACAGCCCTCCAGTTCAGTGGTCTCACTGCATTGCGCAGCAGGCTGCATTGATACACCTGAATCTGTACAATGTTTGGGAGTCCCATAGATGGCTGTTCACCACCACACACACCACACACTCACACACACACACACACACACACACACACACACACACACAGAGACACACACACAACACACACACAACACACACACACACACACACACCAACACACACACACAACCCAGACACACACACACAGACAGACAGACAGACAGACAGACACCACACACACACACACACACACACACACACACACACACACACCACACACACACACACACACACACACACACACACACTGATCATAAAGGAGAAAGGACAAGATAGGAATGAAGGATCAGTTTCGGCTGAACTGCTCAGTGCTGAAAGACGCTCAGACATGTGTGTGTGTGTGTGTGTTGTGTGTGTGTGTGTGTGTTGTGTGTGTGTGTGTGTGTGTGTGTGTGTGTGTGTGTGTGATGTGTATGAGTGAGAGAGTTAGTGTGTTGTGTGTGTGTAGTGTTTGTGATTATGTATGCGTGCGTGTTGTTGTGTGTTATGAGTGCTGGTGATGTGAGTGACGAGGAGAGGAGAGATGAGAGAGTGCCTGTGTGTGTGAGATGGTGTAGGAGGATGGTAATATGAGAGAGAGAGAGAGATTCTTTTGACAATTGTATGTCGTTTGATGTCTGTGCTGATCAATGATTGTGTAGGTTCAAAGAGGATAGACTAAGAGGTTTTTTTGTGTTTTTTGTTTTTTTGTTTTGTGGGGTTTTTGTATAGAATTAAGTTTCACCAAAGCGGTTGTTTTCTTCTCATTTTAACTTACAGACTCCATTTTTGTTGGTTTTTAATTTTTTTTAAATTTCATTTTTTTACGAAGCTTGAAAGGCCCTTCTGTCGAAAGTGAAGTGGGTAAAAGCCGGATCTTTTAACAGTTCCGTGATGCGATCTTACCCAAGTCAGAACTGTCGATGCATTGACGGTAAATCAAAAACCACCATTCCTTCCATGGCCAAAGTTTTGTCAGGCCTATTTCTGAACATTTTTTTTTAATGCGGAGATTGTCCATGACAAGCCTTTTCATCTCAACATGTACTCTGCATTTAGAGTGTGAAAAGTACCAGAAGCCGGGGAACGGTTACCTATATGGCAAGGGTCCTACTTGAAAACAGCTATATGCGCAAACTTCTCATCCAGTGTGCACTTACCACGATTTTTCTTTATCAATGACTTGGGTACTGAAGGTCTCATGCTGATTGCCAGGTGTAATGAAGTAAAGTGTATGTTATTCTGACAGATTCACAGGGTGTTAGGCTAGAGAATGTCCAACACCACCACTACTATTACTACCACCACCACCACTTACACACTACCAATAGTAAACTGCCATCAATCTTCCATCACCACACAAGAACTGGCATAATCTTCATGGATGTATGATTGTGTTTGATTGAAATTTGCTTCTGAAAATGAATATGTGGTCCTTATTGCGTGACGGTCCTTTAGTCACGCAATACTTTTTGTGTGTGTGTGCATTACACCACATTGAAAGAAAACGCATTCAGCCGGCAGCCGATTCACCACCCCCACTCATTTCGTCAACCGTGTCTTATCCGCTGTATATCTTATCACGGCCTGATAGCTCTGTTTTCACAATTTACCCCCAAATGGCCAAACACGCAAATGCGCAATGGGGGTACGGACCTTGTCTTGCGTGCTGGCGCTTCATCGTTCGTACCAACAGCAATGTAGATCGGAATGAAAAGAATGTCAGGTAGGTAGGTAGGTAGGTAGATCAGTTATCTATAGCGTTTTCGGGAAGCGCGTTTTGCCCCACACCCCACCCACTCAAAACGTGACCGACCCCAAAAAAGAAACCCAAAACTTGTGTTTTGTGGCCGGCCATTTTGTCGGCGGGAGGTGAAGGTAACAGCCTCAAGGCGTACAGAACAGGGACCTAGTTCAATGGCTCGTCGCTTCGCGCTGTCTTGTGGTGATAATGGGACTTGACAAATGGGGGTGGGAAAAAAAAGGTGGAAGAAGGATGTGGTCAGGTGGGGGGGGGGGGGGGGGGGGGGGGGGGATTGGTGACTGTGGTCGAGTAAGGGTGGGGGTATTAGGTGGAAGTGCAGTGTGTGAAATTATTTGGATCTTGAAAGTTTGTTTTTTTTACCAGTTGAAAATGAGAAATCAAATGAAAGATTCGGTATGAGTATAGACATTGCTTCCTTTGTATGATATAATATTTTGTTACCTTTTAGAGTTAAAATCATGCAGTTTTGACTGATTTTGACACTTGTAGGGCAGTGTTCCAGTAAAAGCGGAACATGAATTCATAGACTTTGTGTGTCAAAAGCAATCAAAAGTATGAATTTGACCAGCAACTGAATGTGGCAATATTTTGCAGTAAAAGCACAACACCACACCCTATAAGTAGTCCCAACAAAACAACAAAAACAAAAGAAAATAAAACAAAAAGCCAAACAAAAACTGTTCATATTTTGTGAAAATAACCTGTTTGCTCTTTTGGCACCCCCCCCCCCCTCTCTCTCTCTCTGAGCACCAACACCTCCACACACATATGTTCCAAGGAAATGCAATTATGGTCCAAGGTGGTTGTTTTTTTTTGTGGCGACAATTACTCTTTCCTTGTTGAGAGTTGGCACTAGACAGAAGAAAAGACCTGTAAACAGGGGCAGGTAATCACCACTCCTCAGGGTGCTTTGCCCACAACCCGCTAAGAATGGCATCAGCACTAAAAATACACTCCACCCGAGTTCAGCTTTCCATGCCACTGACATTAAATCAAAGCCCAGCGGTTAAAACCGTTGTGACCGCATTCCAGGGGGTCTGTCAAGTCGTGGGTTCGAGTTTCTGCAACAGCGTCTGGTGGGATGGGATTTTTTTTTTACGACTTCCCAGGTTAACTTTACGTGCAGACCTGCCAATGCCACAATACTCTTTGTGTTTAGACCCATGCTGAAGAATATATATACATCATGTAATTCACGTCAAGAGTTCCGTGAGTTATGGAAACGCGTACGTGGCAAGCATGCATCCTGTAAAAAAGAGTTGCTCTGAAGTAGAATAAGGGGGCTGGGTTATTGATACATGTCGCTTTTTTTTTCTCCTCTCTTTTTTCCTTTTTAAAGTTTACGTCATGTACAAACTAACTGTGATGTGAAAACTGGAGAGGGAAACCACGTCAGTATCATTTGTATTTAATGCGGTGAGCTTTAATCCTTTTCACATGGGGACAGAGGGTGAGGGACGAAACAAACAATCCTGAAACTTTCAAACAACACATGCAGCACAGGGATCATCATGACATGGTTACCACATCAGAGAATGATGCACAGTATAATATTAGTATTGGGCACAGGGATCATCAACTGATTCTTACACCGCCGTTTTTTTCCCCAACTGTTTGCAGTCATCGGTGCGTTAGTCATGACACACCTTTGTTAGAACTTTCTACATTGAGAGCTGCTCTATATTTTGTCATGTATTGTATGCATATTGCGGAGCACATTTAGGTTCTCCGTAAAAAAAAAAAATCATTGAATTTTTCTATTCCCACCATAACATCGGATAAAGTAACTTCAGATGCTATACTTGTTTCCTGTGGTTCATAGTGCTCTCATGTTTCAACACATCCGTGCATTCTGACACATTCTCCACACAATCAGTTACCTCTGGCTTCTTCCAGAGAGAGAGAGAGAGAGAGAGTCAACGGACTTGAATATGCAAGAATAAAGAGCTTAGGCCAAGCCTAGTCTCTCTAATCTGTCCGTCCTTGTAAACGTAAATACATCAAACACACACACACACACACACACACACACACACACACACACACACACACACACACACACACACACACACACACACACACAGAGAGAGAGAGAGAGAGAGAGGAAAACATTCTTTTTTTTCTTTTCTAGGACACATGCTTTGGGTCTTTCAGAGCCACGTCAGTAAGCAGGGGAGATAATAATAAAATTTGGGAGAGGGTGGGTGGGTGGGGGGATGGTGGGTTGAATCACTGACTGTGCGATAGATCTAGATCCTCCTTGTCGGTTGTCCCCCTCGGCAATGCCCGACACGTGAGTCACTGACGATGTCGAAAAGACAAAATGCATCCTTCAGATGACAGCTTCCTCTCCCTCCCTCTGTCTCTTTGTCTGTGTGATTTGTCTGTCTGTCTGTCTGATGTGTGTGTGTGTGTGTGTGTGTGTGTGTGTGTGTGTGTGCGCAGCAATGTTTATATATATACAATGTTCTGTCTCATTCAGTGTAATGCACCGCGATACAAAACAATCCAACGCATGCACTATAGCATAACACACCACACCACACTCATTTACTCAAATACTCACTTTCTCACTCACTTCAGTCACTCATTCACTGACAGACTTACATATTTTAATACTGACTAACTGGTGAACCTCGGAGCGGTGGCCAAGGAATGGAAAGAATAATATTGACTGACTGACTAAAAAATGACCGACTGGCTCACTGACTCGTGGCTGGTTGACTGATTGACTGACAATTAACATAGTATAAATTTCTTTGTGTCTTATCTCGTCCCTTTTCTCTTCCTTCGCTCGCGCGCTCGCGCGCGCGCACACACAACACACACACACACACACACACACACACACACACACACACACACACACACACACACACACACACACACACACACACAAAACCAGCCAACCAACCAACCAACCAACCAACCAAACTTCTTTTCCTTCCTTCCTTCCTTCCTTCCTTCCTTCCTTCCTTCCTTCCTTCCTTCCTTCCTACCTACCTTCCTTCCTTCCTTCCAAACACACACACACACACACACACACACACACACACACACACACACACACACAGAGCCAACCAACCAACCAACCAACCAACCAACCAACCAACCAAACTAATTGCTTCCTTCCCTCCTTCCTCCCTCCCTCCTCCCTCCCTTCCTTCCTTCCTTCCTTCTTTATTTCCTTCCTTCCTTATTTCCTTCCTTCCTTCCTTATTTCCTTCCTTCCTTCCTCCCTCCCTTCCTCCCTTCCTCCCTTCCTTCCTTCCTTCCTTCCTCCCTCCCTCCCTCCCTCCCTCCCGTCATAGATCTTTCTTCCTTCCTTCCTTCCTTCCTTCCTTCCTTCCTCTCTCCCTTCCTCCCTTCCTTCCTTCCTTCGTAGATCTTTCTTCCCTCCTTCCTTCCTCACTCAACACTACAGTGGTGTTCTTCTTCCAGCGGTGGGGGACCTGAAGCAGTTCAGCACGGTTCAGGATCACCACGTGGCCAAACACGGCTTCGACTGCACCCTCTTCACGCCGGACGTCCGGCCTCACTGCCTCAAGTTCCGCTACTCGCTGTGCCAGGTGACCCCGGTGGGGGCGCTGCGAGGAGCTGACCCCTACCGGAAGGATGGCCTGCATAGCTCGGAGCTGTTCAAGCTGTGGCCCATCGTCCTCAAGGAGCATCAGGACCGGTGTCCTGACCCCTCCCTCTACCGCAGGCAGGTCAGTGGGTGGGGGAAGTTTTGCGAAGAAGATAACTGGTTTGTGTGGTGTCTATCTTGAAATCATTTTGTCCATTTAAGGAATGTGTTTGGGGGGGGAGGGGGTCTCTTTGTTTGTATGGAGATTTTTAAATGGTTTTGTTTGTGTGTTTAATTCAAAAAGCAGCCCGTGTTTTTTGTAACTGTTAATTGTTTAGGTTTAGTGCAGGAATATGGCTGATCTGGCAGATAGAACCTCCCCTCCCACCAACACAGAGAGAGAGAGAGAGAGAGAGAGAGAGAGAGAGAGAGAGAGAGAGAGAGAGAGAGAGAGAGAGAGAGAGAGAGAGAGAGCAAAGTTTTATTTATTTATTTTTTGTATTTTGTATTTTGTACCACTTTATGTCACGCAGATTTCTCTGCGTGAAATTCGGGCTGCTCTCCCCGGGGAGAGCGCGTCGCCACATGTGCAGCGCCTACCCATTTTTTTTTCTTTTTCCTGCATGCACTTGTATTTGTTTCCCTATCAGAGTGGCTTCTTTCTACAGAATTTTGCCAGGGACAACCCCCTTGTTGCCGTGGGTTCTTTTACGTGCGCTAAATAGTGATGTGTAACACACGGGACCTCGGTTTATCGTCTCATCCGAAAGACTAGCGCCCAGACCACCACTCAGGGTCTAATGGATGGGGAAAAAGTTTTGGGTCCAAACGGGGTACGAACCCCGCACACTCCGACCCGGACTTTTTGCTTTCTAGGCAAGGCGCGTGACCACCTAGACCACCGATCCAATATTCCTTTATATCGAGGATAACAGAATAAGCAATCACGTGCTTTTTTTTCATCCGGTCCCCGTGTGCATGCAGTTTTGTAAATATTGTCATCTGTTCCCACCGGCACACGATGGCCTACTCTTACGAAAAGCGGAACAGGATTTAACGTGTGCGCAAGATGTTCTGCGTGCGTTCGCACACGGGGCCTCGGTTTAAAGTCTCATCCGAAGGACGAGAAGAGAGAGAGAGAGAGAGAGAGAGAGAGAGAGAGAGAGAGAGAGAGAGAGAGAGAGAGAGAGAGAGAGAGAGAGAGAGAGAGAGAGAGAGAGAGAGGAGACAGACAGACAGACAGACAGACAGACAGACAGACAGACAGACAGACAGACAGACAGACAGACAGACAGACAGACAGACAGACAGACAGACAGACAGACAGAGAATTTGCATCAAATTTTCCCGTTCTTTAAGAAGACAGGAAATAAATTCCATTAAAAAAATCATGACAACGATATTGTTAAAACCATTGTTCGTTTCCTAACAGCACAACAAAAGCAACACACAACCCAAAATCCTCGCTTCTTTCCCACTTCACACCACCCCCCCAAAAAAAAACATTCTCTGTATTTTTCTTCCAGAGCCGAGGAATGATGACCTTCAGCAAGAAGTACAAGCGGTTGAAAGCGCGCTCCAGAACTCTGCCCAACGGAGAGAGCGTGGCCCTCTTCCACCACTCGCGGAGCGCAGACAGCTTGAGCGTGTCCTCAGTGGACAGCGAGATGTCCAAATCCCAGCCCTCCATCCTGGTAGCCGTGGACACCTCCGGCACGGGCTTCCACAAGATGACCTCCTTCAGACAGACCCTGAAGGGCACCGCCTCCCTGGACCGGAAGACGAGGAGGAGAACCGTGTCCGGAGTTCCGGACAACATCATGCACGAGATCGAGGTCTTCGAGCGCGGGAAGAGAACGGCGCGGACCATGCCCCGAAACTACAGCTTCGACGATCTGGATTCCCGGACAGAGCCGGAGAAAGACGAGGTGATGATGCAGTACATGGACGAACTGGACGCCAAAATGGAGGAGAGAGAGGAGGAAGAACACGCCAGCCGGGACGCCAAACTCTTCAAATTCTTACCTTGCAGAAGGTCGAGGTCGTTGCCGAGGTGCCTCAAACTGAAGGAAAGCCGCAGCCAGGGAGTGCTGACTTTCGAAGGGGACAACCCCAAGGACAAACCCATGACCACGGCCACCACCACTCCAGGATACAAGAGCAGTTCTCTGAGCATCGGTAGCGCAGGAGGCTCCTCCAACTCCAGCCGCGTCACCAAACGGTCCAGCATCATCAGCAACAAGATCAAATCCTTCGTCACAGGCACGCTACGACCTCGGCCCAAGTCTTTAGATTTCGACACCGTGGACATCCTAGGCGGCGGAGACGGGGACGCAGAAGAAGACGAAGACGATCAGAGCTACTACGCCAAGAGTCTGGCTCACACCATGTCCCCTAGCATGCCGGACAATCTCTCCAGTCTCTCAGGGTCCCGGGAGTCCAAGGTGGGTCCGGGTACCTACTATTACTTCACCAGCAACACGTTGCCCAAGGCGCAGGCCAGGAAGTACGATTTTCCCTGGGAGTCGCTGCCCAAAGACTGGACGACCTCTGTCAGGCTGAGAGAGATTTCCAAGAGAAGAAAAGAGGAGCGTAATTCTTCGTCAGGTCAGTTGTGAAGGGATTGGTATTTTTGGGTGGGGTGGGGGGTAGGTGGGGGTGTGTGTGTGTTTTGTTGTTGTGTGTGTGTGGTGTGTTGTGGTGTGTGTGGTGTGGTGTGGTGTGTGTGTGTGTGTGTTGTGTGTGTGTGTGTGTGTGTGTGTGTGTGTGTGTGTGTGTGTGTGTGTTTTCTTCTTTTTCTATATCGTTCTCAGTATGGTCTTGTCTGTCTCTCTGTCTCCGTTCCTATCTCTGTCTGTCTACCTCTCTGTCTCTGTCTCTGTCTCTCTCGCTCTCTCAACTAGATGGTTTATTCTGTTGCAGGTAACTATTGCCATTTACATTTATGCCTTTATCGGAATCTCCAGTCATGTTTAGTCAGTATCAGCACATGAATAGATTAAACACAGTGACACGAACGCCCGCGCGCAGTACCCCCCCCCCCCCCCACACACACACACACACGCACGCACGCACGCGCGCGCGCACACACACACGCACACACACACACACACACACACACACACAGAAAAAAGGATAAAGAAACGAGTAAAATTAGATATATGTATGTATGAGACCACCCAAAGGGACATTTTCAAAAGATCCTTAAACTTTGAAGGACAACTCAAAATACTACAACATGACAACTCGTCATACACCAAAGGGAGGCAACTGCCTAAAGATGTGCGTGCTACAGTTCCTTACGCGGTGGTTGTTGTTGAAAAGATCATGAGGGTTTATGTCTATTAATTTTTTTTGATAGTCTTGAAGCTTTCAAACGATCTACTTGTGTGTGGGTGGGGGGCAACATCCAGGTCTTTCTTTTGTTAATAATTTTGATAAACAAATTTAGGCCTTTTTAAAGAATCTGTTTTTTTTTAATTTTATCTTATGAGAAATGTTTACTCATCAAGTGTTTAAAAGTAGGCTATCATTTTTGATACTAATGAATAACCGTTCCTATCTTTTTTTCAGTTGTGCATTACCTCGTATTTTGTAGAATACTTGTTTGTGTCTTCAATGTTTTGCGTCTTGTCTTGTGTTGCACTGAGGCAGGCAACTTTGGTGATAGTTTTCTGTTTATTTTATTTTTTTAATTTTTATTTTATACCACACAGCAGATTTCTCTGCGTGAAATTCGGGCTGCTCTCCCCGGGGAGAGCGCGTCGCCACAAGTGCAGCGCCTACCCATTATTACATTCAGTGTAAACTGAACTGGAATGTGGGTTCGGAGATAACACTTTCAAGTGCCCTTGTTATCTTCTGATAAACAGACCTTGTGTTTGGATACAGTAACTCTAATCGTGAAGATATGCTAACTGCAAAAGTTAGAGTTAGTGGTCCGATACAGCCGTAAAGTTGTGATTATTTACGATGTGCAGGGAACTGGGGGTGATATTAGAACATAGCGTTGTATGTGTTTGATTTTACGTCTGTTCACTTAAAGATTTATTAGACGAAGGCGTTGAAGTGGTGATGGTGTGCTGTAAGTCTGGAACTGGTGTTCGTGTTTAGGTACAATGTTGTTAGTGGAGAACTTTGTATAGAGGGTGTACAGTTGGCGCTTTAATGCTGTTTCAGTTGTGTTGATAAGCTATCTGCATGGTAATGGAGTTGTTCTCAGTTGTGAAGATTATGTTTACTAGCGCATGGGATACTGTAGTTAGGTTAAGCATGTGCTATAGGTAGGTTGGTGGATTCCTGGGTACGAAACAGGATTTTGTAGGGAATACAGTGACTTCACAGGAAACAGGATTTTGTAGGGAATACAGTGACTTCACAGGAAACTGAATTTTGTAGGGAATACAGTGACTTCACAGGAAACTGAATTTTGTAGGGAATACAGTGACTTCACAGGAAACTGAATTTTGTAGGGAATACAGTGACTTCACAGGAAACTGAATTTTGTAGGGAATACAGTGACTTCACAGGAAACTGGAATTTTGTAGGGAATACAGTGACTTCACAGGAAACTGATTTTGTAGGGAATACAGTGACTTCACAGGAAACTGAATTTTGTAGGGAATACAGTGACTTCACAGGAAACTGAATTTTGTAGGGAATACAGTGACTTCGCAGGAAACTGATTTTGTAGGGAATACAGTGACTTCACAGGAAACTGATTTTGTAGGGAATACAGTGACTTCACAGGAAACAGGATTTTGTAGGAATACAGTGACTTCACAGGAAACTGATTTTGTAGGGAATACAGTGACTTCACAGGAAACTGAATTTTGTAGGGAATACAGTGACTTCACAGGAAACTGAATTTTGTAGGAATACAGTGACTTTACAGGAAACTGAATTTTGTAGGGAATACAGTGACTTCACAGGAAACTGAATTTTGTATGGAATACAGTGACTTCACAGGAAACTGAATTTTGTAGGGAATACAGTGACTTTCCAGGAAACTGGATTTTGTAGGAATACAGTGACTTCACAGGAAACTGAATTTTGTAGGGAATACAGTGACTTCACAGGAAACTGAATTTTGTAGGGAATACAGTGACTTCGCAGTAAACTGGATTTTGTATTGAATACAGTGACTTCGCAGGAAACTGGATTTTGTACTGACTACAGTGACTTTGCAGGAAACAGGATTTTGTACTGACTACAGTGACTTTGCAGGAAACAGGATTTTGTACTGACTACAGTGACTTTGCAGGAAACAGGATTTTGTATTGACTACAGTGACTTTGCAGGAAACAGGATTTTGTACTGACTACAGTGACTTTGCAGGAAACTGGATTTTGTACTGACTACAGTGACTTTGCAGGAAACTGGATTTTATAGGGAATTCAGTGTTCTCAGTGGTGGTGATGTATCGTTTGGAAAGAAATAGAATTTTTGTCTGAATACAATGTCCTTAGTGGTGGTGATACCTTTTCTTTTGTGCAGGAGATTGGATTTCGTGTTTATATACAATATCATCGGTGGTGGTGATGTACTGTTTACAGGGAAGTAGATTTTGAGCTTAACACACAACATCTTCAGTGGTGATGTATTGACATCGTTTGCAAGGAAGAGTGTTCTGTATTTCGATACACTGTCCTCAGTGGCGGTGATGTGTTGTTTGCAGGGAACTGTATTCTGCATTTCACTGCAATGTCCTCAGTGGTGGTGATGTGCTGTTTGCTATAATTATGTTGTATTTCAATACAGTGTCCCAGTGTTTGCATGGTATTGTACTTTGTACTTCACTACAATGTCCTCGTTGGCGGTGGTGTGTTGTTTACAATAATTATTTTGTATTTCACTACAATGTCCTCAGTGTTTGCAAGGAACTGTACTTTGTATTTCACTACAATGTCCTCATTGGCGGTTGTGTGTTGTTTGCAGGGAATTGTATACTGTATTTCATGACAATGTTTTCAGTGGCGGTGGTGTGTTGTTTGCAGGGAACTGGAGTTGGCAGCAGTAACCGTCAGTCCCTGGACTCGGAACAGTCCTCAGCCCACCCCTACACCTCCCACACCTCCCTGGGGAGGGACTCGGGCAGAGAGTCCATTGGGGAAGACAGGTAGGTCCTCCTCTCTCATGGCCTGCATTGGTCCTGACGACGGTGACGCCGCCGCAATATTTGTGTTTACTATGTTGCTGTATACTGATACGGCTGTACGATTGTCCTGGTTATGTGAAACAGGCACTTCAGTAAATCCGTGCCAGGAGACCGTGTCTTTTGGCTGACTTAGCTATGAGATTATTAGCGTGATAACTGTAGTACTGAGTTTGAGTCTGTTATAGTAATTTTACTCAAAGTTGATTCTTGACAATAAATGTGACTCAGATCACAATAGGCATGCAGTCATAGAGACAAGTGAATCCTTATATAGTTTCCCAGTATCGTTCGTAGATAAGATTATGCTTAGTTTGGCTGAATGTTAATTATGATTAAAACGTATATGTTCAAACTTCTTTACATTTTTTTATATTTATTATTATTATTAGTTTTATATTATATATTATATTATTATTTTATATTATTTATTTTACTATGAGTGTGTTTCTATAAATTTCTGTTCATCAGTTTTGTTTAATGTTAATTGTGAGTATTATCTATAAATTTCTGTTCATCAGTTTTGTTAACGTTAGTTATGATATTATAAAAAAAGTATATACCACAACAACACAACACACACACACAACACACACATACACACACACACCCCACACACACAACACCAATACATAATACTACATATACTACAACATTGTGTTATAATTTGTTAAAATCAATATGTAGTATCTATAAATTTTGTTCATCACTTTTGTTAAATGTTACGTTAATACACCCCCCCCCCTGAGTATTATTATAATTCTGTCATCATTTGTTAAATATCAATTATTTGTATTATTACATTTTGTATCACTTTATCAAACGTTAATCAGATAAGTATCCTACCATCGTTCCTCAGGGATGAGATCAGGCGACAAGAAGAAAACAGCAGTGGCGGCAGAGTGCGGGACTGTCCTCCTTCCTGCCCGCCAGCCCCACAGCGGACACGGAGCAGTGGCTGGCCTCGCTGGCGCAGCGGGCTGCAGCACGGGAAGACGTGGTGGCAGCAGGGCTGGACGTTCGCAGTCCCTGACGCGGCTGTCGGAGCTGACGAAGCAGAACATCCAGGCCCTGGAGGAGACCTTTTCCCCGGGCACCAGGGACCTGGCCCTCAGGCTGGATGACGAGGCGTCGTCTGTCTACTCTCTGGACCAGGACGGCTTCTACACCTCCTTCCACACGGACAGCGGCCTCAGGCGCAGCACGGGGACTCTGCTGGACGACGAGGGGGAGCTGACTCCCTCCAGAGAGGACCGCAGCTTCCTCAGCACGGAGAGGGCAACACCGTAGAGAGCGTGATTTTTCGCCCCATGGGGAAAGTGGTGCCGGATGGCTGTCAGTAGCAACAGCAACAGCAGCGGGAAAGTTCGCCCCAAGCCTCCTGTGAGGGCAGGCAGCAAGCTGAGCAGCAGAGAGACACGCCTGACGCAGAGGAGAAGTCCAAAGTTGTAGATTGATCACAACGACATGGGTTTAAATCCTACCTCCCCCACTGACAGTCTTTGGGAGCTGTCTCCCTCTGACTCGGACCAGGAGGTAACCTCTGCCCGCTGAAGGCCAAGACCGCCATCTCTGCCCGGCTATCCCCTCCTGGTGTTCCATCAGCGACGAAGGACAGCCCGATGGTTCAAGCGTCGGTATAGCGCACGACAATTCTCAGAAGCTTCTTCCATTTCATTTTCGGGAAGTATGCGGGACAGAGGGAGTGGGGGAGGGTGTCAAAGACCTGGGGAAGAGTCGTGGGACGTGGATTCGCGGCGTTACCTGGACTCCAAATCTGGGAGGAAGACCTCTCCGATCAGTCCAACTCCTGGCCCAGGTCTCGACGCGCTCAGCAGCAGCAGCCGCCCACTGTGGGCATTCTGAAGCGGGAGAAGTCCCCTGCCGGGTCCTTGAAACCCAAGACCTTGAACTTTGCCCCCGTGGTCAGCATGTTTGACCCCCTGTCCCCCAGGGCGTGGAGGTGCCGTTAAACGCGGCCTCCTCCACCTCCTCCAGCAGTAGCGACACCTCCACCGCCGGCCTGGCCTTCACCCTCTCCCGCTCCCCCCCCCCTCCGCCCACAGCCGTCTGTCCAGGTCCCTGGGGGACATGAAGCACGGTCCTTCCAGCGAGCCTCCAGGAAGGCGGAGGCCTCACACTGCGGGGCGGGAATCCCCCTCTGCTTCTGTCAACGCCACGTCCACTCCGGTGAACAAGCGCGTGGGTGCCACACGTGGAGCGGAGACGCCCACCCGGAGTCCTCTGTGTGTAGCAGTGAGAGTTCCCTGCTGTCGGAGTCTGACGGGATGCAGAGCATTGAGTTCATGGACCACAGCTCCAGGGCACTCTAGCTCCAGCAGCTCGGCAGCTCTCTCGGACATCGACTCCAGTCTCACCTACGTGTCCATGTCTGGCTCCAACTCCACTCTGGTTCTGGACCCCCATGACCTGCCCCTTGCTGATGACCTGCCCACCCCTGTCAACTCTCCCGTAGAGAGCGGGCGGGAAGTTTTCCTGGTTTCGAAAGTGACTCGCAAAGACAGCCCCATTTCCTGCCTGAGAGTGTTCAGAAATCCTCCTCCAATGCTGCCCACCTCGTGTCACCTTCTGCCCATCTTTCTGGATTCCTCAGGGCGCGGGTGTGAGACAGTCTCTGGGCAGTTTTGCTGCCGACGCCAGCACCAACGCGGCGCCTGCCTCCTGGCTGACAGAGCCTTCCCCTGTCATGATCTCTTCAGCAGACAGTGGCTTCAGTTCTTCCTCGCTGTCAGCTGCCACAGAGCACAGCCAGCCCAAACTCCACCCAGACCCCCGCAACTATCACCCACACCATCAAAAACCGCCACATAGTGCACACACACCCACGCCGCAAAACATACACGAAGCACGCAGTCACGGTAGGAATCATCACTCCAGCAGCCACGGTGAGAGCAGGCAGAGAAGGACTTGTGCAGGAGATCCCACACGCAGACGATCTGTGGAACAGAGCTACGAGCCGTGTAAAGCACAACAGCCACACAGCGGCGACAGCGCTCAGCTCCCCTCCACGCCTCGCTCAGACTCTTACCGAGCTGCCACGGCAGACTTTAACCCCTTCAGCCATCGTTCCAGGGACAGTGCACACGGCAATGCTGAAGCCAGGCAGCGATCACACTCCTCCTCCCACCTAACGTCTTCCACACCCCACAAACAACACCACATGCCCAAAAGCCGGTCCTACTCCTCAGCCGTGGAAACAGACAGTGACGGAGTGACGCGCGCCGACTCTTACCGCCTGGCCGTTCGCAACACTCAGGGGGTGGTGGGGGAGATCGCTACACGCAACACCTCGTACAGGATGGCCACAGGGGACGAAGACCCTGTCCCGGACGCTCGCATGGACGCCATCAACTCTGGAACAGCAGGCAGCCGGCAGGGAACCGCGACTTGCGGAGGATGGGCATCACGGACATCGACCAGCTCAAGTCCTACGACAGTGACAGCTCAGCCAGCAGAGGCTCCTCCTCCTCCTCCTCCCGCACCGGGAAGTCTCCCTCAAGAGGGTTCGCCAGCATCCGCCCTTCCCACAAGAAGATGACCCCCGAGGTGGAGAACCTACTCGAGGAGACAAGACTCCCTCCCCTGAAGTGAGGAGACTGTCCAGACCTGCTTCCTCGACCTCTAAAGCCAGCAAGGACAAGAGCAAGCGGTGGTCGTCCACCTACATTCGTTTCGATTCCATTTTCGAGCAAGGTGATGGTATGTACTCCTCCACAGACACCCTGCGTGCCGAGTCTGTGGAGATGCTGACGTCAGAGGAGGGGCTGCTGATGAGTGACAAGGTGGTGGGGCAGCTCCCCCCGGGTAGGTTCAGGTCGGGTGGGGGCAGGAAGCACGTGGACGAGAAAGCCACCACCTCCATTTTCGACAGCATCAAGACCACCTTCAAGTCCATCTCTGGCAAGAGCGCGGACAAGGACGTGTGTAATAAGCATGAGGGAAGTAGTTAGGTAGGCGGTGTGTTTTTTTTATTTTTTTTTTTTTTGGGTGACCGAAGTATGATGGAAGTAGTGACGTGACGTATGTTTCAAATTCAAATTCAAATTAAAAAAACAAAAAACGCTTTATTATCTCACAGAAAGTTTGTTATTGTTTGTGTTGTTTGTTATTGTTTGTGATTGTAGATGATGTCAAAACGAAATCAAGAACCTGCTCACGTTGTTGTTATACAAGTGGATTATCTGCTGAGTGAGTTGTGGAAATTTTCTTCATTGGACTCTTTTCCAGTAAGGAGAATTGTGTTCCTTTTAATGCTGACCAAGAACGCTTTATTTTTTGGGCTTGTATGCTGATTGTTTGAGGGTAGTTTGGATGCACGGATAGATTACAATAATTCTTCAAAGTGCCTTAGAATCGTGACACAAACTTGCTTGAATAAATAATGTGTTTGTGTATACACACATTAACGCCATACATGAGCATAAGCATACATATTATATACCCCCCCTCCCACCACCACCACACACACCACACACACACACACACGCGCGCGCGCGCTCACGCCAGCACATGCTGATTTGCAAACATATGTTTATTGATACAGAAGAGTTTTTCACGGATGAGTGCACTACTATGTGTTTGTTTGCATGTATAAGTGTTATGATTTTCTGCTGCTTTTATTTATTTATTTTTTAAAATCTTTGTTAATTTTTCTTTTCATGTGTCTGTCTGTTATTCTGTATGCCTGTGTGCGTGATGTAAGTGCCTATGCAAACACAAAATTTACCAAGATTATAGATGTGTGGGTTTTGTCTTTCCTTACGTTCTTAATGCAATTAAAAGCAACAGCCATGGGCTTGGAAAGGCAATAACTACTGTTCTTACACTAGATTGGAGATAGGGAGGTATTTCTTTTTCAGGGGAAAGCTTTTCAGAGAGGTTACTTCCCTTTGATCGGATTTCATCACAAAATTTGACATGATAATCGTTTTCAAGTGGAAATATGTCAGAATTTAAAATGACTGAGAATTACCAAATAGAAAAAAAAACGAGGATGATGGTAGACTTTCTTCAGAAAAGCAGGGTGTGAAGAGACGACAGAAAAAGGAATGTCCTTGGTCCTTTCAAAATGGAAGCCTTTACTTTTTAATATCTAAAAAAAAATTGTGATGAATGACATCTTTCATCCATATGAAATTTTATCTGAAAATAGTGATTAATTAAAAGAAATGTACCCAGCTACAGTTGAACTGTACCAACAGAAAATATTCTGGCTCAAAGTCTTGGTCACTCTCATCAGCCATGATTTCATATCAGCTCCTCTTCAGCCAGTCTCATTCATGAAGTCAGGCTGAAAGTCACTCCAACTAGAACATGCTTCTAAACTTTGTTTTTAGTCAGAGTTCTTCATACTTGAAAAAACTGTTCACAGGCAATAGGCTTTCATTTTAGTCTCCTTGGAGAATGAAAAGTGAGAAAATCAAATGTCTGCAAGAGGGCATTTTCTGTTTTTTGCATCAGCAGTAAGGTCTGGCTGTCTGCATTTTCACCGTTTTATTTTTCTCTATGTGCAGTGTATCATTCTAATAATGTCGTTTACTTTTGGTGGCAACACTAGTCAGAAAAAATTAGTCCTCTTTCTTTTGTTTACTGGAAGAACACAAGCTAGAGCAGGCAAACTCCTTTTGAAGCCGTTTAAATCCATGTTTGGCAAAAGAACGGAGTTGTGTATCTGCTACTCTTTTTTTGTTGTTGTTTGTTTGTGGTTTTTGTTTATTACTGCAATTCCTTTTGGGTGAAGACTGGTCAGCGTAATATAGCTCTGAATTTTATATGTACTCCTTAGATAGAAACTTTTATTTAATCATTTTAACTGCTCTTTTCAAGGTTTTTAAAGGGATTCATACTGTCTTGATTGTTTTTTATTGTCAGTTTTGAATCTCATGTGTTTTATGAAAAGACTTCTTGTTTTGTTATTTTCTTATTCAAATTTCATTTTAAAAATGATTCTGAATTATGCTGATCTTAAGGGGAAAAGTTAAAATTGGCATTCCAAAACAAGACTTTTAAAAAGTTGCTGCTGAATGAAATGAATTAATGTGGTATTTTCCCCAAGGAGAAAAAAAAGGACAATGGTACATAACTTGTGAATGTACATGATTAATCACACACTGAACAAAGTTCTGATATACTTCTTGATATGCTTATTGTCAGAATGAAGCATACAGTGCCTCCGTTTTCTCACACTTCTGGCAGATTTGTCAGTTTTATGCCAAACTGTGCATATGAATGGAAGAAAAGAATTGTGGGCGATGTGTAAACCGTTGATATGGCTGTTCACTTGTGTCTGTGTGTGGTTACCAAGTCAGATTAACAAATGGCAGCAGAAGAACATACTTTTCTTCAGTAGTGTGACATTTGAACAGTTTTAGGTGTGGATGCTTTCGTTGTTCAATTGTTTCATTCAGAGTAGTGTAGCTTTTGTTTCAAGTAATTGAGTTTGATTACGATTTACGCATAGTAGTATTAGAGCTGTGTGTGTGTGACGTGTGTGACGTGTGCGTGCACACACATAGACACATTCGCATGAGTTTGAATGTTTTATATGTTGGCAGATGCACAGAACACAGAGTAGCAGTAGTACTAGTAGATTTGAATGGAACTATGCTAAATGCAAGCAACGTTATGACTGACGAAATGATGTTGACAACGATTTCTTATTTACTAGCGGCATTCCAACATTTATTTTACACATATGGACACCTTTTATTGGACAAATCCCATATCAAGAACTTTCTGTCCTCTGTTTATAGCATTTTGCTTTTGGCACAGAAAGACTTGCTCACAGACTTGGAAAAGATTTATGTATACAATTATTCAGATAAAAAAGATAAAAAGTTAGGCATTCTTATTTGCTGAGCCAAACTGAGTTGAAGGATAATAATCATAAAAAAAGTAAATGAAAGATGACACAGTGCCATAACCTCCCCCTCCCCACTCATATTTTTTTCCCCCAGCTATGTAAATTGTTTGCCTGTTTGAAAAAAAAGGGTACAGATGGTCCCATCTGATGGATTAAGTGAAAAATGGTACACTACACACTATGCCTGTCTCATCTGTCATTAACATTGGTTTTGGATGCTGCTTTCTGTGACACAGTTGTGCACCATCAGTTGTTGTTGTTGTGATTATCACTCTATCTGGACTTGTGTGGACAGCTTCTTGGGGCAATGCTGGTTAGTTTCTCCCTGTGTGAAGCTCCAGACCTTTTCTGGTTTTTTTTGGTCCATATTTTTTGGAAAGATGGTGGCCATGGGGTCTGTATTTGTGTGTGACAATTGCATGAAATGCCACCGACATCAACGGTATGAAATAGAAATAAATTGCAAAAAAACTGGAGCATTAAGAAATCTGCAAATTCTACATGCCAAAATAGTCTATAAGAGATAATATGCTAGTTTTGTAACTGAGTGAAAGAAATTAATTGCCAAGTCTTGGTGTTATTGTTTAACAGTTGATGCAATGATCCCACTTAAGTATGCAACACTATTTTGAATAATGTAAATATTTGTCAGAAATGCGATTGTGATGACTGAGTAGAACACCACCATTTTTTGTGACAATGGGGAAATAGAAAATGAGATGATGAACACTTTTGCTGTTGGTTTTGTGTGTGTGTGTGTGTGTGTGTGTGTGTGTGTGTGTGTGTGTGCGTGTGTGTGTGAAGAGACATGTACGTATGTGAATGCTGTCGTCTGAAAGAGTATGAGTGTGAGTGTGAGTATCCATCTTCCATCTCAAAGAACACAAGAACTGTTTCATGAATGCCTCGTTTTGGATTATTCATTTCAAATTTATCACAATGAGAACCAGAAATATTGTTAAACTACCACAAAGGGTAGAGCAGTATTGCGATGTCTGCCTTTTGAGTGGCTTGGATCTTATCAGATGGTATGCATGAATTTGAAATACAGCAACAAGCACGCACTTTCCATACCAGTCACACATAAGACTCAAATATTAAAAAAAATAAACAGTTTATTGCTTATTTGCCCAGACACGGTGTGGTCCCAGAAATCATAACACAATAATAATAGCATGTACTATGAAACATATCATGGAAAAATAGTTCAACAGGATTTAGATGCATGAAAATAAATTCTGCATGAAAAACATTCCACTCAATCACACCCCATGACATACTACTCTTGTGAAATGCCACCTGAGGAGAAAGGATATATATATGTATATGGGATATTGTAATGGTTGAATCATGCAATTTTGATCAATTTCGTGAGGTGGGGGATTCACTGGTCTCCCATACAGAGGACAGAAAAAATATGGCTGTTAAAGCGGCTACACTCTTCTGCTACCTCTTTACAAAATCTGGAAAAAAAAAAGTTTACATGATTCCTGCAAGTATGAAACATAACCAATCCAATGTTCATACAAAATAATTTTTTTCCTATCTAACTGGGTTTAAAAAAAACAAAACAAACTACTATGATTATAGTAAACTATGGTATAAGTTCAAGGGTTTTAGTCCAAAAATCATTAGTTAAAGGGTTTTAATCCAAAATCATTAAAGGTCTTTAATAATAATAAAAAAATCATGGGTTAAAGGGTTTTAATCCAAAAATCAAGGAAATGATTCTGAGTCATATTAACCAGCAACTACAAATGCATGACTGGTCTTTGATACAAACCCTCTTAGCATGCATCACCTACATACCCACAAACTTGTGCTAACACTCACTGTCTCACACACACACACACACAACAGTTACAGTATAAATCTTTACACATGAACACCCCCCAAAAATCTGCAGATTTGCCTCCTCTCACCAAATTTCAGTACATTCAAAGCCCTTCATTAATCATACACTTGAATGTGTGCATGCACACACACAATTTCAACATACACAGGCATGCATTCAGATACAGTTTCAACAGGCACATTCATCATGTAGTTTCAACCAGTATGTGATAAGCAAATGAACTGCTTTGGCTTGAACAATATGTTGGCAATAACAAAAGTATCCTTAAGCATATATAAAAACAAACAAACCCACCCTTACACATACAAATCATAATTGTCTCCCTCTATCTCTCCAAATAGTGGCAAACAAATGACATTCAAAGACATAATTTGAAAAAAACAAAACAAAATTTGTTACCCCCCCCCCCTTTACTGTCTACTATGAGAAAATTTATGTGCATTTTTAATAAGATGCAAGCATCGCGACCTGCGACCTATGACGGGCATTACGGCTTAAATGACCCAGTCAAAGCAATGTTAATAGTTTTATCAGTACAAAATGTATGAAAGACATTAACAAAATGGTCAATGTAGTTTTTAAATTTTTTTTTTATATAAGATGTAAACAAAATGGTTGATAGTTTTTATATCTTCAAATGGGTGCTGCAAACTGAAGATAAATCAACATGTACTGCATAAAGTCAACAAAGAAAAACCCAATGTACATACGCACCCCCCACCCTCCTCTTCATCGACACACATACACTCATACTTGTAAACCAGGTGTTTTTGTACAAATGAAAAACTCATCAGCATATCCTCTGGAGCATACCACACACTTAGATTCAAAGATGTGACAGTTAAAAGACAACAAAACATGTTCACTGGTTATTTCTTCATGTAAATTACATTCATCAACACACAGTCATCGCTATTTATCCCTTGATACAAAGCAAACATGCCAACTATGAAACATCTCATGGGAGAATAGTTCAACAGGATTTAGATGCATGAGAATAAATTCTGCATGAAAAACATTCCACTCAATCACACCCCAACACAACTGCAATCAAATATTGTCAATCTTGGATCCAAGCAACATATACACTTCACTTTCAATATATTATATAAGGAGAGTAAATCAATGCTCCAATGAACACACAAAGCTTCATGAAAATAAGAATAAATCAGCAGTTCATTCCTCTGATGTTAAGAGTATGGCTGCCTGTGTCGTGGTGAAGCATTTGAAAACCATACACACACGTTTCTTAGCCAGATCATACCTTCAGTCTCACAGTGATTCCCAGGTGTGACGAGTGAGACAGAGTGCATAATCTGGGTGACTTCCAGAGAGTTAAGCTGGGAAATACCCAACAGTACCAACATGGGTGATATCGTTCTTTTTATCCAATGCCCTAAGAAAAGAAGTTTAAGTTTTGAGCAATCAGACTATTTCACCAGACCTTGACAAAGAGGAAGCCTTTGATTCTCCCCTGAAGAAAGCATAGCCAAGTTATAATACCTTTCTGCTGACAAAGTACCATATTATAATGATTTGATACACGTCAAAAAATGAGAAAAGAAACAATGTTCCAGAACTCATCGCTGCAGTCAGCTGTAATATAATGATATATGCAACAATAGTAACAATAAAATGCCCATACAGTAATAACAACAAGATGTCTGTACTGTAACCACATACATTTCCCATCCCTCTACCCAGGGAAATCACAGAATGTACTGGCCCTCACATATGTAAGGCACAAAGTTAAAGGATCTGTCAGGATACCTTGAGAGACTTATGGTCAAGGCAACGAACATTTTCCAAGCTTTAGTTTGCAAGGCTTCGACTGATTGCCATAGCTTTAGAAATAATCAACCCAATCCAAAATTATATTGTTTAACTAAAGCCCTATTGAAAACAAAGGCCATGATAATCAGGGCTATCATCTGGTTAGGGGGGAAGCTTAACAGTGTGTGTGGTGTGTGTGTGTGTGTGTGTGTGTTGTGTGTGTGTGTGTGTGTGTGTTGATGTGTTGTGTGGTGTGTGTGTGTGGTGTGTATGTGTGTGTGATGTGTGTTGTGTGTGTGTGTGTGTGTGTGTATGTGTGTGTGTGTGTGTATTTGTGTGTGTGTGTGTATATATATATATTGTGTGTGTGTGTGTGTGTGTGTGTTGTGTGTACACATGTGCATCTAGCTGTATGAGTTTGCTTACATGCAACACACATGCATGTTTGCACGTGTACAATTACTACAAATACCAGTAATACATTCAGATACAGCAATACCGCAAAAAATGGCATAGAAATGGAAGCTCCAGTTTATCCAAAATCTTTAGCATTGCCTATGGCGACAAACTACACAGAAGTCGCTTGCTTGAAAGTTCTTAAAAAACCCAACCCCAAACCTGAAATTATACTCAGTTTCATTATTTGATTTGATATTTGGCATCCCATGTTTACAGCATGCTATAAGAAAGCATATCAAAACAGCTGGTACAAGTCTGGCAGCTTTATAATCACTAACACATTTCTGCAGAATGTACTGACATGTACCAGGCCAAGGGCCAGAATGGCCATTTAAAGACAGTGAATCCTTAAAAAAGTATACATAGTATACAAGCATAGGGGATACATGATGCTTTAATCAATGCAGTGAGAACTTGCATGCCATGATATGTTAGTGAAACAGAAGAACAACTGTTATTAATGACAGCACACACCTATTCATGCTTACATCTCACAATACTGTTTTCCTTTTTCATGTTTTTGAATTGGGACCTTTTTCTTCCTATGAGACTCTAAAATGTGAACTAAGGAATGAGTGTGACATGTATCTTGAGGTGACATGTATCTAAGGTGACATATATCTTGTATACAGTTTTACACGAGCTCTGAACAGGTTCTCATGGGTTGATGGGCAACATCAGCATACCCATTCATTCTGCCCTTCTCCAGCCCCACATGGGACTTACTTTTTTCTCCAAGGTTGCAAGGAAGTGTTAATAAAAACACTTGAAAGAAGGAGAGGAGAGGGAATAGGGGCACCAAATATAAAGGATCGATGTGTACAAGAGCCCCACTGATAGCTTCAATCTCGATTAAGACAAGTAGAGTAAAAGCTCCTGTTTTCTGGCGATGTACCCAACACATAGCCTTAGTCTTGACTGACCCTGTGTATCATGATGGAGAAATATACCCCAAATCAAGGAGGGTGGCAGGATGGTTAAGATGTTAGCCTGCCTAACAAGTAAAACATGAGGTTCTGGGTTTGACTCCCAGCCTTTGCCCTTTCTTCCCAATTTAACAAGAAAATCAAATGTCAAAGTCCTTTGGATGAGACTATAAGCTGAGGCCCCGTGTGCGAATGCACACAGAACATTTTGAGCACACATTAAAAACAAGTTCCACCTTTTGGAAGAGTAGGCCGTTTTCAAGAAGCATACACACAGGTGTCATGTTTAGACACCATTACTGAAGGTGGAATGCAGCTACGTAAATGTTGGTGGGGAAAAAACAGTCGCATATGCAAAACTTTCACCATAGATGAACCTCTGAACTCCAGTCGAGGAGTGAAAAAAGAAAAACCAACAAAAAAGCCCAAACACCTAAATAAAGCTTCCAGAAGTGGCTTATATCAGGGAGCATTGTTTTTTTTTAGCAGTCTCTTTGAATACAACAGTCACCCATGACTGGAATGAGTGAATAATGTGCGATTTCTACATTACATCAAAATATCTGAACTCGGGCAGGCAGTGACAACGAAAGCGGCGTCACATTCACAACAGCCATGTTTAAATGAAGAAAGAAGGCACCACGAACCTCACAACCAGTTCACTGGAGCAACACCTACACCACTCTTCTTTCATCGCGAGGCCCTGTGTGTGAACACAACAGAATATCTTGCGCACATGTTAAATCCTGTTCCGCTTTTCGTAAGAGTTGGCCATCGTGTGCCGGTGGGAACAGATGACATTTACAAAAAACTGCATACACACGGGAACTGGATGTAAAAAAGCACAAGAGTGCTTATCCCATTTCCTTGATATAAAAGAATTTTAAAAAAAAAAAAATCGGATATAACTGCAATCTGGCCCCAGAAAACAGAACTCACAGGGAAAAAGAGTGCATTGTTCTTGATCAACTCTTCATGAGGCATTCACATCCTTCATTGTCACCCTGAGGATAAAGACATAACCACTGAAAGTTCACATGTCAGGTGTATCAATCACAAAGATTCAAAGGCAGTCCTGTGCATATCTATGAATACTGATATCAGCTAATAAAGTTGTGTTTCAATTTAGCATATTCACGGAGAAGTTTCTTTCATGTTCATCAATGACATAATGCAGAGTCTGAGACAGTTTCGCATCTTTGTGTAACTTCAACATCAAACATATCAGGTATAAAGGGCTTGGCCCATCAAATATAATGACAATACAGACAGCCTAAGTTTATCGTGATTTCTGTCCTGCAGCAAAAGTTCAAACAATTCTAATTATGAACTTGCATTCAATTGTGGACATAAACTGTTTTTCATAAAAATTGTGATGAAAATACTCACTAAACTCTACATCCTTAGCAATCATGGTCTCACAATTCGGCCACAGTTTTCTTTACACAGCAGTGAAGTTTCAACAACCTGACAGTCTGTCAACAATTTTTTCCCTAATTTTTTCCTCATATTAACTCTTAGTATCCTTCCAAAAAAAAGAAAAGAAAAAGAAAAACAATGGAAGCCTAAGCTAAGCATATACCACATGCTTGTGTGTGCGTTCATGTGTATGTATACAATCCCACAACATAACACACACATATCATAAACTTGTAAACATATTTTCCAAATGAGCAGATAGACGCACACACCTGAATTAACACGAAACTTGGAACTGAATGCTGTTTTCTGTTTTTGTGCCATAATAATGAAATATAAAAATCCCCCACCCCCATAAAACCCAACCACATTCACACACAAACGCATATATATATATATATATATACATGTATAGATACATATATACAAAAACATTTTCATAAGCACTTACCAATCAAAACAAATAAATGCTGTTGTCAGTTTCTCTTCTAAAGTATGATGAAACATAGTTTCCTAAAATATGAAAAGGTTAATACCCATCCCTGTTAAAAAAAAAGAAAAAAAAAAAGAACCACACTCACAAAACAAAACAAAGAACTCAAATGAAAAACAAACCAAATAAAACCAAACACACACATTCCTGAACACAGCTATTACCACACAGACACACTCTCACTTATGCACACACACACACACACACACACACACACACACACAAAACGTTTTGAAATTTACAAACAGCAGCTTTGAGTTTGCATACATGTGCACTTACACAGATCTACAAGAATCATAAAAATGGCAATACCACTGCAGGTTGCTTGAAAACAAAACAAAACAACACATATACAGAGAGAGAGAGAGAGAGAGAGAGAGAGAGAGAGAGAGAGAGAGAGAGAGAGAGAGAGACAGAGACAGAGAGAGAGAGACAGAGAGAGAGAGACAGAGAGAGACAGAGAGAGAGAGAGAGAGACAGAGAGAGAGAGAGCAATGCATGATTCGAAATTGCCAGATGGACTTCTCACACTTCTGTGAACATAAATGAAAATTCAAGGTTCAAACCATCGCTCTGTACAATAACCACACACACACACACGCACACGCACACACAAACACACATACACTGCAAACTCTTACACTCACACATCATCATCAGAGACAAGCTGTCAGCGCAATATCACAAAAAGAGCGTCCACATAGCCAGCACTACATTCACTCCCAGAAGCAACGTTCCAAACAGGAGCGCGATAGAAAAGATGGCGCCCCGGAGCTCTGGGTCCGGGATGGATGAGCGGAGCGACAGCTCGATGAAGGCGTGGCAGATGTACTGCCCATCCAAGGCATAGCAGGGCACCACGTTCAGGATGACGAGCGCCCCTGACAGTGATATCAAATATCTGGTGTTCCTCGTTAAGGAAAAAGGAGAGGAAGATTTCGTAGACACTATTATATTTATTTAAAAAAAAAAAAAAAAAAAAAAAAAATATATATATATATATATATATATATATATAATATATATATATATATATAATATATATAACATATATATAAATGGGAAAATGGCAGGAAGATTTCATAGACACTATACTATAAATATAAAAAATAAATATAAAAAAAATATACACTACCAATTAATCTTTTTTTTTTTCTTTTTTTTTTATTATTTTTTTTATTCCCACCAGAAAATCTATGAATGTCAAAGGTTCAAATACTGCAATTCTTTTTGTATCATCATGATGTAAAAAAATCCAACCCATTTTACCTTACTGCAAATAAAAAACTCAGTAACTGTTCATTGCTCTGGATTATCCTTGTGTTTCAGCAAATACACAGATGCTTTTCAATGTATTATGACGCAGAAAGTAAACCAAATACTTTACAGTACGTAAGCAACCAACTCACTCCTCATCACATAAAGTCATCTTAGCATTTTAAGCAACCAACTATCTACTCATTACATAGAGCCATCCTTACATTTAAACAATCAATTTTGTTGTCAAAATGCTTGCATCAGGAAACAATCCAACACTACAAGACTTCTGATCTCGAGTAAAGCTTTCTGACAATGAAAAATTAGACAGTAAATAATTTCAGGTTCTGAAGACTTCCAATGCTTTACAAGGAGCATAGCAAAATCAAATTTTTCTTTCATTTCCATCCTTTCTGATTTAGAGCAAAAGAAAAAAAAAAGTAATGAGCTTAGACAAAATACACTATTTCATATAAGTTACTTTACAAATCACCACACTGAAGACAAATCACAAGGGGTAACAGTGATTACCTGATCATGTTTTTCCTACTGTACCATGCTCTATGGTGTCCCTAAGCAGTTACTCCCACAGTCAAATGAACTGAACAAACCGTGCAGAACAAGGATACTTGCAGAAGGTTTCCAAAATGTAGGGCAGGTTGAGTGGAACCAATGAGCCGTTAGGTAAATAGTTGCTGACGGACACTGTAAAACAGAAAACAAAGAAAAAAACATTTCTAAAACAGAACAACAGAGCTACCATTTCATTGCCACATGTATGCACACAAAAAACCACATATACACACATACATGTTACAGATGCTGGGAAATAACTAATACATCAAAATATACCATAAGGAACCAACAACATATAAGTTCAAATTTCCCATGGCAGTTAAACCTATGGATAATAGGAAATGAAAAAGATATGTGTTTGTGTAGGTGGAAAAGTGGCTTAAATCAGAGGAATAATACAAATAATACAAGCATTCCCACACACACACACATTCCACACACACACACAAACACCCACCCTCTTTTACAGAAAATATATTGCTCAAAATATTACACAAATACAATCCTACATAGACGTATGAGAGCACACATAAATGCACACCATTTTCACACTAATAAAACACACACAGAGGCCAAAACCGGTCATAAGTTTTCAACCTTTCAATTTCAGAAGGTTAGTAACTCTAACTTGCATACAGAATACATGGACAAAAAACTTTCAGTGAACATTCTTAACTCTCCCTATCTGCGACAAACCTGAGGAACTTTTTTTTCTTAATGGGAAACAAGTGTTTATTGTCAATCTGTTGCTAAATACCTGACACCTATTCCCCACTCCACTTCCCCTAAAAAAGGATATAATCATGATAAAGGCAGAAAACTGGTATTTTTATGCAAGCAAAAACCAAGCCAACATTTAAAAAAAATCCCTCTAACATCATAACCTTAAAAAAATATCAATCTCACATCATAACTATTGATGGATACTATAGCTAAGTGGTTAAGACATTTGACTTCAATGTCAATGGGTAGATAAAGTCATGGGTTTGAATCTCAGCAGCTTCAGGTGAATTAAGGGTGAGGATTATTACCATCTCCCAGGTCAAGTACCCTAATTTCCTTCATGCATATAACACATATGCCAAATATCAATTATGCAAGTTAAAGATCTTGTAATTCATGTCAGTGTTCCGTGGGTTATTGAAACACAAGCATGCCCAGCCTACATCCCTGAAGTCGGAATGCGGCTACCTTCATGGTGGGCAAAAACAGTTGCATACGCAAAATTTCACCTTTTGTGAGCCTCAGAGCTCTTTCCGAGGAACAAAACAAAACAAAAAATCATATCAAAATATATAAAATCTCAAATCACAACGTGCAAAATCTGAATGCATTTGGCTTCTAAAAAAAACAACATCATTTAGACAGAAAATGCAGCCAACATGACCACACAACTCCAAACCGAAAGTCCCTCGGATGAGACTGTAAACCGAGGCCCCATGTGCGAATGCACGCAGAACATCTTGCACACACATTAAATCCTGTTCCGCTTTCGTAAGAGTAGGCCATCGTGTGCCATTGGGAACAGATGACACGATTTACAAAAACTGCATACACACGGGGACTGGATGTAAAAAAGCACATCGGTGCTTATTCCATTATCCTCAATACAAAAGAAAAACAAAAAAAACAAAAAACCCCGAACTGACCCGAGTAATACAGATCTAGAGGATGGCCCAACACAGCCAACATGACCACACAACTCCAAACCAAACTGACCCGAGTAATACAGATCTAGGGGATGGCCGAGGAAGAGGAGGGGGGGTCTGTGGCCGTGGAAGATCCTCAGCAGCTTGGTCTCGTTGTCCACGGCAGGGTAGACGCAGGCCACCTCCACCCCGGGCAGGTAGCAGTCGCTCTGCAGCTTGCACACAGGACGGTCCGTGGTGGTGCGCGCATGCAGGCAGGCGTAGTGCTGGCAACAGCAAAGGTCAGGTGTGTAAAGGTAAGTCAAGTCAAGTCAAGTCAAAAACACTTAAATCATCCCTGAAGGGCAATTTCAATAAGGTAAAGGTGTCCCATAACCTGTGTGGTTGTGGGGCAGTGAGGCGTCAGAAACCTCAGCTTATATATAAAAAAGATGATACCAGTAATAGGTAAAGGGGGAGATAAATGTGTCCCAAACCTATATAGGGGAGCGAGGCATCACAGACCTCAGCTTCTCTAGGGGCCAGCATACAGGTACCCATTTACAGCTGGGTGAACTGGGGGAACTGTACTGAAGCCAAGGCGTGTGCAAATGGTCACCCATCCAATTGGTAACCACGCTCGATGCTGCTTAATGTTGGCTGGGAGAAAGCGAGCGCTCTGACCACTGAGCTATCCCATCCCCTCAACAGCAAAGCAGACAGAAAAAGGGGGGTCACAACAATTCACATTGTATGTCAAAACAATGAATCAATTCAGACTTGGAACTAGTACTATTCTTTATACTAGCTAATTGTGCAAGTTTTCCAATACATTAGCTGCCATGGTGCAGTGGTTAGCACCTTGGGTTACAGACTGGATGGTGGTCGGTCTGAATCTCATAAGAATCATAGGCATTTTTTGGACTCCAGCTGGCTCCTACCCAGAGTGAGTGTGCTGTGGGCTCAGTGGGGAGACTGGGACCACACAGTCAAGCTTCATCCACTTTACGGATGTGAGTTTGAGAGTATTGCTCAAATTACCTGACCAACACTGCAGGTGTCTGTATCTCTCAGGCCTGGTAGACGCCAGGATATATTATGATTGTAAGCGTAGAGTACAGCCCTGTCAAGTAGTCTCAAAGCAGATGCACTTCTACAGCAGCATCATTACATCATCCCCATCACCATTGATAATCATGCAATAATAAAAATTGCCTCTGATTCAGTAGCCCACATTGCTCTGGTCTCATGGTGACCTCAGATTCGGTTTACCCATACACTTCTGTGTCTGTGGTGAGTTTGTGTCAAGGCCTTTGGGTTGGAGGTTCATGAGGGATGGTTTTTGGAGGGATGTTGTGGTGGTCACCACCTCGGGTGGGAGACTCACTCAGTCTGGCTCCATGACTAAGCTTAATACTGTTGTTAGTAGGGGGCTTAGGTAGGTGGTGTCCTGCTTATGTTAGCTCAGAACAGGCACCACTGAACACCACCAAAGTGACCCAGCAGAAGTGCAGGGCCCCTCTGGATGGTGGTCCCACAGAGGCCTGATATTGATGGGCTCCCTGTGGACTTTTGACCCTGAGGATGTGACATAACAGAGAGAGAGAGAGAGAGAGAGAGAGAGAGAGAGAGAGAGATGAGAGAGAGAGAGAGAGAGAGAGAGAGAGAGAGGAGGGGGGGGGAGAGGGAGAGAGAGAGAGAGGGGGGGGGGAGAGGGAGAGAGAGAGAGAGAGGGGGGGGGGGAGAGAGAGAGAGAGAGAGAGAGAGAGAGAGAGAGAGAGAGAGAGAGAGAGAGAGAGAGAGGGAGAGAGAGGGGGGGGAGAGAGACAGAGAGAGAGAGAGAGAGAGAGAGAGAGAGAGAGAGAGAGAGAGAGAGAGAGAGAGAGAGAGAGAGAGAGAGAAAAACAGACAGAGAGAGAGAGAGCCAGAAGCAGAGGAACATACAGTATTATGGCTGGTGCGGGTGTGGTAGAGAAAGCAGAGGTGTGTCTGGCTGGTTTTGTTGCAGCAGTCAATTTCCCCGTCTGCTGGGTGGCTCCAGTCTGTTTCCAACACAGCAAACAACACATCCATCACACCCTTCCTTTTCGCTAACACTACTCCAAATCATATGTGTACACACACACACACACACACACACAAACAAACAAACAAAACACACACACAGACACACACACTGTTTTCCACAGGAAGAGGTGGGTTTCATTAACTGTTTCTCTTATTCTGAAACTTTATAATTCATTGTTAGCATGATACATGTTACAAACATTTTTCTCTTCCAGAGTCAATTTATTAACCCCCCAAAAAAACACAAAAAAAGAGAGAATCAAGTCGGAGGAAATCTTTCCAATAATTAAACAGTAAAAATAATTCACACAAATGGGCATGCAATTATACAATTATACGTATTCAAACACACAGGTGGTATAAAAAGATCACACACACACATACATGCAAATTGATAAACGAGTGCTTGTACAAGTGCACATACATACTCACAGATAAAAACAAAAAACCTTCACACGAATACACCACATGCAAGCAAGCAAGCATGCACGCGCACACACACACACCCAACACACACCCCCACCCCACCCCCCCACTTTCCACCCTTCCACCCACCTACCCACCCTTCACAGCACTCACTCTTTGGGGTGGTGTTGAGCTCCTTGATGAAGTGGACGGGCAGGCAGTGTCCCAGGGAGGGCTGTTTGAGGCTGTTGAGGATGCAGTTGTGCCAGTCCCCCACACTGCTCACTGTGCAGTCTCCCACCCCCGTCAGAGGCTCCCCCGCCACCAGGCCTCTCGGCCCTGACACCGCCGAGTTCTGACAACACACCATGTTTATTTATTTATTTATTCTTTTATATCGAGGATAATGGAATAAGCACTCATGTGCTTTTTTTTTTTACATCCAGTCCCCATGTGTATGCAGCTTTTTGTAAATCTTGTCATCTGTTCCCACCGGTAAACGATGGCCTACTCTTATGAATAGCAGAACAAGATGTTCTGCATGCGTTTGCACACGGGGCCTTGGTTTATAGTCTCATCCGAAGGATGTCAGATGATATGAGGTGAGAAACAAGTCACGGCCCTGATCCTGCTGAATTCTGACAACAGAGCATGTCAGATGATATGAGGTGAGAAACAAGTCATGGCCCTGACACTGCCAAATTCTGACAACAGAGCATGTCAGAAGATATGAGGTGAGAAACAAGAATTCTGACAATGCAGCATGTCAGAATGAGGTGAGAAACAAGTAATGGCCCTCTTGGCCCTGACACCGCCGAATTCTGACAACAGAGCATGTCAGAAGATATGAGGTGAGAAACAGTCACACTGTAGAGATCCTAGAACAGGGAATAACACAAGAAAGGAGGTAAGAAACAGAATCAGAAAAGCTGAAACAATAACAACAGCAGCAGCAGCACACCTAACAGAACTCTGGAAAGAGACCATAACAAAAGAAAAAAAGATTAAAACAACAACATAAAACCCAACAAACACAAAACCAATCCAAACACCACAGCAAAATTATGAAAACAGGGAACAATAGAAGAACAGAGATCAACGAAGAACTACCCCAAAAACAGACAAATAAATATTCCCCCTCCCTGGCTTTGAAACTCTCTTTTCCTCAAAAAGAGTGAAATACAAAAAGAACTTTGGTGCCCATGGGACACACTGAGTGCTGAAATGTTATGCAGTGATATGACACAGCTATATGGTTACCCCACACTTTCAGAAACAGCATCCCTGAAGTCAGACACATCGGGTAACAGGCTAAGATCTCCTCATTTGGGAACCTTTTTTTTTATTTTATTTTTGTTGTTGTTGTTGTTGTTGTTTTTGGCTGCCTCGTCTTCTGTGACGTTCCCGCACTGCTGTTCCCACGCCGCTCATTTCAATCTCCCCGCCACAGCCACACCCTGATTTGTTGTGTCTCACCCCGGGGTCGGGAGTCCACAGGGAGCCCATCAATATTAGGCCGCCGCGGGGCCACCAGCCAGAGGGGCCCTGCACTTCTGCTGGGTCACTTTGGTGGTGTTCAGTGGTGCCTGTTTTGAGCTAACATACGCAGGACACCACCTACTAAGCCCCCTACTAACGACAGTATTAGCTCAGTCGCGGAGCCAGACTGAGTGAGTCACCCACCCGAGGTGGCGACCACCACAACGTCCTTCCAACGACCGCCTCCCTGCGAACCCCAACCCCAAAGGCTTTGACACAAACTCACCACAGGCACAGAAGCGTATGGGGAAACCGAATCTGAGGTCACCATGAGACCAGAGCAATGGAGGCCACCGAATCAGAGGCAATTTTTATTATTGCATGATGATCAATGATGATGAGGATGATGTAATGATGCTACTGTGGAGGTGCATCCGCTTTGAGACTACTTGACAGGGTTGTTCTCTACGCTTACTGTCATAATATATCCCGGCGTCAACCAGGCCCGAGAGATACAGACACCTGCAGTGTTGGTCAGGTAATTAGAGCAACACTCTCAAATTCGCATCCGTAAAGTGGATGAAGCTCGACTGTGTGGTCCCAGTCTCCCCACTGAGCCCACAGCACACTCACTCTGGGTAGGAGCCGGCCGGAGCCCGAAAAAATCCCTATGACTTATGGGATTCGAACCCGCGACCTTCCAGTCCGGAATCCAAGGCGCTAACCACTGCGCCATGGCGGCTGGTCTCATTTGGGAACCTTGGAGCTCTTATGAAAGAAGAGCAAAATAAAACAACAAAAAACCCAAAACCAAACGGAACAAAACAAAACAAAAACAAGAAAAGGATACAGCAATTTTTTAATCAAGAAAAAATCTCTTCTTTTGAGAACAATGGAATAAGCACTCATGTGCTCCCCCCTCATGTGATGCAGTTTTGTCAATTTTGCCATATTGTATACCACCAGCACACAATAGCCTACTCTTCCAAAAAGCAGAATGGGTTTTAATTAATGTGCGCACAAGATGTTCTGCATGTGTTCGCACATGGGACCTTGGTTTATAGTATAATCCGATGGTCGGGGGGAGTGGAGACAGCACTGATGTTAACTCCAGAGAAAAAATCCTGTCTAATGAGATTCAAACCTGAGTCAGCAGATCACGAGCGTATCACTCTGACCACCAGGCTATCCCACAATTACATGCATGTGAGCATTTTAATGTGAGGGGGTAAACTAAAACATCCTAACATTGCAATCTTAATCAAAAGTGGAGAAAGAATCCGACAGTACTGGTAATATTTACTCCCCTCCCCCCTCTTTCATACACATGCACGTGCATATATATCACACCTCAAAAATAATTTTGTAAAAAAACAAACAACCCCCAAACTACCTCCCCACTCACGATGACACACGCACACTTGTACACAAGGACAAACCACACCAAACACACACCTACACACACCCCTCATTACTTCTTTCTCTCACACACAGACCTCAAATCATCACACACACCTCTCATAAATTATCACCCACACTCACACACAGAGAGTCACACACACACACACATCCACAAACACAGAGCCACACACACACACACACACACACACACACACACACACACACACACACACACACACACACACACAGCCACACACACAGCCACACACACACACAGCCACACAGCCACACAGCCACACACACACACACACACACACACACACACACACATACACACACACATACACCACACACACACAAACACACACACACACACACCCACACTTGTACACACAGACCAGAACAAAACACACACACTATGAGAACAGCTAGTTACCTCTGCCACAGCTGTGATGGCCACAGCCTTCCCCACGGAGTAGAACGGCAGCATGAGGGTGGGCAGGGAGATGAGGGCGAGGAGAGCCACGATGACGATGACAAAGTTGTGCCACACCCCCGCGCAGTAGATGCGTAGCTGCCGCAGCGGGGACACTGCCTGCAGGTGTTCTGTGGAGAGGTCCACAAAGGCTCCGGGGTACATCAGCAGCAGGAACATGCCAAAGCCATTCACTCGTACCTGCTCCCTGAAAACGTCAACACAGACACTATAGTATACAGTGTGCATGTGCGTGCGTGCGTGCGTGCGTGCGTGTGTGTGTGTGTCTGTGTGTGTGTGTGTGTGTGTGTGTGTGTGTGTGTGTGTGTGTGTGTGTTGTGTGTGTGTGTGTTGTGTAGTGTGTGTGTGTTGTGTGTGTATGTGTGTGTGTGTGTATGTGGTGTGTGTGTGTGTGTGTGTGTTGTGTGTGTGTGTGTGTGTGTGTGTGTGTGTGTGTGTGTGTGTGAGTGTGAGTGTGTGTGTGTACACTTGAATTTGCTAAAACTATTAATTGTAATTGATTGCTCGTGTGTTGAACAGGTTGAATGAAAGCACTTTGATTTGTTTTTGGAAAATATAGTGCTATACACATTCCATGTATTATTATTATTATTTATAATCCTTGGAACTGATGATTTGATGCTTTTTCAGTAATTAACAGCTGTTTCACCATCCCTTTTCTGTATATATCTGGCTATAGACAAACTTGCTCTATGCCATAAGATGCTTATGCATAATTTCTACATCATCTGACATGCATGCAGTTTCTGTATATGTATACATGTATATGTATCATCTGGTATGCACTTAAGTGTCTCTGGATGTATGTTTGTTCTGTATGCAAAAGGGATAATTTTACTTGCATGCGCTCTCTTTCTTAAATACATGAATATATAGGCAGATGAGTTTTAATCTGCACGCACACAAAAAAGTCTCCTGCACAAATCTGCATTATTAATACATCTAGATATTACAGTCTTTACTATTGTAACTTAAAACTGGCAAACAAAAGTTTTTTAAAAATCTGGAAAAATGTTAATATTCATGTATTTCATCTTTTGAAAAAAAAAAAAAGAAGAAAAGAATTTAAATGATACACAATTCTTCTTCAAACTTTTGCATGGTTTATCTTTCACCCCCCCTCCCTTCCCCCCCGCCAAACTGCCTATAGCCAAAATGGAACAGAAAATAGCTGACACCTTGCTCAGCTTGCATCCTTTGGATGAGACTATAAACTGAGGCCCTGTGTACGAATGCAAGCACAACATCTTGCACACATGTTAAATCCTGTTCCGCTTTTTGTAAGAGTAGGCCATTGAGTGCCGGTGGGAACAGATGACAAGATTTACAAAACTGCATACACACAGGGACTGGATGTAAAAAAAAAAAAGCACACAAGTGCTTATTCCATTATCCTCAATATAAAAGAATTAAAAAAAAAAAAAAATTGTAATGACACCAAAAGGCATGTCAATGTTCAGTTAATTAATACCTGTGAACAAACCTCTGACCTGTCCACAGGTAACAGCACCCACCTGACGGCAGCGATGGCGTGACCCACTTCATGCAGAATGCCACAGATCAGCAGCGTCAGCATGTAGTACCAGATCTGGCTGATTGGCAGGTTGACACCCGGCATCTGATCACCAAACACACACCAAAAATGCACGTAAGAATCAGTAAAGCAGAAGTATTCACACATGTGCAAACATAAACACACGGGTCCACACGTATCACAAGACGTCTTTCGGATGAGACTATAAACCGAGGCCCATGTGCAAAGGCATGCAGAACACTTTGTGCACACGTTAAATCCTGTTCCGCTTTTCGTAAGAGTAGGCCATCGTGTGCCGGTGGGAACAGATGACAATATTTACACAACTGCATACACATGGGGACTGGGTGAAAAAAAGCACACGAGTGCTTATCTCATTATCCTCGATATAAAAGAATAAAATAAAATAAATTAAAAAAACCCACATATCACATGCAAACCTCCCTTTCTTTCCTTTTATCTCTCACACTCCCTGAGGCATTGTTGAACAAGGTGGAACCCATTCTTGTCCACACCACTGGCCATTGGTGGTCTATTCTAATCTCTTTTACAAAATATGGACAGAGTTTTCAGCATGTGTGCAATGTATTACTATTAAGCATACATTTGCACAGGAGTCTCACCCAAGTTACCTCAATGACAATCAAAAGCTGTAGTAGTAGTAGTAGTAGTAGGCACCCATCAGTCTCGGAAGACTATGGAGTTGCGCTCAAGTCTTTAGAGCGCAAAGCCTGGGCAAGTATGTATGGAGGGCAAGCTGTTACCCATGCAGCAGACCCCCCCTCTCCACGGCACTGGAATGATCTATTGGAAGAACATTGACCAATACAAATGGTTCCAGTACCGTCGCAGGAGCCACCAGAACGTTGCCATATACCTACAGCCCCGAGCCGCTCTGGGACTCCAACTCCCCGATTTTTCCTCAGGGATGGTGTCTAAACACGACACCTGTGTGCATGCTGGTTTGTTATAATTTTGTCATCCGCTCCTACCGGCACACGATGGCCTTCTCTTCCGAAAGGTGGAACGGGGTTTTAATGTGTGCGCAAGATGTTCTGCGTGCATTCGCACACAGGGCCTCGGTTTCGAGTCTCATCCGAATGACTTAAAGCTGTGAGAACTTAATATATCACGAAATGCACAAAATATTAATGTGTGTGTGTGTGTGTGTGTGTGTGTGTGTGTGTGTGTGTGTGTGTGTGTTGTGTGTGTGTGTGTGCATGCGTGCGCACACAAGCATGTGTGTTGTGTGCATATGCAAAAAGTTTGCTCTTCCTGAATATTCAGCACTTCTGTAACAAAGCACATGCTCCATTCAGTTTCTTCTCCTCTTTGTTTGGTTTTCAATTAAGAGGCATCTGGCAACGCATCATCACAGTTCACACCTGTTTTATGTATGACCACAGAACCTTTATATATAATATATATAATATATATTTCCACCAGCTTACTGATCTAACATCAATCAACAGCCAATGGTACTCAGACTGGCAGCAGCTGTGAGCAAATGAAAGTGTTGTATGCTCAATAGGAGTTCAATTATCAGGCTGATATAAAGCTATCAAAGGCTGTCATACAAGGGTGGCAATGAGTGAATCATTTTGATTCACACTGCTAGTGTGATCCTGACAGACACTACAGAAGCATGTCTAACCGGGCAATACTCATTACTCAACATGGCAATATTCAATACTATTGCTATGTCAGTAAACTTCTTTATAACTGCTCCTTAATTTTCTGTTTCTTTCTGACATCATGCTTACCAAACAGTGTATGCATTATTTGTGCTTTAATTTTACTTACTTCTGTAGTATAACAGAAACTACACATTAAAAGTTCAATCTTTTAAACTACAATACCCCCCCCCCCCAAAAAAACAAAAAAACAAACCATTTTCATTTATTAGAAACCAAACCAAACCAAATTCAGTTTTAGACATCGGTGGAGAAAGTTCATGTTCTTACAATCTGATCCTCCATGGACTTGAACTGAATTCATACTATATGGGCTGTAACCATGTTCAGTAATCAACTTTGTCTGATAATATTGATCCCAACCCAGCATCAGATATTATCTGTTAAAAAGTTCATACTAAAAACCCCATAAAAAAAACTCTACCTGTACAAGAATACATTTGGATAAAAACAACGACCCCCCCCCCCCCCAACCAACAACACATAAACAAAGCAGTACACTGTACTGCTCAAAACCACCATAGATCTTCATCCACATGTTTAGTTTTACTGAATTAACTGCAAACCTTTTTCAGGCAGACGGACTCTCTATGGTGTAAAGTGCTATGGAGTGAGTGACCAAAAAGGTCTTTGTTTTGTTGCTGTGTTGTGTGGCTAAAGCTACACCATGGTCTACCTGAGCACACAGGTGATGTTTAACTCCCTCTTTCTAAGTTTCTTCATACTATATCTAAGCATATAAATATATACATAACTTTAACAAATCACCACTACCTACGCCCCCCCCCCCAAAAAAAAAAAGAAAAAAGAAACCCCAACCCAACAAAAAACAAAACAAAACCCCCAACCCAACAAACACCCCTCTCCCCCAAACAACAACAAAAGACAACAAACATTAAAAACAAAAGTAAAATAATAAAACAAACAGCAATGATAAAAGAACAACACAAAAGAAAAATAAGTTATCTCTTGGTTAGTAGCTCCTTGACGAAATAAAATTTTCACAGAAAATTTGCAAAACTTCCTTTTGTTTATACTCAAGTTTTTCAAACACACACAGATGAAATAAGTATATAACTGATGTTTGTTTTGTTGTGTCAAATACATCTGCATGACTTTTATGACAATAAAATATTCTGAATCTGAATCACCCCCCCCCCACACACAGACACACACACACAGATACACACACACACACATTTATAACTCTATTAACTGATGTGTTTTGTTATGTCAAATAAGTCTGCTTAACTTTTATGGCAATAAATTATTCTGAATCTGAATCTAAATCACACACACACACACACACACAAACACACACATACATGTATACATAGATTATTAAAATTAAATTGATGTTTGTTGCAAATGTGCCAAAAAAGTCTGCATGACTGCTATGGCAATAAAATGTTCTGAATCTGAATCACATGCACGCATGAAACAACAACAACAACACAACAACACAACCACACGCGCATACACACACACACACACACACACACACACACACACACACACACACACACTCACTCACTCACTCACTCACTCACCCACCCATCAACCACACACACACACACACACACACACACACACACACACACACACACACACACACACACACACACTCTCACTCACCCACCCACCCACCCACCCACCAACACACACTCCCCCCCCCCCCCCCCACCCCCCCCCCCCCACCCCCTCCCCCCCCCCCCACACACTCACCACAGGCGTCAACACTTGCTGCTCCACAGGCTTCTGCCGGAGGGTGTTGAAGACCAGGAGACTGAGGAGGAAGACGGACAGGAGCATCATCACCAGCGCCACAACACCCCGAAGGTGAACCACCAGCGCAGAAACCCCGGTCGCCACTGGCCGACCCTCAGGAAGCAGCGGTTGAAGACGGGCGTGTACCATCGCAGCTGGCAGATCAGGATGGACAGGCCTGTCTTGTCCAGCAAATGCAGGTACTGTCTGGACGAGGACTTCTTGCTCTGTGTGTATGGAGAGAAAGAACGCAAGGGGTGATTGAGTGTTTTATATTGTTGTTAGTTTATAAGGCTTACTGTTTTTGTGGTGTGTGTTTTGTTCTTAGACGTGTGGCGTGGTATGTGTGGTGTAACTGCTATACACCCACACATACTTGCATGTGGATGCACACACACACAACAATCTAAATAACTATACCCTGCCTGCTGAATCCTTTCTAAGTTTCTTTTCATCTGATGAAAAAAGATTTCATAGATGAGCTTCAAACATCTGGTACCACCTTCCCCCCTCTTTTCCAAAACCAAACCAAACCACCACCACCAAAAAAAAAAAAAAAAAAAAAAAAAAAAATTTTTTTTAAAGGCCACAGAAACTGAGAAAGTGGTTTCCAATCCAAAGCCTTTTTATGCCTTCTTGGCATGTAGGGCAGCAACAAAGGTTCTCCACTCCTGCCTGTCTTGGGCCAGTTTCTGAATGGTTCCCCAGGAGTGTTGGAGGGTCTTCAGCTCTGTTTCTATTGTCCGACGCCAGGTGTTCTTGGGTCGTCCTCGCCTGCGTTTTCCGTCTGGTGTCCAGTGGAGGGCTGTTCGGGCGATGTTCCCTTGTTCCCGTCGGCTGATGTGTCCTATCCATCTCCATCGTCTTTGCATAATGATGGTATCTATATTTCTTGGTCGCAGCGGGCCAGGAGTTCTTGGTTGGAGATGGTCTCAGGCCAGAAGATGCGCAGTATTCTCCTGAGATTCTTCGTGTGGAATGTAGACAGTTTGTTAATGTCATTCTCAGTCATCCTCCAGCATTCTGCGCCATACAGGAGGGTGGAAAGTACGCAGCTCTGATACAGTCTTAGTTTGGTCTTTGTGCTGTATTGGGATGACTTCCACACATTGTTCAGATTTCTGTAAGCAGCTCTTGCTTTGTTGATGCGGTTTTTGATGTCACTGCTTGCTCCGCCATCATGCCTGACAATACTCCCAAGGTATGTGAACTCTTCAGTTGTTGGCAGATCTTCTCCGTTCACTGTGATAGGAGAGGGATTCTGAACGTTTAGCATCATCACCTCTGTCTTCTTCTGGCTGATTTTCAGGCCTACTTGCTGGGCAAAAGTGTTGAGACGGGATGTCTTCTCCTGGATATGATGGTGGGTGTGTGAGAGCAGTGCCAGATCGTCAGCAAAATCTAGGTCTTCAAGTGTTGTGAAAGGGGTCCATCTGATGCCCCGCGGCTGGTCAGCTGTTGTCTGTCTCATCACCCAGTCGATTGTCAGGTTGAAGAGCAGTGCCGACATGGGGCAGCCTTGTCTGACGCCGGTCTTTACACTGAAGCTGGTTTCACTGTTTCCTACTCTGCATGTGAAGTTTTTGTAGAAGCTCTTAATGACTTGTACAATCTCCTGCGGTATTCCATATGCTCGGAGTATGCACCATAGACTTTTTCGATGTATGCTGTCAAAGGCTTTCTCAAAGTCTACAAAGTTGATGTACAGCTGTCTCTGCCATTCCGTGCACTGTTCAATGATGTTGCGCAGGGTAAAGATCTGATTTGTGCATCCTCTTCCTGGTCGAAAACCTGCCTGTTCTTTTCTGAGTTGTTGGTCCACTGCTTCTGAGATTCGTTTAATTATTATTTTTGCTAGGATCTTGCTGGGAATAGATAGCAGAGTGATTCCTCTCCAATTGTTACAGTTGCTCAGGGCTCCTTTCTTTGGGATCTTCACGATGACTCCTTTTGTCCAGTCTTCTGGTAGCTGTTTCTCCTCCCATATAGCTGTAAAGAGTGGTTGTAGAACCGTGGCTGCAAACTCTGTGTCTGCTTTGAAGAGCTCTGCATTTAGGTTGTCCTGGCCAGGGGCTTTTCCGTTCTTGAGAGATCTGATGGCTGTTATAATTTCTTTCTTCTCTGGTGGAGTGGTGTTAACACTGAGGTCGGCATCATGGTCTTGTACATCCGCCTCTTCAGTTGGTGGCGGTCTGTTGAGAACTTCGTTGAAATGTTCTGCCCATCTAGCATCTTGTTCTGCTTCTGTGGTAAGGAGTCGGCCCTGTTTGTCTTCAATCGGCGTCTCGGTGTTTCCCCGGTATTTGCCACTGACAATTTTGGTGATCTTAAACACCTGTCCTTGTTCTCCTTTGGCGGCGGCCTCTTCTGCTCGGCTTGCAATATCATCCAAGTAGGCTCGTTTGTCTGCTCTTGCCATCTTCTTCACAGTTTGGTCTGCCTCTCTATACTGTTGTTTGAACCTCTCTCTTATTCTCTCGGACTTGGTTTCCAAAATTTTCTTCTTCAGTTCTCTCCTGTTCTCAATGGCCTGCCAGGTGTCTGTTGTGATCCACTTTTTCCTCTTCCTCTGTCTCTGTCCTAAGCATGTTTCGCTGGCTTGTGTGTAGGCTGTTTTGACTTGTTCCCACATGGTGTTAATACCAGTCATGTCCGGTTGTGCGTAATTTTCAGCATCCACCAGTGCTTGGAACTTGTTTTTCAGCTGAAGGATGAAAGCACTCTTTGCTTTGGTGTCACGCAGCTTCTCCACATCAAACTGTTGTTGTCTCAGTTTCCTAGATATATTTTTCCTCAGCTTTACTTTGAGGATGGCAGTGACAAGGTGGTGGTCACTGCCAACATCAGCTCCCCTCTTTACTCTTACATCTAGCAGCGATCTTCTCCATGTCCCATTGATCATCAGGTGGTCGATCTGGTTCTTGTCTCTTCCATTGGGGGAGCACCAGGTAAGCTTGTGGATATCAGGGTGTGTAAACAGTGTCCCTCCAATAATGAGGCTGTTTGTCATGCAGAGTTCCACCAGTCTCTCTCCGTTGTCATTCATGGTGCCACATCCTTCCTTTCCCATGGCTCTTTCTTGGCCTATGTTGTTATTTCCAACTTTTGCGTTCAGGTCGCCCATTACAATCTTCATGTCATGGCTTGGGATATCTTCCAGTTCTGCTTGTAGTTGTGCATAGAATTCGTCTTTGTCTTCTTCTGCACTGTCGTTAGTTGGTGCATAGCATTGGATGATAGTGGTGTTAATGTGTCTCCCCTTCATTCTTATCTTCATCAACCTGTTGTTGATAGGTTTCCACTCCATCAGGCACTTCTCTATTCCTTTCTTCATGATGATGGCTACTCCTTCACGGTGCTGGTTGTCCCTTCTGCCGCTGTACAGCACTGTCTCTCCTGTGTTGGTTTTGCATCTGCCTGATCCTGTCCATCGGCTCTCGCTGACTCCTAGGATGTGTAGGTTGTTGCGTTTCATTTCTGCTGTAACTTGCGCCAGTTTTCCTGTCTCGTACATCGTTCTAACATTCCAGAATCCAATTCTGGTTTTGGTTTTGGTGCTCAAGACTTCCATCTTCCTGCCAGTGGCTTCCTCTCGGCTTTCACCACTGCCATTCATACGAGTATCTTTCGATGACTCTGGAAGCCCGTCGCACCCAGTAGTGTAGAATTTCTTTGTTGCTGTTTCTGTAACAATCTTTTTTTTACAGAACGGGGTTGTTAGCCCTGTGTCCAACCCCCTACCTGGGGAGTGGTGCCACCTTAGTCGCCTCTTACGACATGCCTGGCTGGCGGGCAGGGACCCTATTCTTGTTATGCTCGCTTTGCAAGCATTCCCCGGGAGTCCCACGGGGGGAAAGTGGTTTGTCAACGGCATAATCCAAAGAAATGTTCAAGTTGCATCCACATGTAAATCACAAATGGTAGATTTCAACTGAATGCAAAAGAAGGAAGGTGGCAGGATGGTTAAGACGTTCACCCGCCTATCAAGTAAACTGTGAGGTTCTGGGTTATAGTCCCAGTCTCGTCCTTTCTTCCCAGTTTGATGAGAACATCAAACTGAATGTCAAAGTACTTTGGAAGAGGCTATCAACAGAGGTCCTGTGTGTGAATGCAAGCAGAACAGACAGAGAGAGACTGAGAGAGAGAGACAGAGACAGACAGACAGACAGATAGACAGACAGACAGACAGACAGAGACAGACACACAAGAGACTCAGAGAGAGAAAATCTGTCATCAATTTTAAAAAAAAGAAAGAAAAAAAAACTTCTTTTTTTTATTCCCTTGATTTCATGCCTTTGAATAAATAGAAATGCATACAAAGCAAAATGAAAAAAAGCCATGGGGGAGTTGTTAGACTAGGGCATTGTTTGTAGGACTCCAAGAAAACCCCCCATCAAACAAAACAAAACTCACCTCAAAACAATAATACCCCCCCCCCAAAAAAAAAACAACAACCCCCAAAACCCCACAAAAAAACCCCAAACAAAAATTCACACACACACAAAGCCCCACCCCCCCAAAAGATCACAACAAAATAACAACAACCCCCCCCCCCCCCCCCCCCCAACAAAAAAATCCCAAACAAAAAGAACTACTCTAAAAAAAAAACAACAACCCACAAAACCCCCCACCTAGTAGACATTTCTAAAATACTAAGAGTGTGTGTGTGTGTGTGTGTGTGTGTGTGTGTGTGTGTGTGTGTGTGTGTGTGTGTGTGTGTGTGTGTGTGTGTGTGTGTGTACAATGTACAAAAATAAATCCTAAATCAATAAGCATGACCAGTACACTACGACAAACAGGATGACTCATTGCATCAAATCACAGATCCCAGTAACAATAATAAGATAAAGTAAAACAAACAAAACAGAACAAACAACAAATCTCCCCACCCCCCCATTTTTTTCAAAACGAATAAAACTAAGTCAAAAATTTTTGTTTTGGTTTGTTTGTTTGTTTGAAAGTTAATCTTGTGTCTAGAATTATATGTCCTGTAATTCAAGTTGACAGCTTTCCTGTGCAGCTCACAAATCAGCAATGAATAATTTCCACACTGCACCAATAGAAGGAACTGTTTGATATAGATCTACATGGGAAGCAATTCATTTTGTTTCTGCTGAAATTAACAAGTTACCAAGTATTCTTTTAACTTAAAAAATCGACTGTTCTTGAATATCTTTACCTACCACATTTTATTAACAAATTCTTATCTAATTTTTTTTTCATAAAATCATATGAATTTCTAACATTACAAGCATTGGTACATAATTTACTTATGTCACATAATCTATCTTGTTCTCTTTGTATTAACTATTAATGTATCATAAGCTTTTATTAACAAAAGCACCATGCATGCGTGCACACACAGACATATGGTGATACACACATAGAATATGTATATCTATCCAATACTTATTATGATAGCATGATTCCACATAAACAAAATTCTTCACAAGTATTCTAAAATTAGCAACCAATATCTTGAATAAGCATTGCATCAGATGAACTAATATAATACTAATAGTAATATTGATCACTGCAATACGCTGCAATTGGCAGACCACACAAAATGCTAAAGGATACACCTTGAGAATTTGATTCACTGTTTTGTCTTCAAAGTTTTAGCTTGTAAAAGAAGTAATTATACTAATAGCACTTACTCTTGAATGTTACTGTGTACAGTTTACTTGAAAGGTTTATTTCATCTGCTATTTTACGTCTCCTGGTGTATCACTGTATGTCAGTATCCTTATACTGTTATAGAATTTCAAGCATTTCAAGGTAGGTTCACTTTAAAATGAGATATTTTATCTATTTATATATATATATATTATGTTACTTATTCAATTCTTTCATTTCGAGGATAATGTAATAAGCACTCATGTGCTTTTTTTCCCCCATCCAGATAAAAAGTGTATGTGTGTGACATGTCTGTAAATACAAGTATTTAAAATTCTCTTTTAGAGAAATAGCTGCTATTTATAACTCTTTCTCTCTCTGAGTTCACTTTCTGCTGACTCCACTCTCCCCTAAAGTCTTTTGGATGAGACTATAAACTGAGGCCCCGTGTGCGAACACACGCAGAACATCTTGCGCACACGTTAAATCCTGTTCTGCTTTTCGAAAGAGTAGGCCATTGTGTGCCAGATGACAAGATTTACAAAACTGCATACACACGAGGACTGGATGTAAAAAAGCACACGAGTGCTTATTCCATTATCCCCGATATATATATATATAAGAATAAATAAATAATTAAATAAATAATTCAGTTATGATTTTCTTTATTGCTGTTATGTAAAATCCTCCATATCCCTAGAGGGATGACAGGAAATAAAGAATTTGAAATTTGTCTTCAAAATTAGCATTCCTTCCAAGTTATTGTCAGAACATTCTTTGATTTTCTATATTTTGTGACTGTTTTCTTGTTGTGACACAATTTAATGATGGTGATTGTAAAGATTCAGTCCAAAAGTGTTTGTCAACAAACTTGAACATTTTATGAAATCCTTCGGATGAGACTATATATACTGATGTCCTGTGTGCAAACGTACACAGCACATCAGAACATCTTGTGCACATGTTAAAACTTGTTCCACTTTTAGGAAGAGTAGGCTACTGTGTGCCAGTGGGAATGGATGACAAAATTTACAAAACTGCATACACATGGGGGCTGGGTGTAAAATAACTAAAAAACACAAGAGTGCTTTGTCCAGCAGCCTCAAAATAAAAGAATAAAATTAAATAAATAATTGATAAATTATGATTGTACCTGTAGATTCTAGCAAAAAGTGCTGCAGTCAAACTTGAAAGTTTTATGACACTTGGATTTTTGTTAGGCCAAACTTAGAATTTTTAAAAACTTGGAATATTCGTTTTTTTGTCTGTGTACATATAGGTCTATACCCTGGGTGCACCAGAAAAAAAATTCAACTGATATCAGTAAGAACTTAAGAAGTTATCAAATTTACCTTCAAAAAGGCGTCAAGCAGATAAAGGCAGGACCAGAAGCCCAGCAACAAAGCAATCCATGTTGTCTGCAACATGCTGCCTTTGCTATGTGATCTGCATGAGTTCAGCTGATACAGTTGTCCTTTCTGTCGTTTTCTGTCTTGTGATCAGTCTTTTCAATGATTAACAACAGCGCCAGTTTCTGCATCACGATCAAAATAACAACAGCAAATGCACTATGTTTATCACCACATGTCTATTTTCAGAACAAAACTATGTACATATGAGCCTAGATGCATCCAATACTTTTTCCACGTCAAATATGTATACGTGTTATTGTTCCGTCGCTGTGGAAACGTTTGAATCTGATGAAATAATTTTCTTTCTCAGCTTCTTCCTCCATTTCATGTGGTCCGCGAGTGTGGTCTGCAAGTAGAAAAATAGAAGGAACGCAGTTTAAAGACAGTTTGCTTTTGATTGGATAATAAGTTATTTTTCAGGACAGGAAGTGCCCACCTTGTCGGTGTCGGCCTTAGCCTAGAACTGTGGGATATCCGGCGAGCTTGCATCAGAAACTTCATCATGGCTGGCGACGAAGATACTAAACCAGAAACGAATAGACAACCTCATTTGTCTAAACAAGATTTGAATTCATTGGTAAGAGAAAATGAATTGGTTTAACATATTTTTTATGTACATGAATGTATTCTATTGTGCCCTTGTGAAGAAAAAGCATGAAAAGAAAAAGTAAATCATAAGACATACAGAAGGTTAGGCCGAGACTGCATTAGTGCATATGGCCAACATGTGTTGGTTTTTCGCGTTTGTGTTGGGTTTATTTTATGTTATTTTTATTTTATTCTTTTATATCGATGATCATGGGTCATAAGATTAGACTGCCTAAGTACATAATTATGATTACGTATCCTGATTTGTATGTTGAAGAAAATTTGTTTGAATTTCAGAAAAGAGGATTCCAAGTCACAGCTGTCAGGGTGGCCCCATGCAGGCCACATACTAATGTAGGCCCTACTATCTAGGCAAGGAGAAACATCTTCCAACTTGTTAGTCTTCAGTTAGGCCTAAGTACTTTCCATATTGAGGGCATGAATTGCAGAAGGAACAGCCTTTTATTAATTACAAGTACTGTACTGTGGTTGTGGCTTGCTAAATGCAGTAGGTTTAGGCCTAGGGCCAGCAGCAAACCCATCGCTTGCATTAGGCCTATGCCTAGGCCTATGCCGTAAGTGAGCCACAGTGTGTTACTTTTTTGGGGGTGGGTGGGGTGGGGGTGGGGTAGGTTAAACGTAATTTTAGAATAAAAATTCTCTTTCTGAAGATTTATAGTATGTGTGACGCTCCGCCACGAAATGAGTCGCTTAGCACATTACCCAATTTTGCTCTAGGAGCCATTAAAGGCAGGTAGGGGTCAAGTTGTCAATTTTGAGATTTTGATTAATTATTAAACTATATCCGTTTATCTACCTTATAATGAAATATCAAGGCATAATTTTTATCCCTTTTGCTTTTAAATGTGTTTTGAAAATACCCAAGCCCTCATTCTGACAACGTGTTACGAAAATAAACTTGTCCGTTTCTCATTTTGCCACTTCCTGTAGTCTATCATTTCAACTTGTAATAACTTTGCACAGAATTGTCCGATTTTCAATCTGTTTTTTGTATTTGATAGCTACTTTATTGCACATTAATAACATGTCAATAACTAAAAATTGACCTCATGTGCACTCCGTCTCATTATGTGGTGGAGCGTCACATGTGTCATTGTGTGTGTACTTGGGGATAATGCCTCAACAAACTTAGGGAAGTTAGGATGGCCGAACTCTCCCTTGCTCCCCCCCCCCCACACACACATTTGTAATACTTCTGATGCACATAAGGGTTAGATTCTGGCAGTTTTCCTTCTGTTTTCATGTATTCTGCATTTGTACTGCACATGATAAAACATCCACAAAAATAACTACTTTTTCAGAAAGACTAGCCCCATACTCGTAATAACTCGGACACTTAAAAATTAGGAAGGTCTGAACTTATTATTAAAAAAATATTTCAGCAAACACTGTACCCCCTCAGTCCTTTGTATCTTCTAGCTGCCTCACCGCAATATGCATACACAGGGTCAATACTGTAGGAACACAAGCAATCCTCATTTGATGATCATTTCCCACTTCATCAATAAATACCTGGCTTTAATCTATGGCCTCAGCCCCCAAAACAAGTGCATAGTGCATTTTTTCATACTTAAAAAAAAAATCTGTGAAAAGCACATAGAATAGTGTGCACTGATTTTTTTTTTTACTTTCAAGAAAATAAACCAGTTAACTTTATTTACATCTAAAACTATATATTTCTTGTTTCAGGATATAAGCACATTGAACCCCTTAACTCCAGAAGTGATCAGCAGACAGGCAACAATCAACATTGGTAAGTAATTTATAATAATAGCTTGTGTGTGTGTCTGTGCCTCTGTGTGGGTGGGTGTGGGTGGGTGGTTGGTTTTATTTGTATGAAAGGTATTATAAGGGATAATTCATGTGTTCTGTTGAAGTGTGTCGCATCTTAATATTTGTATTCTGCTATTTATTTCATTTTCCATTCTTTAATGTGTGCAAGAAAAAATATAGCACTGTGGTGAGATGCTTGTTTTGAACTGAAGAAACAAATTTTCCATGTGTAAAAGAGTCAAACTGGCTCAGAAAATAATTCAGTATTTTTTCAATGTTTCAGGAACCATAGGTCACGTGGCTCATGGCAAATCCACAGTGGTAAAAGCTATCTCAGGTGTACAGGTTAGTATTTCAGTTATTTAAGAATGTGTTGGTAGTGCTCTGTACTCTTAATGAATCGAGATATTCTAACCACGGTTAGGATGGATTGTGTTTTGAAGGGCAGTGTTGAGAAAGAACAGGACAAATGGTGCTTACCTACTTACCTTTGTGTGCTTTACAGATTCATCCGTTGCTGCTTATGAACAAAATCTTCAGGCTCATGACTGCAGTGGTCTGTCATGCCCTCTATGTGCTATTCCAAGATGAGATTAATTACAATGTATCTTGTGTATATTTCTAAATGATTTGCACAGATACTCTGTACATCATTAAAATAGATACACTTAAAGTCTGTGTCACTGTGCTGAAGACAGTACCTTTAGAGGAGATTTGTATTATCATTCAGTCTGTGCCACTTTTATGCATGTTGGAGGCAGTATTCCTAGATAGGGCTAACCATTTTTTCAGTCATTCTGCCTCAGTCATATGTACTCAGTACATCATATAGGACTTAAAGTGGCACACTTATGCCTTACCCAAGAAGATGGTATATGTTGATTAGACTGCATGTTTTGATCTGCTATCTTCTCCATATCGGAGTGTGTTTAGTGCACAGACAGTTGATAGGATTTTGTTGCAATATATTTCTTTTAACCCTAGTTGCATGGTTCCTGGAATATTCCGGGATGACCCTTCAAAGCCACACGGCAGATCTTGGAATATTCGGGATGATGTAGGTGGTTGTAATTGAAAGCTCACTTTCACTTTGGAAGGTCACCCAGTGAATTTTAAGGTCATTGTAGGGTGGTAGAAAGGGTTGGAGGTTGTTAACACACATGAGCAATGAAGATTTTGATTGATTTAGAGGTGTTTTTTCAGACCAGTTGCAATCATCTTAAGAAAAAAATGGCATCCAGCGTTTTCGCCAGAATTTCTTAGAGCCTTTTGCAAGCTTTTTAACAATACTGACAACAAGGAGTTTTTGGAGGCAGGGTTTTGTTGAATTAACAATAACAGAGATGATGAGGCAAGGATTGTGGAATATTTTTGAAAAACTTAGCAAAAATTTATTGCGATCCAACTGAATCGAATGGTGCTAGTTTTGTGGGATATAGGGTACTTCTTCGCTGTTGGGACATCTCGACATCATTGATTGTTGTACTTAATTTTGACGCAACAAGGCTTCGAAATAATTGTTGTTAAGTCTAATTGATATGCTGCTGAGTACTTTGCACCACACGAAATCAAGCAGTTGTCATATTTTCATTATACAAAGCCACTTTGCACGAAATGAGTGTTCATCACCATGACGATCATGATGGCGCAGATCGTTTCGCTGGACTTTTCCAAGTATTTGAGGACTGGTAAAGTAACACAAACTCCTTAGTTTTTCAAAACTGTCAGGAGATAGGATTGACCTGATTATGACATTTTTGCACCGCAACAACATTGCTTATGTTAAAATCATTTTAAAATGAAAAATGATTTATAGCTTTACACATTTAGTTCAGTTTTACATATCAATATCAAGGGTTGCCTGACCCCACCCTGCTTCAAAACAACACTGGCCAATGTTAATTCAGCCAGCAGCACTGAGCCCGCTGCTGGAAATTCAGTGATACCAGGGTTAAACCTCTTTTTTTTCTCATGATCTTTCATGTGAGGAACCAGCCATCATCATCATCATCACACTTAACTTATCTATGTTTTTTGTGTTACAAACTGTCAGATTTTGAATGAGTTAAACCTATGTTTTTGTGTGTTACAGACTGTCAGATTTAAGAATGAGTTGGAAAGGAACATTACCATCAAGCTTGGATACGCAAATGCAAAGGTATGTTTTTTTTTCTTGTATTTGGTTTTTTCGCATGTATGATTGAGAACATAAAATGTGTTGAAATATTTTTTTAGGGGGGTGGGGGGGATTTGTCTGGGTTTATTGATGTCAGAGTTAGTGGACTTCTATTTTTATGAAGCAATTTGACTGAAAACCATATTGCACAGAAGTTCATGAAGAGGGATGTGCCATGCCCTTACACCTTACATATTTTTAGCCTTAGTTGGGGCCATATAAGTTTGAATGCATGACTTAGTCTACTGAAACAAAGCAATAGGTATAAGGATGGTTTCATGTCACTTTGAAGGCATGACTTGTTTTAAATCTGCAGTACTGTATATCAATATTACCTAGTATGTTATGTATATATCACCACTATTATTCTATGTTGATGTTGGTGCACAGATCTACAAATGTGATTATGAGGCCTGCCCACGACCAGGCTGCTACAGATCCTGTGGCAGTTCCAAGGAAGACTCGTTCCCTTGTGACAGACAAGGCTGCACGGGAAAATTCAGAGTCCTTAGGTACTTGCAGAAGTGTGTGTGTGTGTGTGTGGTGTGTGTGTGTGTGTGTGTGTGCCTCTGTGTGTGTGCCTCTGTGTGTGTGCCTCTGTGTGTGTGCCTCTGTGTGTGTGCCTCTGTGTGTGTAGTGTGTGGTGTGCTTGCTTGCTTGCGTGCATCGTGTGTGTGTTGTGTGTGTGTGTGTGTGTGTGTGTGTGTGTGTGTGTGTGTGTGCGTGTGTGTGTGTACGTGCGGTGTGTGTGTCTGTGTGTCTGTTTTGGAGACTCACTTCGTAGCACATGTGAATTTATGTATTGAATCAACTTTTCAAAATATAAACCAAGCGGCATATTCAAACCCTGTTCACATTTATTAAAATCTTTATTTGTTCATTATTCATTCAGCTGTGTGCTGAAAAGAATGATGATACCAACATTTCCCTTGAGTGGAAGGAAGAGTCAAAGGGGGGGGGGGGGGCTATGAACAGAGCATGATTATAATCAGGGCTGCTGTATAACGTTCACTAGAATCTGATAGATTTGAATTTTGAAACCCACTTAAAAAACGAAACAATCTTTCAGAAAAGACCCCAGAATTATTGGGCTGAAAAAAAAATCGGTTTCTGATAAGGATCATTGTGGTAATTTATATTTTTCAAGGCAAATGATGTAACACTATTAGTTTACTAGGAGAACAGTTGTAGTTGTCATAGAACTCAGTGTGTCATAAATTTTTTTTATTTTGTTAGATTCAGATGCTTACATGGTTGCATTTATAGATTGTAATGGCCATTTGTGGTGGTGTTAAGACATGTCATTTGTGTTGTTGTTTCAGACATGTGTCATTTGTGTTGTTTCAGACACGCGTCATTTGTGTTATTGTTTCAGACACATGTCATTTGTGATGTCGTTTCAGACACATGTCATTTGTGTTGTTGTTTCAGACACATGTCATTTGTATTGTTTCAGACTCGTGTTATTTGTGGTGTTGTTTCAGACACATGTCATTTGTGTTGTTTCAGACACGTCATTTGTATTGTTTCAGACACATGTTATTTGCGTTGTTGTTTCAGACACGTGTCATTTGTGGATTGCCCTGGTCACGACATTCTTATGGCTACAATGTTGAACGGTGCAGCTGTCATGGATGCTGCTTTGCTGTTGATAGGTCAGTTTGCATGTTGTTGGGAGTTTGGCCTGCAAGTTTTGCTGGTTTTTTTTTGTAAATGCATGAAGGGACATTGAGTGTATTATTTGAATATATTTTGGGATCACCTGGATTATGTTTTTTCCTTCTATTTTTTGGTTATTTGAAGGAAAACAACTTCTTAAATGTTAACCCTAGTAGCTTGGTTCCTGGAACATTTTTGGGATGACCTTTCACAACCACACTGCAGATCCTGGAAATTTCCAGGATGCTGTAGGTGGTTGTAATTGAAGGCTCACTTTCTCTTTCAAAGGTCATCCAATGAAAGCTAAGGCCATTTTTGGGGCCGCATAAAGGGTTGAAGGTTGTTCAACACATGCAAGCAAGTAAGACTTCAACTGGTTTAGAGGATAATTTTTTCTTTTTTCGGACCAGTTACAATTGTAATGAAGAAAAATGGCGGCCAGTGTTTGCGTCGTGTTAAAAATTAATCTGGGGCCCTGACAGCTTGACAGTGATCGGTAGTGTTCACACTTATTTTCAAAATTTATTTGTTTCATACATAATCATTAACACTACATGCTGCTATAAAGTTACACTTATTATCTTAGCTTTCCAGTGATTTTTAGCTTTACACACTTAATTCTGTTTTACTTATCACTATCAAGGGTTGTTTGACCCCACCCTGCTTCAAAACAATACTGGCCAATGTCAATTCCGCCAGCAGCATTGAGTACTGCTGCTGTTAATTCAGCTCTTCTAGGTAGTATTCTATTGATATTGACTGTCCTTACATACGCACTTTCTGGCAACTTTGAGATATGGGAATACCATTTAGAATTAGTCAGTTGCTTAGAGCAAATGGATTTTTCACAGTGAGTGAAGAAAAAGGTATTTTAGTGTGAAAGTTTCAAACTGAAAATGTCAACCTGAAAGCTAGAAAAAAGGAACTGGTAGACTAACGCAACGTTATTTTTTGTCATTTGAATTATTCCGATATTTCAATCTTAACAATAAATATGAAAAATATTAGAGAATCTGGATTGTTAAAAAAAAAAAAAGGCTATGTTGAAACTGATGCATTCTCCAACATTGGCATATGGGCAAAATATTTCATTTTTAAATAGGTGCATGGGTTTTTCCCTTTCTTCCCCCCCTGCGTTTTCCGATGAAGAAATGTTTCTGAAATGCATGATTTCTTTATCAGCTGGCAACGAGTCGTGTCCCCAGCCTCAGACGTCGGAGCACTTGGCCGCTGTGGAGATCATGAAGCTGAAGCACATCCTGATCCTGCAGAACAAGATTGACCTGGTCAAGGAGTCACAGGCCAAGGAACAGCATGAGCAGATTCTGGCTTTTGTCAAAGGTGAGACAGAGGGAGGAGAGACTGCAGTTAGTGGGAAATCGGCAAAACAGTTTTTTTTTTAGATTGGACGTAGCTGTGTGTCTGTGTTGTACATGTGTACTTGTATGCACTATGATGTACTACTTTTGTGCATATTTGTGATTATTTGGGCATTTACTGAAAGTACTAAAAATGATATCAGGATTTCCTAAAAGCTTTAGGTATAGTTTACAGCCTATCTGAATTAACAGAAAAGTTAACCCTTTGCTTGGCACAACGCCCCAAAGCGCCCGACCCTGTCCTTGGGCAAAATGCCCCAAAGCGCCCGGCGACATGACCGTCACTTCAGAGCGATCATACATTCGAAATTCCCGCTAGTCTCGCTTCAAATCTCGTGAATATAGAAGCCACGAGACTGCCCGCGAGACTTCCGCATGTTTATTACAAATGGCGGCGATTGGAGTGAGTTTGTTGCAAGTTTTGGAGGGAAAAAATCGCAAATTTTTCCAAGATGGATGCTATCTTCGAACCCGACATGTACGATCGTTTTTACAGCTTCCATGCTGAAAATATGACGCTGTGAGATGTGTATCTAGGCTCAAATATCGATGTAATCGATCCTAGTAGTGTGTGCACTTCTGAGTTTGTTGACTGAAGTGAGAGAGACGACTTTGACTACGGCGAAGTTCGAGACAAAATTTGATCGTCAAATCTAACACGGCCGATACGCGTTTTGAATTCTACTCTTAGATTTGGGGAAATTATCGCGGATTTCAGTTCGGCAATGGTTCAGAACTTGATATATTTGTATTTGGTTGCTATTCGGGGATTTGATACTGGGTAGCGGCTCAAACTAAACGTTAGCTGATCGCGATCATCGTAAACAAAATGGCGATCGTCGGAATGTTCGATGTTTCGTGCACCATTTATCAAAAAACATAAAACCAACAGTAGGTTTGAAAATACTTGTCTATATTTGTTTCTTAATGTTTTAGTTTTTATTTAATCAAAATCCATGCACGCATTCTAAAGTTATTGCAACGCTAACTGTAACACACACAAACCAATCAATGACTTTGTGTGTTTATGCATTATAATTCTATAATAAAAAAAATAATGACAAAAATTGGGTATTAGCAATTTCTTTATTCATTTCTGCATCTTGCTGTTTTTATTTCATCAAAATCCACCGACATTGTAGAGTTATTGCATGTTAAATACATACACCCACTCACAGCCATCCACCTCCATTTTCTCTTCCGGCAGGAAGGTGACAAATGATTTTGCTGTGCCCAGCAAAGGTTAAAGGTTTGCTGTTTTATATATTTTTTTTATTAAAGGCTTGCTGTTGAATCTAATGGAAAAAATTAAAACTATATGCCAGTGTGTATACATAAGGGTGTGCAGTGAAAGAGCAGGAGTAGAAGGATCAGATTTGAAAGGTACTGTAAGTTATTCTTAGAGCAATATTGACATTGATCTTTCAGTTTGGATTTGACTTTTATTTTGATGAAATATCCTGTCTCTAACAGGCACTGTGGCAGAGGGAGCCAGTAATCCAGTGCTGCCAGTTGAAGTACAACATTGATGTGATCTGTGAGTACATCACCAAGCGTATCCCTGTGCCTACCAGAGACTTCACTGCAGACCACGACTGATTGGTGAGGACAACATGGCTTTACTTTTCTGGTTCTTTTTTTTTTTAATTGTTGACTGTAGTTGTGATTAAATATTCTGAAATGATCAAAGATTGCATTGGACTTTATAGATTTCATACCATTATAGACTGCATTTGAGCTGAGAAGTTTTTCAGTCATCCATCTGCTAAACATTGTGCTAGAATTTGACAAATGTTCAGCATTGCATTGGATGTGAAGATTCATCATTAAGATGAATCAATTCTGAAGACAGTGCGAGAGTTATAGAATGACTTGGAAGATGTTCAGATTGCAGGCCATGTCTGTGGTTTTCTTTCTTTTCTTCCCAATCTCTGCTGGAAAGTTGAGTGGATTGTAAAACTAAATATTAAGGCTGGGCATAAGTTTCAGTGAGCAATATGTTAATGTTGTTGTTACATGATGCAAATGCAAGGCCCTGAAGAGTTGTGTGAAATGAACAGGAGTTGAAAATAAAATTTGGTTTCAGTGATCCGTTATTTGACGTGAAATCAAGCCCGTGTGAGGTGGATGACTTCAGGGGAGTTGCAGAGCAGTATCCTGAAAGGGTGTGCTGAGGAAAGGAAGACTGTTCTCATGTCGCTGTTGTTTCAATGCTTGGTAGAATGTTACACACAAAATCTATAGAGAAATAGGACAGACACTGGCAAAAATATACTTTGGTGTGTGCAGTGATCCGTTCTTTGACTGTGAACAAGCCCGGCTGTGAGGTGGATGACCTTCAGGGGGGAGTACTGGAGGCAGTATCCTGAAGGGTGTGCTGAGGGTAAAGGAGGACTCTGTTCTCATGTTGCTGTTGTTTCAATGCTTGGAGAATGTTACTCATGTACATCTATAGAGAATAGGACAGACACTGGCAAAAATATACTCTTAGTGGTGGTAAACATGCAGAAATTGGATTAGGTACAAGAGGGCTGATCCTACATGAACATGGTTAAAAGACGGTTTGTCAAAAGACGGTTTGCATACAAAAGTGACTGAATTTATAGTAAAAGATGGTTTGCATACAAAGGTGACTTAATTTATAGTAAAAGATGGTTTGCATACAAAGGTGACTAAATATAGTCAAAAGATGGTTTGCATACAAAAGTGACTGAATTTATAGCAAAAGATGGTTTGCATACAAAAGTGACTGAATTTATAGTAAAAGATGGTTTGCATACAAAGGTGACTGAATATAGTCAAAAGATGGTTTGCATACAAAAGTGACTGAATTTATAGTAAAAGATGGTTTGCATACAAAGGTGACTGAATATAGTCAAAAGATGGTTTGCATACAAAAGTGACTGAATTTATAGTCAAAAGATTGTTTGCATACAAAAGTGATGGAATTTATTGTAAAAAAGATGGTTTGCATACAAAAGTAATGGAATTTGTTATCGACAGATAGTGTGCATACAAAGGTGACTGAATTTGTCGTATGATTCATCAACCTACTTGTGTCTGTATGTTGTTGTTTTTTTTCCCAGATGTGAGCATGATTATTTTCAAAGAATGTAGTAAATAATTCATGTGTGTAATTTCTTATCTAACCACAACTATAATTTCCTTGAATTGCATTTTTTTGTAGAACATAAGTACATTTTTGCAGGATTTTTTGATCTCTTGGTTTTGCATGTATGTGTGTGTGTGGGGGGGGGGTGGGGGGGGGGGAGAGATAGAGGGGAGGGAGTTGTAAATAACTGCCCAGAATTTTTTTTAAGGCAGTGTGCATGATGTTGAAGTTTTCACACTGTCCATTGATTTGTTAGCTAGTAATATTTAATTAAAAACTCGTACACTTTTGGTAATTCAACACTAAAGACAAAGCTACAGCCATTCACAAAATAAGGCAGTGTGCCTCCAATCACAGTGTCTACTAGTCTTGATTCATTCCCCAAGAAATGCCTTTGTTCTCGTCAGGTTGGACAAGAGATTGAAGTACGGCCTGGCATCGTGTCCCGTGATGCGGAAGGGAAGCTGTCGTGCAGACCTATCCTGTCCAGAATTGTCTCCCTGTACGCTGAGCAGAATGACCTGCAGTATGCTGTGCCTGGAGGTCTCATTGGTGAGGACGCTTGTGTGTGTTGTGTGCTTGTGTATTTTTATTTTATTATTATTTTATACCACTTTATGTCACAGCAGATTTCTCTGCATGGTATTTTGGCTGCTCTCCCCGGGGAGAGCGCGTTGCCACAAGTGCAGCACGTACCCATTATTTTATTTTTTTCCTCAGGGATGGTGTCTAAACACGACACCAGTGTGCATGCTGGGTGTTGGTTTTTTTTTTTTTTTTTTTTTTAATAATGGGGGCGTCGGATATAATTTTTTTTAGTAGTTCATGTGAATGATCCATTGTTTTTGTATTTTTCTTTAGCCAGTTTAAAAAAAAAGAAAAAAAGACCAAAAAAGCTGAGGCTATATCTACTGTCATTACGGGGTCAAAACAAAAGTGTTGTGATATTCATCAGGTGTGGGAAGGTTTTGTCTTTGTGATATTCATCAGGTGTGGGAAGGTTTTGTCTTTTTGATATTCATCAGGTGTGTGTTGTGTGTCAGGTGTGGGAAGGTTTTGTCTCTGTGATATTCATCAGGTGTGTGTGTTGTGTGTCAGGTGTGGGAAGGTTTTGTCTCTGTGATATTCATCAGGTGTGGGAGGGTTTTGTCTCTGTGATATATTCATCAGGTGTGTGTGTTGTGTGTCAGGTGTGGGAAGGTTTTGTCTGTGATATATTCATGAGATGTGTGTGTTGTGTGTCAGGTGTGGGAAGGTTTTGTCTCTGTGATATTCATCAGGTGTGGGAGGGTTTTGTCTCTGTGATATATTCATCAGGTGAGTGTGTTGTGTGTCAGGTGTGGGAAGGTTTTGTCTCTGTGATATTTGTGGCGCTCCACCACGAAATGAGTCGCTTAGCACATTACCTAACTTTGCGCTAGGAGCCTTTAAAGGCAGGTGGGGGTCAAGTTGTCAATTTTGAGATTTTGATTGATTATTAAACTAGATCTGTTTATTTACCTAATAATGAAATATCAAGGCATAATTTTTATTCCTTTTGCTTTTAAGTGTGTTTTGAAAATACCAAAGCACTCATTCTGACAACCTGTTACTAGAATAAACTTGCCTGTTTCTCATTTTGTCCCATCCTGCAGTCTTATCATTTCAATTTGTAATAATGTTGCACAGAATTGTCCGATTTTCAATCTGTTTTTTGTATTTGATAGCCACTTTATTGCACATTAATAACATGTCAATAACTTAAAATTGACCTCAGGTGCACTCCGTCTTATTATGTGGTGGAGCGTCACATTTATCACCTGTGTGTTGTGTGTCAGGTGTGGGAACGAAGATGGACCCCACCCTGTGCCGTGCGGACAGACTGGTGGGTCAGGTGCTGGGGGCTGTGGGAGCCCTGCCTGAGATCTACACGGAGCTGGAGATCTCCTTCTTCCTGCTCCGCCGCCTCTTGGGGGTCAAGACTGAGGGAGACAAGAAAGGAGCCAAGGTGGGTGGACTCACTGCCTGCCTCATGGAACAGATCACATTTACAAAGCTGCATACACACGGGGACTGGATGTAAAGAAGCTCAAGAGTGCTTATCGCATTATCCTCGATATGAAAGAATAAAATAAAAAATAAAATGAATGGCCTGTAACTTCTGGTGTGGAAGACAGGGGCTGAAAAGTGTGTAGACTAGTAGTTTGAGGGTTTTTTTTTGTTTTTTTTTTTGCAGAGCTGTTCAGCATTGTTTATTGCTAGCCATGATTTTTGATGAGTTGTTAGACTTTTCAGGCAGTTTAGAAAGATCAGTATTAACTTTTTTTTTTCTACTTAACACTTTCTACCCCGGGTACGGATTAATCCGTACCACACGATCATCTCCCCTGGACGGGGTACGGATTAATCCGTACCACAGCAGGTACTTTCACTTTTGCCCTCCCAATCTGTTCTATTCTCACATGGTCGTTTTAGCTTGTCAGCTTTAGCTGCCAGGTTGGTCGCACATCGTTCACAGCTAATTTGCATATAAATTGAGCGTGTTTTTGTTGTGTTTATTGTTGTTTTACGTGTCATATGCTTGTAGTATGGCTTTGGTACATCATACTTTCACTGCTGACGAAGTAACAGAAGTTTTAAACGAGTTATTACGTTGCCGATAAAGATCGTGTTTTGGATAGAGATCGTGAGAGCTTTGAGTCTCGTGATACTCGCTGTGTGCCGCTCGAGGAGCGAGATAGGCCAGCTAAAAGGGGTTGGAAGGGGGGGGGGGGGTGTGACTGGGAAGGGGCGTGGCCTTGGTACTGTGAGTACCCCTACGATAAACACCAACTGTTTACATGAAAATGAACTACAAGCCACCGGGTGAAGTGCAAACATTCTGTACATATGAATAAAGTAGTGTAGAAAAGTTCAGGAACTTTCTTGGACTAGGGAAGAAATGTTATCTGTATATTCCATGATCGTTATTGTGACAGTGTCGTGTCTACAGTTCAGTGGTTCCCTTTGATTATATTACATTTGATGCATGCTGGAAGAAAACTTGTATAGTACCTATGTTTGTCCCCGTTTATTTGAGATTCTTGTATAGTTTTGTTGTTGTTGTGTTGTATTTGTTGCATACATTGTGTAAAAATCGTAAGCCCATCAGTGGGATCACCACTTAAAATCAGAGCAATTACGTAATTTGACACCATAATTAGCATACTCTTTTTTATGCAATATAAATTTTTATGCACGCAATAATGGGCAGTCATTTACCCACACAATGCCATAGTTTCATAAGAAATGGGCTTCAAACAAAAAAGGTATGAGGATTTTACTATGATGACCCAGTGCACACTGCACTCAGCTGCTGCAGGGCTGGTCCACAGAGACTGCAGTGCAGCTGCACCCTTGGGGTACAAAGTGTTAAGGTGTTCAGTATTTTTTTTATTTTATTCATATTGCTAGCCATGATTTTTGATGAGTTGTTGACATTTTCTGTCTGTAAATTTAGGTTGTGTTGCTTGTTATTATGGCTTAATGTTAATTGATAACTTTTGAGTTTTATCACTGTATTAGTATTGCCAGTCTGGCATGCTTGTGATGCTCCACCATGAAAAGAATCACTTTGCACCTGACCCACTTTTTTCCCCGCTAGGAGCCATTTTAGGCAGGTGGGGATCAGGTTTTTGATTTTGAGATTTTGATTGATCGTAAAACTATTACAATCTTCTACCTTGTACTGAAGTATCAAGGCATAATTTTGTTTCCTTTTGCTTTTATGTTTAAAAACACCCAAGCCCTCTTTCCTACCACCCATTATGATTCAAAACTTTTCATTTTCTCATTTTGTCACTTCCTGCAGTCTATCTTTTAATCTTTAATTAAATAGCTTTTCTTAGAAGTATCCCATTTCAATTTTTTTTTTTTTGGTATTGATTAGCCTTTTTATTGCAAATTAAAAAAATTGGTAACAACTGAAAATTGACCTCTGGTGCAGTGCAGCTCATTATGTGGTGGAGCATCACATTTGTCTAGTGCTGTTTCTTTCTTCAAAGGAAGTTTGCTTGTTCCTGGACTCTTCAGACAGATAAAAAAAACTACTGAAAGTGATATTTTCTTGAGAAAGTTTCTTGACCTATTTACATGTTTTAAAAAGGACATTATTTGCAAGTGGTTTCTTTACCTATTTACATGTTTTAAAAAGGACATTATTTGCAAGTGGTTTCTTTACCTATTTACATGTTTTAAAAAGGACATTATTTGCAAGTGGTTTTCTTACTGAAGGGTGTGTTGTGTTGGGTTGCAGGTTCAGAAACTGACGAAGAACGAAGTGTTGATGGTCAACATTGGGTCTTTGTCCACTGGGGGCCGAGTGCAAGCTGTGAGGGCTGATTTGGCCAAGATTGGCCTCACCAACCCTGTGTGTACAGAGATTGGGGAGAAAATTGCTCTCAGTCGCCGTGTGGAGAAACACTGGAGGTCAGTTTATTATCCTTAGGTTTTGCCAATTTAATTGCCCCTCACTTACTTCTCGCATAATCTTGTGAGGAATATACGTTGTGGATTTGCCAGAGGACAAAACTTTGTGTCTTTAAAATGTTCATTTCCTTTGACGATGTGCTGTTCAGTAAAAGTGTTACTTTGGTGAAAGTCAGGCCCTGCTCTGGTGTCTTGAAATGTGTACGGTGCATCTAATCCCTGGCTGAATTCTTTGAGAATGGAATGATCAAAAAGGTCAATCTCAGAACAATCAAAATCATTATTCATGCTAAGTTTTCCTCCCCAAAATACAAAGAAGCCCTAATTGTTGATTCAGAATGTTTTGTTTTTGAGCTGTGTGAATTGATGGTAAATGTTTGGATCAAGTGGATTGAATGAAGCTTTTCTGCTTTTTTTTTTTTCCCACTATTTAAAACATAAAATGATGCATCTGGCCTGTCCTTCCATTTTGTGTGTAGTTAGCATTCTCTTTGTGAATGTCTTTTTCAATCTCCTTTTGTCCCAAAATTCAGATTTGTCTGGTTGTATCATTGTTTTTGTTTTTTTTAAGTGAGTGTGTGCGTGTGCTGCTGTGTGTGGTGTGTGTGTGTGTGTGTGTGTGTGTGTGTGTGTGTGGTGTGTAGTGAGAGACAGAAGACAGACAGACAGAAGACAGACAGAAGACAGACAGACAGACAGACAGACAGCAGAGACAGACACAGAGAGAGAGCAGAACAGACAGACAGACAGAGAAACAGAGACAGACACAGACCAGAGAGAGAGAGAGAGAGAGAGAGAGAGTGAGGAGAGAGAGATGTACAAGAGCTTTTCAGGGTTTTTTTTTTCTCCAAAACCTGAATCATCAATGCAACCTTTTTCTTTTTGCAGATTGATTGGCTGGGGACAAATCCGACGCGGTGTCGTTGTCACTCCAGAGCAGCAAAACTAAAGACACTGGAAGAGCACACATTCAAAGGATAGGGGGGGGGAGACTTTTCATGTGTAGTCATCATAAGTGTACCGCTTTGTGTGATGTCCGGATGCTGTTGAAGCAGCACAAAGCCATCGTGGGAATGACAGCTGTGCTCAGCGTGATGTATGGAGGGCGACATTGAATAACGATGTGGGCAAGGTGCATTGTGGTACAATGTTCATGCTCACTCTTCATGCTGGAGGTGCATAAGGAACTCAGCCATGTTGTCATATTCAGCTTTTTATTCTTTTTTTTTTTTTTGGTCTGTTGACTTCAAGACATTTAGACCCACTCCTGAGTTATTGGTTATGACTCTTCATTACTCTCCCCCATTTTTTTTTTTTTTTAACCGTCATGCATTCTGAAAAATGGAATTTAAAAAAGTGGAGTGGGAACTGTGTTACAGAACGGAGAAGGCCTTTATTTTTTGGAACAGAATGAGGATGGTTTACTGTATAGTGATGGACTTTGCACAAAACAGCAATATGTTTGTGAAATTTATTCTCAGATGTGTATTTTTAGCCCCTCTGGTATTAATATCTGGACTGTCAAATATTACATTGCTGGACTGGAGCAACAATACAAAACATCAGCAGCTCAATTTCAAATGAGGTGTTATCCACTTTCTGAAGTATCAGTGTATCATTGTAGGATCACTTTTAAATCTGTGTTTTAGGGGAAAAAAATACTGAGAGATAGTTGATGGATAATTTCATGGCATGAGCATCACCATCTATGTAAGAGCTAAAGCAGAAAATGGCCCAGTTCAAGAGCTATGTCATTTATTAAAAATGTAACCGATGAGTTGTCCTAGATAATGGTATGTTTAAAATGTTAGTTGTAAAAGAGATTTTATTCAGCCAAGACGAGCCCCTTTAAAGTAGAAAAAAATCCCCTTAAGTTAGAGTGTGGCGCCTATGTTGTAAGGTTATGAGTCAGTCATGCATGTAAAATTCTTGCCCATTATGAACTTTTAGTCTTGTGGTGATTCCCAGGTGGAATGAGGGAGTCATGGTGACCCCAGTAAGGTTAAGCTGGGGGAATGTGCAACATCACCACCACCACCACCCCACTGAAAAGGCCTCTCCTGAGGTGAACTGCATTTTGTGCCTTCAAAGCAAGATCAAGATTTCCTTCACACTGTCTTTGCCCTTATCTGAAACAGAACCCTCAATAAAAATGGCAAACAGCTAGAATACAACTATTAGTTTGACTTCTTACCTCACCAGTTAATGTGTAGGCAGTGCAAGTTTGACTTTTAACTATTTTATGGTGGAATTTGAGGCATAGTATCAGAAGTGTCCTTGAGCATCTGATTTTCTCCTGTCGTTTATGGCATATCTTTTCAGTGGTGTGTGTGCATGCACATGTAGGAATGATATGCAGTCAAAATCACAGTTTCATGAGTAGTGTGTTTTAAGATTACATTTTTAGGTTAGATTTGTTTATATACTGTTCACTACCTACTTCCCAGTAAGCTGAGTGAATGCATGCAGTTTGATGATAAGTGAGAGTGTGTGCGTCTGAATCTCCTTGAAGTAAACGGACATTAAATTGGTGAGGAAAAGTCTGTTGCTGAGTGCCTTTGTTGTTTACCTATTGTGTCTGTTGAACTCGAGTAGTGTGTGTGTGTGTGTATGTGCATGAGAGAGAGACGGAGAGACAGAGATAGATATGAGCTTCTATATAAGGTAATTAGGCTAGAGATCCAGTCACTTTATGTCATCACATTTCACCAGTCCAAGTTTGTACTTGATGATGTACCATAGATATCTTAAAAAAAAAAATTGTTCCTTAGCTAGAACAAGTGAGATTTTGCATAAGCAAGTTTTTGCCCACCATGAAGGTAGCTGCATTCCGACTTCTGGGATGTATGCTGGGTATGTGTGTTTCTGTAACCCACCAAATGCTGACATGAATCACAGGATCTTTAACGTGTATATTTGATCTGCATGTGTATTCATACATGAAGAGAATTCAGGCACTGGCAGGTCTGTACTTGAAGTTACCCATAATTCATCAGATGGCACTGAAATTCGAACCCATGACTTTATGGACCCATGGGATAGGAGTAGGGTCTTGACCACTTGGCTACAGCATCCATCGTAACAAACCAAAACTGAAGCGATTCCCACATGAAGTCTATTCCGTTTTATTTTTCAGCTTTTCACATGCAACAACAGCATCATCTCCATGTCCTCATTATTTTCAGATATACATGAGCACACAACAGCACACACAGCGACGAATGAAGCAGTTGTACATGAACACAAATATTTAATCAGAATATACAGACGAAAACCAGCTTGGACACACAAACTGATACATCAATTGTTCTTCTCTGTATGAATTCTGAATTCCCATGCATGTAACATCAGTATATCTAGGTGACGATTACAGGAAGCTATACCACTAAGTAGTTCCCAAATAAGAGCACATTTCTGCCATTTTTGTCCTCTTACTGTAGCAAGTTCAAAGTTCTCAAGCAGAATTCTTTTAGACAGAGAAGACCTACCACACAGTGCACCCACAAATCCAGCATAACTCTCAAAGGTCCAGGGCCCAGTGCTAAAATTAGTGCACCCCTTTCTTTTTATCTAGTCCAAGTGCGGCCAGTTCCTGCTAGCCCCAGCTGGGCTGTGAAGGAATAGATAGCCACTCTGATAGGGAAACAAATACAGTCGCAGACAGGAAAAGGAAAAAAAAAAAGGGTAGGCGCTGCACTTGCGGTGACGTGCTCTCCCCAGGCAGAACAGCCTGAATTTCACCAGAGAAATCTGCTGTGACATAAAGTGATATAAAATAAAATAAAACAGCAGCTGAAAGTGGAGGAAACCGGACAGCTGTGCAATATTGCTGGAAGAGAATTTGAACAACTTCATTTATTGGAAACAATTTTTTTTAGTTGCAGGGTCAGGTACCAGCTACTTCCATCTTTGGTGAACTTCTTAGCAGAAAAGCAACCAGAATGAAAACTTGGAAAACAACGCAAGTTATCAAGGATGAACTGTATAGAAATTGATTGTTATTGACCATTAGAAAAACACTGAGTTCACAATGTTAACAGCAAGATTTGATCATTGTGCGTTAAAATGAAGTAAGCAAAGGGAAATCAAATAATTAAACCTATTCCCTTTTTTATTTAAAAAAAACTATGACCTTGAAAATGGAGGACTGCCACCAATAATTTCAAAACAAAAGTCACAGAAGTGGACAATATTGACAGTGTTTAATCCAGTAATGATCTAAGTAAAATATTTGGAATGTGAAAAGAAACTATTTACAAACAACTAATCATGATTTCTCTTACCTTTAATCTGTTTACGATGCTGCCCCATATGAAGGTAGGTCTCTCTCTCTTTTTTTTTTGTAACTGGCCTATGATTTATGCAAACTAGGGAAGAGCAACACAAATCCACTTTAGCACAAGGTGCTGCCAATTTCCAAAAAAAAAAGGCGTTATATTCCACCACAAGAACTTTCTAGGTTCCTTACTTTCCCTAGACTTTACAATAATGATAATTACATCAAATGCATCATTGCACTCATCTGAGTTTTAAAAACCAAAACAAAAAACACAACAGAAGGGTGGGGTGATGGTGGATGGGATGAAGAGAGGGAGGGGGGCAGCTGGCAACAGTTTTGAACGACTGTTACTTCAGAGCAAACTGTACTTTCTGCTCTGAATGGAACTTGTGAAATGATTTTTTTTTACACCAGATTATCCCCTTATATATAGCAAATATCCACTTTTTGGGCTGTCCTTTTCAGAAATTGTAAATCAAAGATACTAATTTAATTACAAAGTAAAAAAAAAGTTGGGGCTTTTTTTGTGGGTGGAGGGGGTGGTTTTGTCTGTTTTGATTGAACCCCCCAAAATATGAAGTACAAAAATACCAATGCCAAAAATAATGCCACTGATGCAAATTATGCTGTCTCCTTGTAAGACCCGGCAAAATTAAAAGTAAGGGGATTACAGATGCAGTTAAATACCATTAAGATATTTGGCTTTCGGGACTTTTTTAATGGAAGTTACGACCAATCACAATTTAGAGGGAAAAAAAAGTTATACGCGCAAGTAACCACAGAAAAAGACATACACTCCACACTAACCAGAAATAAAAGACAACAATCCACACTTCTCGGCATGCAAAGTCTTTTCACAGCGAGACAAGTGAACTGCTTCCGTTCCTGAGGGGCTGAACATAAAGACGGGATGTAACGCCAATAATCAGCTTGGCTTTCCTACATTCACCGCACAAGGCACTACAACTTCATGAGCAAGGGATACTTTCCCAAAAGACAAAAATAGCATACGAAAATACCAATGAAAAGCCATAAAAAAATACATTCTTTATCATGATTGAGAAAATGAAAGGTACAATATAACTCCGAGGGGGAAAAAAAATAATGTTTCGGTTCTGACAGCGTCCAATAGCAGCAAAGGTACTGCACGTGATGGAGAAAAATACGAAGTCATACAGACAGAATTACAGCCAAGGTTAGGAGGTAAAGCAACCAAACCTACACATGAAAATAAAACCAACTGCATGGATATCTACAGAACACAGCAACAGAATATACCACAACTTGACAATACACTTTGTGAGTCCTCTATGGAGTTCTGAATAAACGTTAATTTGCTCCTTCAACCAGTCACCATACAAAAAGATTAACAGAACTGTATACAATACAGATAACTGAGCTAGTAAACTTGGTTGCTGCTCCTTGCATTAGTGCGGGAAGAACTCTTCAAACACCCATTTCTTTTTTTTTGAAAACCCATGTATTCATGAAGTAAAACTGAGAAATAAGATGCTAAGGTAGAGGGGCCTGAGAAGTGTTCATATCTTTAATGTATATTGGGTCAAAAGTTTGTTTCACAATCATGAGAAACATAAGGTAAAAAAAAAGGTAAAGGTGTCCCATAACTTAGGCGGTTGTAGGGGAGCGAGGAATCAGAGACCTCAGCTTCATAAACATACATACAAAAAAACAACAACTTTAAGAAACCCCAAACCCTAACGTTCACTGAGATGTGACAGTCTTTTTTTATGACACAAAAATATGTTACAACAGCTCTATCAATTATGACAATGAACATGAACACAGCAGCTCCAGTAATTACAATATCTTTTACACAAGAATGGATGTACTATAAATACAGAGATTTCCTTTCGCATGGCTGTGATAGGCAAATGCACACAAACAAAACGCACACTTACCAGGTATCCTATCTCAAATATGCCAATACAGGAAAATTCTGGCAGCCCACAAAAGCACAGACAGACAGAATGAATAAACGCTGTCTTTATCAGAAATACTATCATAGTCTTGAAACCGACGGCACAAATAAAGCACTACCGTATGTGGTCCCAAAGTCACATATTTTCCACATTAGCAAGAGTGTGTGTGTGTGTGTGTGTTTGTGTTTGTGTTTGTGTGCAGGTATATAATGTACATATGAATGGAAAAGATGTCTTCGAATAGCACATTGGGGCAAATGCTTGCCAAATCACACTTAGGTTTTTGAGAAAAGTAACAGGTCTGAATATATATATATATTTTTTTTTATGCACAATGTCTTTAACACATAACTAAAAGTTTCGACAACAAGTAAAGAAACAGGCATCAGAAATTCAGTTCACTGTTTGAAAAAAAATTTCCAGAAAAACAAAACCTTGATTAAAAAAACAACAAACCAACAAACCAACCAGCACAGACAAAAAAAAAAAGAAAAAAAAAAGGACACAGATTTCTTGTTTTATTTATAGAGATAAGCACCCCTGAATAAGGCATGCTGCACATGTGAAGACACATATAGATGTATAGTATATTTTGGTGAGCTAGGAAATAAATCTTAAATAAATATTCCATCTTATTTTCCAATGATCAAAATAACCAGTCATTTAATACAGGGACCATGTCAGGGCAAATTCACAATTTTTTTTAATGTCCCCCAAACTGCAGATGCCAAGTATGTTATGAGCTGAGGGGGAAAACAGACAACACAATTGGTTGTTGGATGAAGTCCTGCACTGTGGGGATCTCATTCAAGGCAGGCGGAAAAGCACTTCTTTATCATGTCTCTGCAACAGAAAACACCCCACTGAATCAGCAAAAGGAACAAGCAAATGTAAAGTTATCGGCTTAAATAGTATCTTGAAGATTTTTTTTTTTTTTTTAAACTTAAAAGACATTTCAAAATACCAACTGCATATGCTATACCTAGCTGTTTTTGCAATGTTTAAGTTAATGAATGTGTTCATATATGAAGTACTTAAATAAAAAACAATTCTTGGGCCGTTTGACAGGATGCAATAGTGCTAACAGCTTCAGTCAGGGGCACAGATGTCAATATGTAGTTTCTCCCCTTTAGCCTAACTGCTGGTGAAATAAGCTGTTGCTAGATTTTGTTCCTCTGCATTTGATACATACATAACTGACCATTCTGCAGACAGGGAATCGATATGGTTATATATATATATATACACAAGAATGGTATACAAAAACAACAAATATTCGCTCATTATCAAAATGTTCACTTATTATCAAAATATACATTGTGACAAAAAAAAGATCCACACAAGAGCATCCTATTCACCATCATCCACCTACCATGAGAAAGCGACTCACTCACCGTGCATACGGAATGTAGGATAAGGAGTACCACGTCAGTGCCAGAAACTGAAGTATGCAGCACACGATGGACAGCGCGGTGTTTTTTAACTGAAAATCACAACAGTGCAGGTTACAACGACACTCGTCATGAGACACACGGTTACAGATTCAGTCCACCTGAAACCAGATTCACTTTTCTGTATGTATGTTCTAGGTCAACAATGGAAAACACTCCGCTTTTACACTAAGAATTACAATAGAGACACAGATAAGGTATCATCCCTTACTCTTCAACAAATAAAAAAAAGTCCTAAGTAAAAACATCCTCAAAACAGAAAAAAAATCCTCAAAACAGAGACTGACTAATACAAATATGCACCAGTTACAAACACTGGTACAGCTATAAATAAATCAATAAAGAAAAATCAACTACATGAATTCACCTCTCTTTGTGTGACAATAATTCATACCATATAAGTATACAAATGTTTCATACATTGTACAACCATATGCGTGCTTGATAATAATACATGCACGAGACCCTGTGACGTGAATGCATGTAAGCACAAGTGTGAGTGCTTTATTTAATCTATTTTTTATTTTAAGTTTTATATCGAATAAATGTGTGTGTGTGTGTGTGTGTGTGTGTGTGTGTGTGTGTGTGTGTGTGTGTGTGTGTGTGTGTGTGTGTGTGTGTGTGTGTGTGTGTGTGTGTGTGTGCTCGCACACATGTATGCATGCCCACATGTGTTTGCCCTTGTTCACATATGTTTACAGACAACTCTGCACATGCAAAGCATTTTAACAGAGAGAACAGTTCATACTTACTGCTAATGCGCAAACCAAAGTCAGCACAAACATCACCTGAAACAAACAAGAAAAACAATGTATTTATAAACAGACATATGTATGGATGCAATATTTTCACACAGGTATATACATATTTCCATTCAGAGATGCTGCTCTTTCATCTAACATTTCTTTTTCTTCTTCATTGAATGAATCATTGACTCATATACAGATGCACGCTTGCTCACACACACACACACACACACACACACACACACACACACACACACACACACACACACACACACACACACACACACACACACACACACACACACACATCACACACACACACTCACACACACACATACACACATACACACACACACACACATACACACACACTGATAAAATTAGACACACACAGACTTACAATCACAAGCAGCGTGGCAACCACTCTGGTTTTGGCGAACATCTTCTTGATCTGACTACATGGACCCATCAGAAAACAGGTACTGCAAACAAAAAAAGAAAAATGAACAAACCCACTATCATCCAATGCTTTTATCAACAACTTCTGTCGTTAACACTTTCTACCCCAGGTACGGATTTATCCGTACCACGCGATCATCTCCCCTGGACGGGGTATGGATTTATCCGTACCACAGCAGGTACTTTCACTTTCACTCTCCCATTCTGTTCTATTCTCACATGGTCGTTTTAGCTTGTTGGCTTTAGCTGCCACGTTAGTCGCACATCGTTCACAGCTAATTTGCATATAAATTGAGCATGTTTTTGTTGTGTTTATTGTTGTTTTATGTGTCATATGCTTGTAGTATGGCTTTGGTACATCAGACTTTCACTGCTGACAAAGTAACAGAAGTTTTAAACGAGTTATTACGTTGCTGATAAAGATCGTGTTTTGGATAGAGATCGTGAGAGCTTCGAGTCTCGTGATACTAACTGTGTGCCCCTTGAGGAGCCAGATAGGCCAGCTGAAAGGGAGGGGGAGTGGGGGGGGGGAGTGACTGGGAGGGGCGTGGCCTTGGTACTGTGAGTACTCTATGATAAACACCAACTGTTTACATGAAAATGAACTACAAGCCACCTGGTGAAGTGCAAAACATTCTGTACATATGTATAAAGTAGTGTAGAAAAGTTCAGGAACTTACTCGGACTAGGGCAGAAATGTTATCTGTATATTCCATGATCGTGATTGTGACAGTGTAGTGTGTACAGTTCAGTGGTTCCCATTGATTATATTACATTCAATGTGATGCTGGAAGAAATCTTGTATAGTTCCTATGTTTGTCCCTGTTTATTTGTGATTCTTGTATAGTTTTGTTGTTGTTGTGTTGTATTTGTTGCATGCATTGTGTAAAAATCATAAGCCCATCAGTGGGATCACCACTTAAAATCAGAGCAATTACGTAATTTGACACCATAATTAACATATTCTTTTTTATGCAATATAGATTTTTAAGCACGCATATAATGGGCAGTCATTTACCCACACAATGCAATAGTTTCATAAGAAATGGGCTTCAAACAAAAAAGATATGAGGATTTTACTATGATGACCCAGTGCACACTGCACTCAGCTGCTGCAGGGCTGGTCCATAGAGACTGCAGTGCAGCTGCACCCTTGGGGTACAAAGTGTTAAAGAAAAACATTATCTTTCATTTTTTTGTGTACTTAAGCTAAAAACAAAGAAAAAGTGTACGTTCCATTTCTTTTACCTCCGAACAAATGATCTTTTAATGAGACTTACAGAAAAGATAGAATTTTATTGATCGATTTTTTCATCCAGAGTTTGATCTTCTAACCCTGATGTTATACTGACTAAAACATGTGTACTACATAGATTTCATTCAAACTCTTCCACTCCCTCCTACCTTCCCTTCTTTCCTTGCCTCCTCAAGTCATATGGCAATGAAAACAAACCCACTTAGAAGAAAACAGCCTTTTGAATCAAGGTTGTTAGCAAAGGAGGCAGGCGTTAAAGCCACTGCACTACTGATGCCCATACAGTCATGTAAAAAGGTAAAGGTAAAGGTGTTCCATAACCTAGGTGGTCAGAGGGGAGCGAGGCATCAGAGACCTCAGCTTCTCTAGGGGCCAGCGTGTTGAGGGCGGCGCCCATCTCTTCCTCATTGCTTTACCATCCCTGATCCTAAAGAGGGCAGGT
>CM060327.1:39530848-39545848 GCA_030674155.1 Stramonita haemastoma | reverse complement strand
TGAACCTATCTCAGAATCTTGTCAAACAGTGTATCAAGTTTGTACTGTTATAAATTTATGACTAGGAAGTAAAAACTTACAGGTTTTGTTTGCTTTGGGCTCTACTGACAAATATTCATTCTCAATCTATATAAAAGAATTTTTTTTAATCTAAGTAAATACCATTCACTGAAGAACTTGAAAAAGTGGAAAAAAAAACCACCAAAACAGTTTAAATAAACATACTATTAGCCTATAACTTCACACTATTTAAATGACACAGTCTGTTATTTCACTTCAAATTTTAAAGTAGCTGAAGTTAACAAAGCTCTGAGATGAGTTAAGTACTGAAGACAATGATTACAGACACATTGCTCGCTCTGTCTAAACTTTGAATTACAATGGCACTTTCTAATGTTTCTTGTAGCCTTTCGTTCAGTTTATTTCCAGCTTTTCAACTGTTTATTTCACACTTTGTCAACATTCAGTTTTGTGTTAAGTTAAAGTCTGTCCCGAGCCTAAGGCTCATCAGGCCGGTGCTTATCCCAGTTTCTGTGGCGTTAAGCGACTGAGAGTCATAGACTTCCCCCTGGATAGGACGCCAGTCTATCGCAGGGTTAACCCCCAACACAAGGTTGGTACCCCTTTTACACCTGGGTGGGGTGAGAAAATAGCCGTAAAGTGCCTTTTCCAAGGGCACAACGCCATAGCCGAAAGCTGGGATCGAACCCGCAACCTTTAGATTACGAGTCCAACGCCCTAACCACTAGACTACAGCGGCGGCTTCAGTTCTGTATAATTTATTTCAAATATGTGAAACACCGTATGTACCGTCAAGTGTCAGCCAAATTTTGAATAACAAATTGAACGATACTTGCTGCTGTAAGCATTGTGATGAACAGATGGTCGTATTATGAATCAGTAATCATCATGTGATCTATAATCTAATAAATAAATTACAAATCTTCCTTCTCTTATCATAATAATAATAAAAAAAGATTATACATTAAGAGACATAACTGGTTTGAGTTCATGTCTTTATAACAAGATTTTCTGCTGTGAAAAATTGTCATGATATAAATTATTTATGTGTGTAGGTGATGTTATAAATTTATCAGTAATCACTAAATCAGTTCATGTCTTTTTTATATTACAAGCTTTTCTGTTAATTCTCTTTGTTCCCCCAAAATACTTACAATATTATATCTTACTTGTTGACTGGAAAAATTAATTTAAAATGTGTGTATCATATATTATTCTATATTATACAGTAAGCATGCCAGTTGAGTTAACTAGAACACACAAACACACACACACACAACACACCACAACACACACAACACACACACACACAACACAAAACACACACACAACACAAACACACAACACCACACACACACACACACACACACACACACACACACACACACACACACAAATACTTAAAGACTACAAAGACAAGGAAGGATACATCATTTGACACAACATTCTCTTTGAATAACATATCCTCATCAAAAGAAAGTTTCTTGAAAACTTTTGAGCTGTTATATATATATATTATATATATATATATATATATATATATATATATATTATATATATATTATATATATATATATATATATATATATATATATATATATATATATATATATATATATATATTATATATTATATATGTATATATATTCATATGTTAACTACTTTGGATTTGTCTTAGTCTTAGGCAAAAAGAAAGAGTTATTCAGTTAATAATAGTCAATAACAAAAAAAATACATAAAATATAGAAATGAATAAATATTAAAATAGTGTCAACAAGTGGTAGCTGACATGAAACCTAATTTGAACAACTCTAACAAGCTGATCGTATTAATTTATAACAGGGTGACCATAATCCATATCACCATAGCGTTGAATGAAATACTTACTATTACTAACTAGTACTAGTTAGTATACTAGGAGTGGTTATTGTAAACATTTGGCTTCCCATTAGAAAAAAAAAGAGGAAGATGATACTAATGACAATGGCTGAGGACAGAAAAAACTACAAATAGGAAGGAAATAAAAGGGGGAGGGGGGGGGGGGGGGTGGAAGAGACTGGGTAGATGGTGGAGATGAAGAGCCACAAATTCCTGCCTTTGCTGTACAGTGTACTACTACAAGTGTTACAGTTAGGGCGTTAGTGTTACTGTTAGTGACAGCTTGGAAACAAATCTTGTTGCAAACTCAGCTGTGCTGAATTTTAACCACTCACTCAGCAGCTTGGCCTTCTTTTCACCAAACCTAGGATACAGGATGTAACTGAGGAAAGGTGCCAACTGCCGTGTATTGATACACATGTCTACATGTATATACATGTATCATTGTATGCATCCGTGTACAGAGCTCTAATTATGATCCTTGATCTGTGTGATTTATCTGTTTCATACTATTTTTTTGGTCTGGTGTAGTGTAGAAAATCTGTTATTTTCAAACGACTAGAAACAAAGTTAACAGAAGATGAAGGTCTTTCTTTCCAGCAGCAAAGGTTTGTTTCACACTATTAAGATTTTTCCTGCCTTTCTCACTTTCTGTGACATGTTGACTTGTGCTTCTCTACTCCCATGCCACTCTTTTCTAGATGTAGATCTGACAATCGCAAGTCATTAGTCAAATCTCCAAAGCAAGCATTACTCAGAGACAGAGCGACTGTACCAATATCAGGCTGTTGTGAGGCCATCAACCAGAAGAGATCTCTAAATTAGTAAATTAGATGCCTAAACATCCCACAAACATAAATAATAGGGCAGGTACCCATGAACATGTAGCTGGAATCAAATACCTCACAGTGCAAAAGTGACTTCTTCAAATGAGAAAACTCATTTACCGTTTCCTGACACAATATTGATGATATCAAATCACAACACTTGATACTTTTTTCCCTCTTGAAAACGTGTACATAATGTATACATTGTTTCACTCTTCCAAGACAACTAATCAAGAAACATAAGACAATTTGAGACAGTTGACATATTAATAGAAAACACTGCTTTAGAAGTGTTTTTCTTAACCTTTGACTCAAAACCTTGTCCCAAGGGCCAAATGAAATGGTAGTACTAAGTACTAGTAGCCTTGGTAGGTTACAGCCTGCATACATATTATGCATGCTATTAATGCTATCCCAAGTCTTGATACCACTACAATACCTCTGACATTTTTTGTGCACTGACCAGTCTGCTTACTAAGAATAACCCATGACTTTGTGCAATTTTTACATACACAGGACCCATAATTACTCCCCCCCCCTCCTCTCTAAAAAAAAAAACCCCAACCCCCAACAAAATGACCCCCCCTTCCCCCCCCCCCCCCCCCCATTTTTTTTTTTTTTTTTAAGAGGAAAGAAACTGGGTTCAGGACTATTGAAATTTTTTTAAATTCATGCTAGACTCTAAATGAGAAGCACATATAAAGCTCTGTAAAAGTATTAACATACAATCCGGTTCTGTCTTAATATAAAAAATAAATTGATGCATAATAATTTATAAATTTATACAAACTGAAAAAGTTGGCCTATGAATTCTTAACATACACTACACTGGAAGACTCCCATCATCCCAAGACGCTAAATGAGTATGGGTCAGTAAAAAAAAAAAGAAAAGATATTGATAACAAGTAAAGAGATGAAGTGACGAACTCCATGGTAACTAAACCTTAGCGTCTTTGCTTCCTGCATCCCCCCCCCCCCCCCCCCCCTCTACGTCCTCACAAACCCCTTCTCAAGATGTTGCTTCAGTGTTGTAGCCATTCAAAGCCGAATGGTGACATTAATGACACATGCACCTGCGACTGTTATTGAAAAAAATTAGTCAGGCTTGCTATTTTCTACACATAGAGTCTAGTAGGCTTATAGATTGCCATTAAGGGTACCAAGTTTGAACTACAGTACGAACCTGCGTTATTATCCCTCTGTCTTCATCTTCTTCATCACCACTCAAGGCACGCTTCAGTTTATCCATGACAACTCGACACAGAAGCTTCGGCTATTCTTATTTCTATGCACGTATGTCACAACTGTTGGCAGCTCCTTCGAACAGCAATAGTCACACGCCTCTGACAAACTTTTTATGTACTATAAATCTAGAACTTCCGGTTTCGTTAATATTCCAGGGACGTAACTAGGCCTATAAAACACCCACCTATGCACAATAGGCCTGATCACCCCTTAGAGTACCACTCTCACCATGGACTCTCAAACAATAAAACATGCACACACAAAGCAAGAGTGTGATCGAAACTGGTTAAAAATAAATTGTGATTAGGCCTAGGCCTATAATTTTGTTTGTTACGATGCGGGAGAGCCCAGAGGGAGGAAAGGTCACGGACATTTCTACAGATTTTCATTGGTTGGCCCTGCGAGGTCTTTTTATTTCCGTGTATAGTATAGACCGTCCATTTTTCGGGAAAATCCCCTGCTGTGGAAACCACGCTGGATAAAAATGTAAACCACACCAAGAAAGGCTCGTCACTCGCAAAACACAACTGAACAAGCCGCAAGAAAATCGAACAATTGTATTCAATTGTAATCCATCAGAAAGGTAAGAACTGTTATTCCACGTATCTTATTTATATTTAGAGGTCTATGCCTCTACTTTCACTTTAACTTAGTTTAAGCGTTCCAAACTTGGTCACCAGAACGAATAATTGTTTGCTGATGACCCTGATGTGGCCGGTACATGCTAAGTATATTTGTGTTTTTAGAATCCAATAAGTTTTTAAATGAATAACCGAACCTTTAAGGCGCATGCTGGATCTTAACTAGGGGATTGTGGCACATCATAACATTAGCAGGCTGACTGAGAATGATTAGCATGGCAGATCGTAACTTAGATTTATAACTCAAATCAATTCACAGAGTGCCGATGAAATGTGCGCTAGTCAATTTATAAGGTTTTGTGGAAAATTGATAAACAAATCACAGACAGCACATCAAGGTTTGAGCCAGCCTCTGCCAGTGTGTGTGTGTGTGTGTGTGTGTGTGTGTGTGTGTGTGTGTGTGTGTGTGTGTGTGTGTGTGATTTTATTCTTTTATTTTGAGGATAATGGAATAAGTATTCATTTGCTTTTATTACATCCAGTCCCAGTGTGTATGCATTTTTTTTTCAATTTTGTCATCTTTTCCCACCGGCACACAATGGCCTATGCTTCCAAAAAGCATAATGGGTTTTAACATGTTTTCCTATCAGAGTGGCTTTTTTCCACAGAGTTTTGCAACTACCTTGTTGCTGTGGATTCTTTTATGCAAGCTAAATGCGTGTTACTCACAGAACCTTGGTATATCATCTCATCCAAAAGACAAGCACTTAGACCACCGACCACTCACAGTCTAGTGGATGGGAGGAAAAGTTTCAGGCATAAATGGTGATCAAACCACCACACCATTTTAACCAGGACTTTTTGCTTTCTAGGCAGACCTGTGCATTACCTCTGGGCCACCAATCACCTGTGAGGGTCATCAGGTAACAAGGACAACGATGATGACGACGATGATGTCCATGATCAGTAGCAGCAGCTACAGCGTGGCTCTGTCCAGTGGAGGGATGAGCAGCGGAGTGAGGGAAAGTTACCTGGAATTCATCGTCAACATTTCTCAGTGCTCTGACCGCAATTGTTCCTTCACTTCATGCAGCAAGGTAGGGGTGGGGGGGGGGGGGGATGTTTGTGGTGTGTGTGTGTGTGTTTGTGTGTGTGTGTTTGTGTGTGTGTGTGTGTGTGTGTGTGTGTGTTGTGTGTGTGTAAGGGGGGGGGGGGGGGAGGGGGGGGGGCAGGGGAGGAGCATGCAAGTGTTTGTTTGTCCGACTGTTTTTGTATATATTTGTTTGTAAGTTTTTGTTAAATGTTACAAAATTGATAATCAAAAATGTGGTGGAAAATTAGAGGAGAAATAAGAAATCTGACAGTAAATAAATAAACCCCAAAACACACACGCAGACAGAAGGGAGGGGGAGAGAGAGAGAGAGACAGAGACAAGAGACAGAGACAGACAGACAGAGACACAGAGACACAGAGACAGAGACAGACAGACAGACAGAGAGGGAGAGAGAGAGGGAGAGAGAGACAGACAGACAGACAAGGCAAGGCAAGGCAAGGCAAGGCAAGGCAAGGCAAAGTATTTTATTCGAGGATAATAGATAAGCACTTGTGTGCTTTTTTACATCCAGTCCCCGCCCTTTTCAGGGATACATCAAGTTGAAAAGATACTAAACAATAAAGCTTTACGCAAACCAAACAACACACAAGAATAAGGACACTATATATGATAAGGTAATAAAAATGCACTCGATCAGAAGACAAAAATCAGAAGTCACAATAAAAGATTTTGATAATGAAAGAATAGAAAAGTGTTAATAGGTAAAGAGCAAACAAGAGAAGAGAATAAACAACTGAAAACATCAATCCGCCACCATCTATCAAAAATTATACATGTGATATAAATCATACATTTGGATAAAAGGGGGAAAATTTTAAAAAAAAAACTAAAATCCTTATTGGAGGGGGGGGGAGATCTGCCAATAAAAATATAAATAAAATCAACAATTATAATGATCCAAATACCAAAAGTAAGGAACCACACAAAGTATCAAACAACAGGCAAGAATTAACACAGAGATACAATATTAATGTAATGTTATAAAGTCACTGATTCGGAAACGAAAATGAGAAGATAATAAAACAAAAACAAAAACAAACAAAAAACAAATAAACAAACAAAAACAAAACAAAGCAAAAAAAAAAAAAAAAAAAAAAAAAAAAAAAAAAAAAAAAAAAAAAAAGGCGCAATGATTAAAGAGCAAACATGAGAATATGATGAGGTTGAATGACTGATAACATCAATCCACCACCATCTGTCATCAAAATAGTCCCATACAACATAAGTTTTGATAAAAGTTGGGAAAGAACAACAACAACAACAAATCCAACTCACACACACACATACTCACACACACACACACACACACACACACACACACACACACACACACACACACACACACACACACACACACAAAAGGGCGCAATAATTAAAGAGTAAACAGAGAATATGATGAGGCTAATGACTGAAAACATCAATCCACCACCATCTAGCATCAAAATAGTCTCATAAAACATAAGACAGAGATAATGTGAGAGATAGAGAGAGAGAGGGGGGGATTCAGACAGACAGAGAGGTGTACATATTCACACAATGTTATTTTGTGCTTTTTTGCAGTTTAAGAAGAATGTGCAGTCCCTGGAGGCCACACTGAGAGAAGGCAGGTCTGATTTGGACGAGGAGGATGCCATGACCTTGAGGCTTCTGCACGAACACTACATTTACCCTTGTGGCTTGCCCAACTGCCGCGTGCCTTGGTGCCGCTTCATGTCGTACCGGTCAGTGGTAGGGAGGGGGATTATAATGATTGTAAGAATGATAGTGATAATGATGATGATGATGGTGATGATGATCATGATAATGATGATGATGATGGTAATAATGATGATGAAGATGATGATGGGGATGATACTACTACTACTACAACAACTACTACTTCTTCTTCTACTACTTCTTCTGCTACTACTTCTTAATTATGTTAGTTAAAGTCTGTCCCGAGCCATAAGGCTCATCAGGCCGGTGCTTATCCCGGTTTCTGTGGCGTTAAGCAACTGAGAGTCATAGACTCCCCCCTGGATAGGACGCCAGTCTATCGCAGGATTAACCCCCAACACAAGGTTGGTACCCCTTTTACACCTGGGTGGGGTGAGAAAATAGCCGTAAAGTGCCTTTTCCAAGGGCACAACGCCATAGCGGAATAGCTGGGATCGAACCCGCAACCTTTAGATTACGAGTACAACACCCTAACCACTAGGCCACAGCGGCGGCTACTTCTTAATTATAAGTAGTATTAAAATTATTATTATTATTGTTATCATTATTAACATAATGTGTAACATCATCATCTTCATCATTATTAATATCATACTCCTCTTCCTCCTTGTAATCATCATCATCATCATCATCATCATCATCATCATCATCATCATCATCATCATCATCATCATCATCATCATCATCATCATCATCATCATCACTACTGTTGTTGTTGTTGTTATAATTATCACTATTATTACTGTCACTGTTTCTTCTACTAATACTACTTCTATTACTTCAGCCACAAGATAACATTTATGTGTCACAAGTATCTCATTGTTTGTATGCTCTAAGTGCATTGCAATACAATTTAACACTCCTGCACTCAGATTCTCTGAACACAAACTGCCCCTAGATTTTGCATTCCACCATGAAATCAGGTCAGGCACACATGCTCAATGGCCTTTTTCTGCTTCTAAGTACATACCAGCAGCTATAATTACTTCCAGACACTCAGCAAGATTTGTTTCTCTAGCCTGATAGAGCTTTGACATGTGGTAGCAATTAATGATGGTCACAGCGTGATGAAAATCTACTGTGTGTAAATCCCAGGAAATCTGGGTTTGGGGATTGAAGGGGGGCAATTATTCAATCCCGGAAAATCCTGGTTTAAGAGGGACTAAGAGGGTTAAGTGAATGATTGACATTACCTCTTCAATATACACTCTACACTCTTACATACTGACACTGACTCTTACATACTGACATCAGTGGTGACTCCACTCTCCCCAAAAGTCCTTGGATGAGACTATAAACTGAGGCCCTGTGTGTGCAAACACAGGCAGAGTATCTTGTGCACATGTTAAATCCTGTTCCGCTTTTCATAAGAGTAGGCCATTGTGTGCCGGTGGGAACAGATGACAAGATAGACAAATTTGCATATACATGGGGACTGGATGTAAGAAAGCACAGAAGTGCTTATTCCATTATTCTTGATATAAAAGAATAAATAAAATAAATAAATAAATAAATGAATAAACATGAATGAGAAAGCACATACACACACAACACACACACACACACACACACACATACACACACACACACACCACACCACACCACAGCACAGCACAGCACAGCACAGCACAGCACAGCACAGCACAGCACAGCACAGCACAGCACAGCACAGCACAGCACAGCACAGCACAGCACAGCACAGCACAGCATAGCACAGCACAGCAACAGCACAACACAACACAACACAACACAACACAACACAACACAACACAACACAACACAACACAACACAACACAACACACACAACACACACACACACACACACACACACACACACACACACACACACACACACACACACCACCACACCACCACCACCACCACCACCACACCACCACACTCTTACATACTGACACCGAGTTAACATCAGTGCTGACTGGACTCTCCCCAAAAGTACATACAGAGGTGTTGCACCCAGGTGTGTACTGATTACCTGTCTGATGTGTGTGTGGGCAGGTGTTTGGACAGTCAGGACAGCACACTGCAGGAACTGACCACTCTGCTGAATCACCCCATGCTGACCCTGCTCCCCAAGGGAACAGAGTTTGAGGAATTCATCAAGGTAGGTAGTGTGAGGAGTGGGGTCAAGGAGGAACATTTAGTCTCTTCTTGCACAATCCATCGTGAACACTTTCACCAGCTTTGTCTTCAAACACTTGGTTTTGGATGCATGATAATCCATCATGAACACTTTCACTTGCTTTGTTTTTAAATATTATGCTTTTTGATGCATGATAATTTATTTTATTTTATCTATTTATTATCTTATTTATTCATTCTTTTAAGTCGAGGATAATGGGATAAGTGCTCATGTGCTTTTTTTCATCCAGTCCCTGTGTGCATGCAGTTGTGTAAATATTGTCATCTGTTCCCACCGGCACACGATGGCCTACTCTTACGAAAAGTGGAACAGGATTTAATGTGTGCACAAGATGTTCTGCGTGTGTTCACACACGGGGCCTCGGTTTAAAATCTCATCCGAAAGACTTTTGGGGAGAGTGGAGTCAGCACTGATGTTAACTCCAGTGGAAAAATTCCCTCCAGCAGGAATTGAACTTGGGTTGTCAAATTGCCAGCGCAATGTTCTGACCACTAGGCTATCCCGTCCCCTGGGAGGAAGAGTTAGTCTTCTTCTGCACAATCTATCATGAACACTTCCATTTTACTTCTTTTTTTCTTTTTAATACCACTTTAAATCACGGCAGATTTCTCTGCGTGAAATTTGGGCTGCTCTCCAGGGGAGAGTGTGTTACCACAAGAGCAGCACCACTTTTTTTTTTTTTTTTTTTTCTGTCAGTAACTGAATTTGTTTCCCTATCAGAGTGTCTTTGTTTTACAGAAGTTTGCCAGGGACTACTCTGTTGTTGCCATGGGTTCTTTTACATACGCTATATGATTTTTGTGTAACACATGGGACCTTGGTTTATCGTCTCATCCAAAAGACTAGCGCCCAGACCACCACTAAGGTCTAATGGATGGGGGAAAAGTTTTGGGCCCAAATGGGGTTCAAACCACCACACACCTCCAACCCAGACTTTACATTTTCTAGGCAGGCGCGTTACCACTAGACCACTGATCCACTTGCTTTGTTTTCAAATACTTAGTTTTTTGATGCATAATAATCCTCCATTGGCGCAACAGGGGCCTGTCAATATGATTAGCATCCCCATCTTTTTGAAACTCTGTGCTAGGAGTGTGCTCTTTTCTATCCCTCTCTTTGTTTCTGCCTTTTTCCATTCTCTTCTGGTCACCTCCTTCTTGTCCATTCCTCTGCCTTTTTTTTTGGAGAAAGATGTAAAATATAGCAAGTATCTCCCATGATGTACTGGCTTGACCTGTCAGGTGCTTTACTCATAGTCATGTGACAGACAACAAAAGTTGCTGTCTGAGTGTTCAGTGAAGAAGAAGATTATACATGCTGGTTCCTTGATAACAATTCATTTAATATTCCTCAGGATGTAAGGCTGAAATATTGAGGGCAGATTTCTCGATTGGAATTTATTATGATTTGATTGTACAAAGTACTGGATTTGTTTAGGTCTGGTTTTTTTTGTTCATGTGCTAGAGCTTCATGGTTCAGCAGTGGTGAGATTTTTCATATGTGACCATTTTTATCCACCATTAAGGTAGCCACATTCTCACTTCTTGGAACTGGATTGTTTAAAATTCAATCCCATGGGTCCATGAAGTTGTGGGTTTGAATCTCAGTGGCATCTGGTGAATTAAGGATGGACATTTTTACTATCTCCTTGGTCAACTTCAAGATCTGTCAGTGCCTTCATTCCCATTGTGTATATACATTTGCAGAAACAAGAACAGCAGCAGAAAAATTGGTACCTGCACTTGTCTTTCCTCACTACTTTTTCCTCAATAATACATTTGCAGAAAATGAAGTATGCACATTAAAGATCCCATAATTAATGTCAGTGTTTAATGAATTACAGAAACACAAACTTACCCAGCATACATCCCTGAAGTTGGAATGCAGCTACTTTCCTGGTGGGCAAAAACAGTTGTGAACCTCGCAGCTGTAACCGAGGAACAACAACAAAATAAACACTCTAAACGACCCATCACTTTCTCACCTCATGACAGTCTTCCTTCCTGAAGTCAGAATGCGGCTACCTAAATGGTGGGGAAAGAAGCAGTTGCACAGACAAAAATCTCACCATTAGTGAGATTAGACCTCTAGCCAAGAAACAGAAACAAGCCAAAACCAAAAAAAAAATATTCTCCTGTTACTGTTTCATGTAGTTCTGCTGTTATTGTTGCTGCTGCATTGCTGCTGCTGTTGTTGTTATTGTTTTATTTAATTAATTAATTTTTTATTATTCTTTCATTTCCAGGATTATGGAATAAGCACTCATGTGCTTTTTTACATCCAGTCCCCATGTGTATGCAGTTTTTGTAAATCTTGTCATCTGTTCCCACCGGCACACAATGGCCTACTCTTACGAAAAGCGGAACAGGATTTAACGTGTATGCAAGATGTTCTGCATGCGTTCGCACATGGGGCCTCGGTTTATACTCTCATCCGAAGGACTTATGGGGAGAGTGGAGTCAGCACTGATGTAAAATCCAGGGTAAAAATCCCCTTGATTTGAATCGAAACCGGGTCGTCAAATTGCTTGTTACTGCAAGCAAGTGCACTGTACATGGTCTGCATACTTGTTTGTTGTAGCTTGACCCAGAGCTGGGGAGGGAGGTGGTGGAGTGGGAGGACTGGCTGATCCTGTCTCCTCTGTCTCGCTCTCACACTGTGGCCCTGGCTGTGCCCCTGATTCACAACGACCACCCCTCACGCTGGGTCGTGAAAATGGTGAGAGAAAAGTGACTTCTTCTTCTTCTTGTTGCTGCTCTTGTTCTTGTTAATGTTGTAGTTGTTGCTGTTGCCATTGTTGTTGTTGCTGTTGTTGATGTTCTTCCTCTTCTTGTTCTTGTTCTTCTTGTTCTTGTTCTTGTTCGTCTTCATCTTCCTCCTCTCTTTGGGAGGACTGGGTGATCCTGTCTCCTCTGTCTCGCTCTCACACTGTGGTTCTGGCTGTGCCTCTCATTCACAACGACCGCCCCTCACACTGGGTCATGAAAATGGTGAAAAAAAGTGTCTTTTCCGTCTTGTTGTTGCTGCTCTTGTTAATGTTGTAGTTACTGCTGTTGGTGTTGTTGCTGTTGTTGTTTTTCTTGTTCTTGTTCTTGTTCTTCTGCTTGTTTTTATAGCTGAAACAGCAGATTTTTTCTCATATTTTTTATTGTTCTTGTTTTAGTTCTGTGCATTTTATCAAAATTGAATAGCTTATGGCTTCAGCTGTTTTTGCTTTAAAAAAAACAAAAAGATGAATCTAGGTATTTTATTTATTTATTCTTTTATATCGAGGATAATGAAATAAACACCCATGTGCTTTTTTTCATCCAGTCCTCGTGTGTATGCAGTTTTGTTAATCTTGTCATTTGTTCCCACTGGCACACAATGGCCTCCTACTCTTACAAATAGCGGAACAGAATTTAGCATGTGTGCAAGATGTTCTGCATGCATTTGCACATGGGGCCTCGGTTTATGGTCTCATCTATAGGACTTTTGGGGAGAGTGGAATCAGCACTGATGTTAACTCCAGGGGAAAAATCCCCTTGAACGGGAATCAAACCCGGGTCATCAAATTGTGAGCGCAGTGTTCTGACCACTAGGCTATCACCTCCCTCCTATTTTACAGAAAGCTCCTTTGTAAGGTGATTGTGTGATTATGTCGTCTGTGTTAGTATCAAAGTTTCCCCCAAGGGATGCTAGGGGTCTCTCAGTATAAATAGCACCCACTAGAAATTCTGTGCTAGGAATTCCCTCTTTTCTATCCCTCTCTTTGTTCCTGCCTCCTCTTTGTCTTTCTATCACCTCTTCCTTGTCTATTTTCTGCCTTCTTGGTCCATTCTCCTGCCTCTTGTTTTTTTCAGAAAGACTTATTAGATAACAACTCTCTCCCATGCCAAAGTTGGACGTGCAGTGCTTGACTCCAATCTATTTTTACCACCTCTCCAATCTATTTTTGCTCATATGACAGACAACAATAGCTGTTGTCTGAGTGTTTGAAGAAAAAGAAGAAGAAGAAGTATCAAACTGCAGCAAAGAAGCAAGATGTCTGGCAGGTTTATTTATTTATTTATTTATTTATTTATTCTTTTATATTGAGGATAATGGAATAAGCACTCACATGCGCTTTTTTTTTTACATCCAGTCCCTTTGAGTATGCAGTTTTGTTAAAAATTTGTCATCTGTTCCCACTGGCACACAATGGCCTACACTTACAAACAACGGAACAGGATTCAACATGCGCGCAAGACGTTCTGCGTGCGTTTGCACAGATGATCCAATGGTCTGACTCCTCACAGCCGTCAGTTTTCCCTCTTTCAGCTACTCTCAGCTGCTACCCATTTCATTCTATCCCAGTCCAGCTGGTGCTGATTATAGCAGGAATGGACCACTGTTGGTCTTGGTAAAAGAAAGGGGCGCTCTAATTTTAGCACTGGGCCCTTGACTGAGTTATGCTGGATCTGCACCCAAAATACATTTGCATACAGGGAAAAAGAAAAAAAAAGGGGTAGGCGTTGCACTTGTGGCGACGCGCTCTCCCCAGGGAGAGAGAGCAGCCCAAATTTCACGCAGAGAAATCTACTGTGACATAAAATGGTACAAAGTACAAAATACAAATACACTGACTCCTGTGTTATCTCATGTTCCACATAAAGTGGTACAAAATACAAAATACAAATACACTGACTCCTGTGTTATCTCATGTTCCACATAAAGTGGTACAAAATACAAAATACAAATACACTGACTCCTGTGTTATCTCATGTTCCAGACAGCACTGCAAGATGACGACAATCAGCTGTGTATGCTGCGCAAACTGCGAGGATTGCAGCATCCCACATCATCGGCCACATCTGGGCAGCTTCCATCGACATCCAGCATGCACTGGTCATCTGCACTGAGTATCTGCCCGGTGAGTTCACAGCCACCATTGTTCAGTTGATGTGGAGTCTTCCTCTTCTTCTCTCATTCGCTTTAATTTGTCAGATGTGTCTGTGAAAAATAATGGCATGTCCTTTCCGGCTCCTCTCATGGGTCGTACAGCTTGTTCTGTAGGGTTACCTCCGTTGGCCACACTTTCTTCCTCAGGTCACTGAATAGTGTACACCCTTGAAGGATGTGCTCACCTGTCTGGTTTTCTTTACCACAGGCACACAGGGGAGAAGGAGCAAGTTTCAGCTTTGTGGACATATGGTGGTTTAGGCTGTTGTGCCCAGTGTGGAGTCTTAGAATTATGACTTGTTCTCCTCTTTTGAGGTGGTGGTAGTCATCCTTTTCTACTCTAGGTCGGCCATATATTTGATGATCGTCTTCTTTTCATGGAAGGTGAGACTCTGCAAAACCACCACACTTCCATCTCCATTGGTGGAAGACCCCTTTGCAACCTCAGATTTGCAGATGACTTTGACCTCATGGGCAGAAGCAAACAAGAACTGCAAATCCTCACAGACAATTTAACAGATCGAGCGAGCGCATAC
>CM060327.1:39515848-39520848 GCA_030674155.1 Stramonita haemastoma | reverse complement strand
CTTTAAAGCATTTTACAAAACAAGAGCATTGCATCAAAATTACAAAACTGCACAAAGTCCAGCTTTGGAAGCATACTACCCATTAACTACTGTCAGGTAAATCAAAAAGATTTTCAGTGTCCATTTTTCGTATATTCTTTATTTGACACACAGACAGAACAGTTCATGGGGTGTTCATTGCTCTGACTTTGGGTGATGTATGATGCCAGATGGTATGTTCATGTTTCCTTGACCCGTGAACATTAACATCAATTACAGGGTCTTGAGTGTGCATACTTCATCATCTGCATGTGTGTACATATGGAACTATAGGGCACTGGCAGGTCTGCCCTTGAAGTTGACCTGGGAAGATCATTAAAATCCCTACCATTGATTTAGCAGAGGCTGCTGAGATTTGAACCCAAGACTTTACAAGTAATATACAATACAGAAGAACTAATGCACTTACTCTTGTTCCTTAATTAATGAAGAATTTAACAATCCTGTCTCAATTCCAACCACTAGTAAATTGTAGCTTTAAAAATGTGTTACCAGAACTCAGGTGTCTGTTCTTGCTAGTTGTGGTTTTTTACGACCTTTGTAGAGAAATGCTCAACGTTGTTATAGATGGATGGATGGAGGCAGGGAGGGAGAGGTGGGTGGATGGATGGGTGGATGGGTTGGTGGGTGGATGGATGGGTGGTGAGTGGATGGATGGATGGGTGGTGGGTAAGGGTGGGTGGATGGATGGGGGAGGGTAGAGGGTGGGTGGTGGTGGATGGAGAGAGGGAGGGAGGGGTGGGTGAGTGGATGGATGGATGCATGGATGGGTGGGTGGGTGGATGGATGGATGGGCGGTGGATAGAGGGGTGGGTGAGTGGATGAGGGGTGGGTGGTGTATGGGTGGGCGGTGGTAGAGGGGTGGTGAGGGGTGGATGGTGGATGGATGGATGGATCAGGGGCTGTCCTCAAGACTGGTGCTGACGTGTTATGTATCTCCAAGTCGATCTGTCTTGGACCAGTCACATGCACTCAGCCAGCCTACTGCCTGTCCAGTCTTTGACATCCTCTGTCCATTGACACCTTGCTCTTACCTCTCTTTCCTTCCTGCCACTCTCATGGTCAGCATTGTTTTGGGGCAGGCAATCATGTCTCGTTATATTATGGCCAAAGAAAAACCACCACAAAATCCCACAACAGTGTAACGGTTATGGTTTATGCAAAATATATTGTGTACATTAAAACATCTGTACGTAAGCATTTGTTTGGCTTTTGTTTGTTTGGATGGTTAATTGGTTAGTTGGTTGGTTTGTTGGTTGGGTGGGTTGGGTGGATGGGCATGCGTTGATTGGTTGGTTAGTTAATGGCTTGTTTTAAAGTACCATGGACAGCATGCCATGTTATTTCAGGAATATCCTGATGAGAGACAGGTTCATCATGTCAAATGTGTGTGTGTGTGTGTGTGTGTGTGTGTGTGTGTGTGTGTGTGTGTGTGTGTGTGTCTAAATCACCTCAATGTGAATAGACATTTAGTCCATTAAACAAACAAACAAACAAACAAACAAACAAACAAACAAACAAACAAACAAACAAACACACACACACTCACACACTCACACACACACACACACACACACACACACACACACACACACCACCACACACTCACACACACTCACACACACACACACACACACACACACACACACTCACACACACACACCACACACACACACACCTACGCACGCACGCAGCACACACGCACACCCCCGCCCCATATCAATCAAGGAGCACAAGCAGAGTCTCTGGCTGACAGAGAAAAAAAGAGATGCGGACATTAATTTTATTCATAAAGGCCACAGCCCCTCAGAAAGGGAATAAACATAATGATAATATCCTGACATAAATTGCAACAACATTTGCTGTTCATGTTAACACTGTGTTTCTTATCGTAAATGCTTTGTGTAAGTACAATGCTAAATGCCTTCTTATATTTGTTTTATTTGTTGCGGTCAGAAACAAGGTTGCGAGTGATACTTGTATGGGATAATGTGCTTTTTGGAATAATTTAATCCAGGAAATGAAAGAACAATTTCCCCCCCCTTTTCTTGTGACTCTAAGAGAGAGAGAGAGAGAGAGAGAGAGAGAGAGAGAGAGAGAGAGAGAGAGAGAGAGAGAGATAGTTTGGGCGACAAACTATGAACATTAGCCACAAACACTTGAAACAAACATCAAATGACCTTTTGCCAAGTCGTTCACCTTCACATTCCACGTTTCTAAAGTACACAATACTCTTAATACAGGTGTGTGTAATGTTTATAAATGATATCGCACGCTGTAACAGCTTGACATAACAAACTGGCTGAGATCTCTCCAGCTGAGATGCATTATTGAGGAAGAAGTAGGCCTAGTTGAGGAAAACAAGTGCAGGTAACCACTTACAACTGCTCCTCGTTTTGAAAATGATTTATCAAAGATTCAATTAAAAGAAAAAAGTAACAACAACAACAACAACAACAATTATACATATAATGTCTTTCGATGACAGCATTTTAGGCATTTCTGTGTCAGAACCATGCCTTTGGCCTGACCTAATTCGAGTTTTGACTCCTAGGTGAGCCTTCTTCAAGGTCCTCGCGTGATTGAAGCTTCACCGGCTGTGATAGCTGAAGTGCATTGGGATATGGATGGACATGTAGGCTACTATGTACTGCATCTTTTCTATTGTGTACTTCACCTGCCATGTCTTAGACTCTGACTCAAAGAGAGGTTTTTTAGACTCTGACTCAAAGAGAGGTTTATTGACTGTCAGAGCTGCAAACACGCACACACGCACGCACATGTACGCCCGCACGCACGCGTGCGTGCGCACACACACATACACAAAGGAACACCAGGTGCAATGCTTTGTCATCCCTTTTATCAAATGCCATAATTTTTCTACTCTTTCACAACAGATGATGCGTAGTTTTTCAACTTTTTGTGTTGTTGGTTTTTTTTTTTTTTGCCGTGTGGCAAGATTTTATACTTGTGTTCATACATAGACACACAGAGAATGGCTGCCTACCAAACTGACCTACTAACACACCTTGACTGCCTCATGGAACCCCCCCCCCCCCCCCCCGGGAGAAGTCTTGTAAAAAGTAATATCAGTGATGCGTTAAGACCCAAACTGAAGTGAGAGAATAAACATGTAGACACGCAGACCCTCTGTTACTCTAGTCTGACCAGGTTTAGTCAGATGTACTCAGTGCACGACATACTTCGCACACACAGTCAGAGGCAACACTAGAGTGACAATAAACTCGGGCCACTTTTGCTATGCAAAAAAACACACAAAAAAAGGTAAACGTGTTTCCATAACCTTTGTGGTCGTATGGGAGCGAGGCGTCCGAGACCTCAGCTTCTCTAGGGGCCAGCATATTGAGGGCGGCGCCCATCTCCTCTCCCTCCTTAGCTATGCAGCCCCGGTAAATATATAGACCACCCACTGACAAAGTTCTGACTGTAGGCCAGTAGTTGCTCCAGACTTCAGCTAGTATAAGAGAGGCAGGTGATTGCTCATATTGGAGAAAAACCCCAAGCAAACTAGAACAAAACAACAACAAAAACAGAACAAAACAGGAGCCCCTTTTGGGGGGGGCCTATGAAGAAAAACACGGAGTACCCATTTATAAAGAGAGGGTAAAGAAAAACATGAAGTACCCATTTCTTAAGAGAGAGAGAGAGAGAGAGAGAGAGAGAGAAGAGAGAGAGAGAGAGAGAGAGAGAGAGAGAGAGAGAGAGAGAGAGAGAGAGAGAGAGAATGGTGCTCCAAGCAACTGAGGTCGCCAAAAAAAAAGACTCAACCTAAAACAACAGAGCTGAAAAATTGGTGTCTTTCTCTCTAGCACTTGTTTTGCTGTATTCTTTAAACTGGTGGCTGAGATGGTGATGCTAAACTAAGTGATGCCCATTCTTGCCAAAGCTCAAGAGAAACCTGTCTGTATCTTTGCCGTAGTGGTGGTGGTAGTTTATGGAGCTTCCAGTGGGCGGACATTTCCACTTAATGTGCACACATATTTAACTCTTTTTCCATTGATTGTAACGCAAATGCACTCGGATGTCGTCACCTGAATTGAAATAAATTGTATTGCGCGGTATGTTGCTGATTGCGTTCTCGTAGTAGCTGTCTCTTCTTGCTTTCTATCTAACTTTCAGTCTGTCTGTCTGTCTGTCTGTCTGTCTGTCTGTCTGTCTGTCTCTGTGTCTGTCTCTGTGTGTGTGTGTGTGTGTGTCTCTCCTCTCTCTCTCTCTCTCTCTCTCTCTCTCTCTCTCTCTCTCTCTCTTTTTCTTTCTTTGAGAGAGAGAGGGAGACAGAGAGAGATACAGAGACAGTCAGAGACAGAGATAGAGAGAGACAGAAAGAGATAGAGATAGAGATAGATAGATAGATAGATAGATAGATAGATAGATAGATAGATAGATAGATAGATAGAGGGAGAGATAGAGAGACAGAGACAGAGGATAAAAAGTAAGGAAAGAGAAACAAAGAGAGGGATAGAAAAGGGTACATTTCTCGCACATAATCTTAAGGTGAAGAGGATGCGATTTACAGAGAAAGAGCAGCTGGTATCCCCACGGGAGTGACCCCCTGTGCCTGTTACACTATGTAGCAGATTGCGCCAGCACCAGGAAGAAATCAACACATAACTATGTGAAAAGTGTCGAATATCTTCACACATAACTGTGTGAAAGGTGTCGAATATCTTCTTCTTCATCGGCGCAAACAGCAACTCTTACTTTTCGTAAGAGTTGGCCATTGTGCGCCGGAGGGAACAGATGACAAGATTTACCAAACTGCATACACACGGAGGCTGGGTGTAAAAAAGCACATGAGTGCTTACTCCATTATCCTCAATATAAAAGAATAAATAAATAAAAGAATAAATAAATGAATAAATGAATAAATAAATAAATGAATAAGTAAATAAATAAATTCCTGAGGCCCAAACAAATGCTGCCGTGTGCTGAAGGCCCCC
>CM060327.1:39498348-39500848 GCA_030674155.1 Stramonita haemastoma | reverse complement strand
GTGGTGTGGGGAGTGTGGTGTGGTGTGGTGTATGTGGGGGGTGGGGTGTGGTGGTGGGGGGGTGGGTGTGTGGTGGTGTGTGTGTGTGGTGTGTGTGTGTGTGTGTGTGTGTGGTGTGGTGTTGTGTGGTGTGGTGTGGTGTTTTATGGTGTATATTTATTTATTTATTCTTTTATATCGAGGATAATGGAATAAGCACTCATGTGCTTTTTTTGCATCCAGTCCCCGTGTGTATGCAGTTTTTTAAAAAATCTTGTCATCTGTTCCCACCGGCACACAATGGCCTACTCTTACGAAAAGCGGGAACAGGATTTCACGTGTGCTCAAGATGCTCTGCGTGCGTTCACACGCGGGGCCTCGGTTTATAGACTCATCCGAAGGACTTGTGTGGAGAGTGCAGTCAGCACTGATATTAACACAAGGAGAAAAATCTACCCGAACGGGAATCGAACCCGGGTCGTCAAAGTACGTGTGTGTGGTGTTGTGTTGTGTGTGTGCGCGTACATACGTGCGTGCGTGCGTATGCGCGCGCGTGTGCGTGCATGTGTGTGTGTGTGTTGTGGTGGTGTGGTGGTGGTGGTGGTGGTGGTGGTGTGTGTGTGGTATGGTGTGGTGTGGTGTAGTGTGGTGTGGTGTTGTGTTGTTGTGTTGTGGTGGTGGTGGTGGTGGTGTGTGTGTGGTGTGGTGGTGGTGGTGGTGGTATGTGTGTGTGTGGTGTGTGGTGTGGTGTGGTGTGGTGCAGTGTGGTGTGGTGTTGTGTTGTGTTGTTGTTGTGGTGGTGGTGGTGGTGTGTGTGTGTGTGTATGGTGTGGTGTGGTGTGGTGTGGTGATGTGTTTGTATGTGTGTGTGTGTGTTAATGGGAAAAAAGTGTTAGGACACATTGCTCAACAGATGATCAGATCAGAGAAGTGAAGAGATGAAAAGTTAAGAAAGAAACAAAGAGAGAAGAGTTTTGAAGAGATAAGGAGAGGAGACAAGGAAAGACAAGAGCTTGAAGAGATGAGAAGAGAGAACAGAAAGAGAAGAGAACAGAGCAGAACAAAACAGAACATAAAAGAGCAAGCAGAGCAGAGCAGAACAGAGCACAGCACAGCACAGCACAGCACAGCACAGCACAGCACAGCACAGCACAGCACAGTACAGTAACAGAACAGAGCAGAGTAGAGCAGAGCACAGCAGAACAGATAGAGCAAGCAGAGCAGAGCAGAGCAGAGCAGAGCAGAGCAGAGCAGAGCAGAACAGAGCAGAACAGAGCACAGCACAGCACAGCACAGCACAGCACAGGCACAGCACAGCACAGCACAGTACAGTACAGCAGAACAGAGCAGAGTAGAGCAGAGCACAGCAGAACAGAATAGAGCAGAGCAGAGCAGAGCGAGCAGAGCAGAGCAGAGCAGAGCAGAGTAGAGTAGAGCTAAGCAGAGTAGAGTAGAGTAGAGTAGAACAGAGCAGAACAGAGTAGATCAAAATAGAGTAGAGCAGAGCAGAGTAGAGTAGATCAGACTAGAGTAGATCAGAGTAGAGCAGAATAGAACAGAGCAGAGCAGAGCAGAGCAGAATAGAACAGAGCAGGGATCTAAAGAATGTACGGACAGGGTAGATAGGGCGACAAAACAGCAGAACAGACCGTTCCCCAGCTTAACACCCTGCGGGTCACCTACAATAATATGCACTCTGTCTCACTCATCCCAGCTGAGAATCACTGTGAGACTGTAAGTTACTAGTACATGGTATGACTGTTTTCAAGCACATCGCCACATAGGCAAGCATACTCCGATTTCAGACGACCTTTTCATTTTCTCCTGTAGAAAAGAGCGCAGGTTGTTAGGCTAAGAGCTTGTGGCTGAAAACGATCTCAACGTAAAACAAACATTTTTTAATTTACTTTTTTTTCGTTCCTCGGGAAGAACTCGGAAGTTCACCAATGGTGAGATTTTGCGTACGTGCCCGTTTTCAGCCATCAGTAAGGTAGCCGCATTCCGACATCGGGGATAAGGCCTTATTGTAGTGTTGGCCTCAGCACTTAAAACTGACATCGATAACTAACATAGCTTCTGACCTGGGCCCAAGGTGTGTGTGGGTGAAGGAAATCCAGCCTGCAGGGAATCAACAGGGCAAACCTGTTGTGCAGGTGCCCCTGGCTCACTCACTGTAAGCTTTTAGCCTACAGCCCTTGCAAAACAGCCCCTTTTTCTATCAGGTATCAAAGTCGATTTTGTGCATACGTTCATACTTCTATGTTTTATTTGCGTTTGTCAATCATTCTTCATGAATATCATATGTTGGTGACAAATACTGTACACTTAGATTAAAAAAAAAAGCAGCATAAGTTCGAAAATTGTACAAAACTTGTTGGTTTTATTTTTTTGGTTTAAACGGGGTTTGTTTATTTAAAAAAAACGATCTTAACCAAACTAAAAAAATCTATATTTTGTTTTAGTTTTTAGCAGTACACACTAGGCAAAAAAGAACTGTGGACAATGAACAATGAGCATAGTT
>CM060327.1:39480848-39483348 GCA_030674155.1 Stramonita haemastoma | reverse complement strand
AAACAGCATCAACAAGCAAGTTGAGCAAAAATCCTGACAGTTTGCATGATCAAACAGAAACAAATTCAGACTTACTTTAAAATACATCTTTCTTTTTTTCTTTTCTTTTCTTCTTTTATTTCGAGGATGATGGGATAAGAACTCATGTGCTTTTTTACATCCAGTCCCCGTGTGCATGCAGTTTTGTAAATTCTGTCATCCGTTTCCATCGGTACACAATGGTCTACTCTTTCGAAATGCAAAACGGGTTCTAACGTGTGCGCAAGATGTTCTGCATGCGTTATCACACGGGGCCTAGGTTTACAGTGTCATCCGAAGTACTTTTGGGGAGAGTGGAGTCGGCACTGATCTTAACTCCAAAGGAAAAATCCTCTCTGGAAATGATTCGAGCAGATCACGAGCGCATCACTGACCACCAGGCTATCCTGTCCCCCAATATTGTTCACTTGATTTTTAAATCTGAAAGAACCCAACTTTACGTCCAATAGTTTCATCTGTCCCTTGTCAGTCCTAAGCCCAATTGCAAACCCATATGCATTTTATTTATCATGGAAAGGGAACTGAACAACTCAAACTAATACAAGAAAAAATACAAAAGTTTGCCAAGAAAGCTTCTTACTAAACTGTTATTTATTTCCAGCATAATCGCATTATTAAGCAATATTTGTCCAAATGACATTAATTCAAGCGTTATATTGCGCAAATTGCACACTGTAACGATGAGTACTATTATATTTCGACTTTTGTTTGTATAAACAAGAACTTGAACAAATTATGGTATTAAAAGTCTTTAATTTTAAACATTACCAGCAGTCTTCTTCCTGTGCAAACGCAGATGAAAATGGAAGTCTAAAAAATTATGTCTCCCTGTATAGTTCCTCTGTAAGCAGGATGTTGCTGCAACATCCCTCTGTTATTAGATGACAGACTAGGATTTACAGAACCCCCCTCTTTTGCAATCGCCAGCAGTAATCATGTACAATTGGCCGGTTTGTGCAGGGTCAAAACAATGTAGCCTGTAGCCACTTTGCCTCTACCTGCTTCAATCATCCCCAGATAGACATTTTGGGGAGGAAAATTGAAATCAGAAGTAGATGAAATTGCATTGCCAGTAGCGGCCTTCCTTATATGTCCGGTTCTGGCGGTAAACAGAATCAATACGGGTAGTACTCTTGCACTGCGAGCAACGGCTATTGTGTTCTGGGCATTTCAGGCAGGGTTGGGATGGGTGAGAACCTTGATGAACCGGAATAGTTTTTGTAAATAACTACTTAAAAATCAATCACAGCCACATGGCCTATTGTAACAGTAAAGTATATGCTAGTCTTCACATACCAAAAAGTGAAAAAGTGGCCGATAGCCGCTTCTGGCAGGTATACAAAATAATACAAAATAATTGTCTCCATGCCCTGTGTTTCAGTGGGGTGGCATTACAATACATTGGCAAATGCATCACTGCAGATCAGCCCATGTGTTTCTGCCCCTTCAATTCACACCCGGTGTGTGGAACGAACCAGGTCACCTACGAAAATGAGTGCCAGCTGATTTGCCAGTAAGCCTCTTTCCGTTTTTGTCTGTCTGCATGTCTGTCTCTGTCTGTCTGTCTGTTCGTCTTTCTCTCTGTCCGTCTGTCTATGTGTCTGTTTGCCTGTCTGTTTATCTGTCTGTTGGTCCATCTTTCTGCCTCTTTTGAGACTTATTGTATTGTATTGCATTGCCTTGTCTGTCTGCTGATCTGTTGCATGGGTAACAGCTTGTCCTCATTACTTACTTACCAGGCTTTGCATTCTAGAGCCTAGAGCACAACCCCATAGTCTTCCAAGACTGACGGACGCCTACCACTACCTCTAGATCACTGATCCACATCTTTCGCAACTTACCAGTTGAAGTGGATCGTTGTTTGCCATCGTAAGAGAAACAAAAAAGTTAAAAAGTTAAAGTCTGTCCCGAACCTAAGGCTCATGAAGCCGGTGCTTATCCCGGTTTCTGTGGCGTTAAGCGACTTAGAGTCATAGACTCCCCCCCTGGATAGGACGCCAGTCTATCGCAGGGTTAACCCCCAACACAAGGTTGGTACCCCTTTTACACCTGGGTGGGGTGAGAAAATAGCCGTAAAGTGCCTTTTCCAAGGGCACAACGCCATAGCCGAAAGCTGGGATGGAACCCGCAACCTTTAGATTACGAGTCCAACGCCCTAACCACTAGAATACAGTGGCGGCTAAGAGAAACAAAAGATTGTTATAAATGTTGTATGCTTCAAATTACAGAGGAATTCGGTTTCATTATGGAATGGCCAAGATATATCAATTTGCAAAACAGACTTTTGCCCCCCCCCCCCCCCCCAACCCAAAGTCTGGTTTTATCATGGAATGACGATATATCAATTTTCAAAACAAATCTTTACCGAAACTTCCTCTTCTTTGTCGAAAGCTCAGACAGCAACAATTGTCTGTCTTGCGAGCGAAAATGCGTTACACTGCCGTTAAGCGACTGCAAGTCG
>CM060327.1:39473348-39475848 GCA_030674155.1 Stramonita haemastoma | reverse complement strand
CACACACACACACACACACACACACACACACACACACACACACACACACACACACACACACACACATATATATATATATATATATATATATATATATATATATATATATATATATATATATATATAATATATATATATATATATATATATACCACACGCACACAAGGAAAATAATGCATGGTTCCTTAAAAATCGTTTAACACACACACATACAAACCTATATCAATTCCCTCCTCCAAAACAAGTACGGTGCATACAAAGAAAAACAATACATTACAAAGCAATGGATTCGAAGCAGAAAGGAAAGACAATCACATTAATTTCCTTCCTTTTTCTCAGTCCATCACTCCCAAACACTTGTGTTTTATAGATTTACACAAAATCATGTCAGCATTCTATCAAATAAGTGCATTCAGGTACATAAAAAAATCGCAACTAACTTGAGCACCAGCTCATCAATTGTATAATTAAAAAATCAATCAATAATTTTTTAAAATTAAAAAATTATTTTAAAAAATAATAAATAATAAATGAAATATACATATATATAACAAACAAACAAACAAAAAATAATAATAATAATTTATTAAAAAAAAAAAAAAATCCCACAAAAAGCACATACAAGAAAAAAAATCAACATTTCCTATAACTAAATATCTCATGTACTGTATCAACACACACACACACACACACACACACACACACACACACACACACACACACACCACACCACACCACACCACACCAGAACCAACATCCAAACCAAAGAGAAATCAAACAGATAAAATCAGGCAACCCCCCCCCCCCCACTATAAAATTTTAAAGCCCAACCAAACAACATCAGCATCAACAACAAAAATAACCACACACCAAACCACTCACACACACACACACACACACACACACACACACACACACACCACACACACACACACGCACGCACGCACGCACGCACGCACGCACGCACGCACGCACGCACGCACGCACACAGCAAAATCAACCATCAAGGTCTAATATCTTATCAAGTCATCAGCAGATCAGTATCCCTTAAAAGTAACATCAAGAGATGAATATAAATGACCATATAATCTGTGGTCATACCATATTTATAATGATAATAATGACTATCAGTGATACATTCATCTCTCTGTCCCTCGCACACATGCTACATGTAACATTTTTAATTCAGTTGTAACACTAGGCCACAATACAAGTACGTTGGAATGAAACAGTAATGAGTGTTATATCACAAGCAAATGTACACGTTTACAAGTCTTGTTCTATACACTTATCTATGAAATATTTTTTTAGATGTGCTTTAAAATTATCTTTGTTTTTGATACATTTCAAATTTTTTGGTAGCTTATTCCATAGGTCGCTACCTGAACATAGTAGGCTTGATTTATATAGATTATTTCTGGGTCTTGGAAATGTTAGCAAATGGTTGTGTCTGTGTTGATTGATTTTGAAAGTATTGGTAATCTTGGGAGGTGCAGTTTGGTTAACAACTTTTTGCATAAACATGGCTTTATTGAAGGAAAGTCTGTTTCGAAAAGTCAGGACGTTTATTTTCTTATAATCCTCAACTGTCAGGGTACTTGATTTTAACAGGACAAGTTTTACTGCTCTTTTATATAAACGATGAATGAATTTCAAGTTCGTTTCGCTACAGGTATCCCATATAGTTGATGCATAGTCAATAATAGGTAGAATATGACAACAAAAAAACAGTTTTCGAGAGTGATGATTCAAAAAGTGTTTGATTTTCGATAATTGACGTAACCTGTGAGCTATGCGCTTTCCTAGTGACACAATGTGATCAGTCCAAGTCATATTTTTTTCAATGGTGACACCTAAAAGTTTATGAGAGCCAACTTCTTCAATTATTCTGCTATCAAGTAACAGAGGTAGGAACTTATCTCTCATTTTTTGTCTTTTCTGTCTTGCTGATACATACATGCACTTTGTTTTTTGTGCATTTAAGGACATATGGTTTAACTGAGTCCAAGTAATCAATTTGTCAATGCTAAATTGAAGTTTGTGAGATAAGCTGCAAGGGTCTGAATCACTACAAAGTAGAGTGGTATCGTCAGCAAACATTTCACAGCTACATTGAATAAAACAGGGTAAGTCATTTACAAAGATTGAAAACAAGAGAGGTCCCAATACTGAGCCTTGTGGTACCCCATAGCTAATAGGTAGTAGTGCTGATGTTTGATTATTAACAGTTACGAGCTGTTGCCTATCTGACAGAAAACTTCTTAGAAGCTGAATAATTTCAGGTGTCAGTTTGTACATTTCTAATTTGCGTAATAACAGAGAATAATCAATCACATCAAATGCTTTTTCAAAGTCAACTCTGTGTGTGTGTGTGTGTGTGTGTGTGTGTGTGTGTGTGTGTGTGTGTGTGTGTGTGTGTGTGTGTGTGTGTGTGTGTGTGCGTGCGTGCGTGTGTGTATGTGTGCGTATGTTTTATTTATTTTTTATTTTATTCTTTTAT
>CM060327.1:39468348-39470848 GCA_030674155.1 Stramonita haemastoma | reverse complement strand
CAAGATCAAAGGGACTTGCAAAAACAATATTGCAAAGCATGGAGGAGACTGATTGTCAAGTCTTCAGGGGTGCCCCCCACGGTGGCCAGACCAAGGGATATATATATATATATATATATATATATATATATATATATATATATATATATATATATATATATATATATATATATATATATATTATATATATATATATATATATATATATATATATATAGTAGGCACTCATCAGTCTCGGAAGACTATGGAGTTGCGCTCTAGTCTTTAGAGCGCAAAGCCTGGGCAAGTATGTATGGAGGGCAAGCTGTTACCCATGCAGCAGACCCCCCCTCTCCACGCCACTGGAATGATCCATTGGAAAGGTAATGACCGATACGAATGGTTCCAGTACCATCGCAGGAGCCACCAGAACGTTGCCATATAGCCTACAGCCCCTAGCCGCCCTGGGACTCCAACCCCCCGATTTTTCCTCAGGGATGGTGTCTAAACACGACACCTGTGTGCATGCTGGTTTTTTTATATGATAATTTTGTCATCCGTTCCTACCGGCACACGATGGCCTGCTCTTCCGAAAGGCGGAACAGGGTTTTAACGTCTGCGCAAGATGTTCTGCGTGCGTTCGCACACGGGGCCTCAGTTTATAGTCTCATCCGAATGACTTATATATATATATATATAGTTTTATATATATATATATATATATATATATATATACCATAAAGGGTACAAACTTGGAAACTTACGAACTTTCTGATGAGCTACTCTGACGTCGGAATATGTTTAGCTGAGGCTAGCAAGCAGACCTGTAGAGTTACAAGCACAGGAGAAAACCAGGCACTGTGCACTATATCCAATATGGCTATGCAAAAAAAAAAAAAAAAAGAAGAAGAAGAAGAAGGGGGGAAGAAGAAGAAGAAGAAGAAGAAGAAGAAGAAGAAGAAGAAGAAGAAGAAGAAGAAGAAGAAGAAGAAGAAGAAGAAGAAGAGAGAACAAGAACAAGAACAAGAACAACAAGAAACAAAGAACCCTTTATTGTCAGCGTACAAAATCTCTCTCTCTCTCTCTCTCTCTCTCTCTCTCTCTCTCCTCTCTCTCTCTCTCTCTCTCTCCTCTCTCTCTCTCTCTCTCTCTCTCTCTCTCTCTCTCTCTCTCTCCTCTCTCTCTCTCTCTCTCCTCCTCCTCTCTCTCTCTCTCTCTCTCTCTCTCCCTCTCTCCCTCTCTCCCTCCCCCCTCTCTCTCTACCTCTCTCTCTCTCTCCACCTCCCTCTCTCTCTCTCTCTCTCTCTCTCTCTCTCTCTCTCTCTCTCTCTCTCTCTCTACTCTCTCCCTCCCTCTCTCTCTGTTAAATCCTGTTCCGCTTTTCGTAAGAGAAGGCCATCGTGTGCCGGTGGGAACAGATGACATTTACAAAACTGCATACACACGGGGACAGGATGAAAAAAAGCACAAGAGTGCTTATCCCATTATCCTCGATATAAAAGAATAAATCAAATCAAATCAAATCAAATCAAATCAAATCAAATCTCTCCTCTCTCTCTCTCTCTCTCTCTCTCTCTCTCTCTCTCTCTCTCTCTCTCTCTCTCTCTCTCTCTCTCTCTCTCCTCTCTCTCTCTCTCTCTTCTCTCCTCTTCCCTCCCTCCTCTCCCTCCCTTCTCCCCTCTCTCTCTCTCTCTTTGTACTCTCTCTCTTTCTACTCTCTCTCTCTCCCTCCCTCCCTCTCCACCCCCCTCTCTCCCTCCCTCTCTCCCTCCCTCCCTCCCTCTCCCCCCTCCCCCCACCTCCCTCTCTCCCCCACCTCCACCTCCCCCTCCCCCTCCCCCCCCCAATCTCTCACCCCCCCTCTCTCTCTACCCTGTTGCAGAGGGGTAGGACTGAATAGCCCGGGTCTATGCCCTCCTAGGCAGCAGCCTGAACACCAGAGCTACGAGGAGTGCATCAAGACCTGCAGCTGCTTCCTCTATCCGCTCTGCGGGGCGGATGGGGCCACCTACAACGATACCTGTCAGCTTAAGTGTCGGTGAGTGAATGAGGGAGTGAGGGAGGGAGGGAGGGGGTGAGGGAGGGAGGGGGTGAGGGAGTGAGGGGGTGAGGGAGGGAGGGAGTCCACTGGTGATGGTGAGTGGTGGTTGGTGGTTGTGGTTGGTGATGGTGATTAGTGGTTGGTGGTGGTTGGTGGTGGTTGGTGGTGGTGATGGTGGTTGGTGGTGGTTAGTGGTGAGGGTTGGTGGTGGTTGGTTGGTGGTGAGGGTTGGTGGTGGTTGGTGATGGTGGTTGGTGGTGGTTGGTTGTTGTTGTGGTTGTGGTGATGGTGGTGAAAGTGGTGGTGATGGTCGTGGTGGTGGTAATGGTAGTAATGGTGATGGTGGTAGTGGTGGTGGTTGGTGGTTGGTGGTTGGTGGTGGTGGTTGGTGGTGGTGGTTGGTGGTGGTGGTTGGTGATAGTGATGGTGGTGAAAATATGATAATACTGGCAAGGGCAGCATTTATGTTGATAGTGACGA
>CM060327.1:39458348-39463348 GCA_030674155.1 Stramonita haemastoma | reverse complement strand
TGTTTGCCCTCAAGAAATTTCTAGGAGTTAATGTTCAAGCCCTGGGACACTTGGTTTATGGGGAAACTGTAAGGTTTTCTTTATTTGTAAAGACCCATTTTCCATGCATCACATTCTGTCTGAGACTTACTACCCTGTAGAATCATAGACTCCCCAAGAAAGCATGAAAGAAAAATGATGAGATGGGAAGAAGACGACAATGAAAGATTCAACTTAAAACCAAGTTCACAGTTGCTGGAGAAAAGGCAAGGAGAATGGACCAAGAAGACAGAAAATAGAGGAGCTGATAGGAGGAAAAGAAACAAGGCACAGAGTGGGACAGAAAAGAGGAAATTTCTAGCTCGGAATTTACAGAAATGGGGATACTATTTATATTCAAAGTTCCCTGGCATCCTCAATGTAAAAATAAAAGTTTGTCTTGCTTCGACTTCACCCCCCCCCCCCACACACACACACACTCACACCAAATTTTGGACTAAACATATGAATTACTCCGAAGAAAGTCATTTAAATTCAAAAATGAAAAACACGCATGCACACGCATCCCCCCCCCCCTCAACATGCAAGAATTCTGATCCAAGTTTGCCAAGAACACGCATGCACCACGCACCCCGCCCCCCCCCCCCCCCCCCCTCAACATGCAAGAATTCTTACCCAAGTTTGCCAAGACACAAACAAACAAATCAAACTTTTCTCACTACAGTAGAGTTTATTTTATGACATTTAAAAACATAAAAATTCATGTACACAAATACACTTTTTCTACACAATAAGCAATTCTACTCCAACATACATTTGATGTAATTTGAGAAAAAGACTCCACTTCCCCACATATTTTCCACACAATTGTACAAATGATTACATTTTGCTTGTCAACTGACATTTGGTTTCATTATATATTTTTTGTAGCAATACAAAAAAGTGAAAAAAAAAACGGAAACAAAACACGAGCACATTTATAGCAATAAAATTTCGCACACATTTCTGTATCCTACATTTCTCTGTTGTATACTAAATTTTTTCTTGTCAATTTACATTTAATCTCATTCAAAGGTTGTTTTTTTTTTTAAATCCCACACATACAAAAAAACAAAAACACGCAGTCACTTTTTCCACTCTTATACGTTAAATCATATACCTGTAGTCTTTCACGTACATTTTTGGTAAAAATGTTGGTGTAAAATCTACCATCAGTCTTCCAGCAGAAGATCAACCCACGGACTTGCCACAAACATCAACTCAAGCCACTTTTCTCAATAAGAATAGCAATCACGTGACCAGCTTTGCTATCCATTTCGTAATTGATTTGAAAAGACAAAAGACGCCTTCTTCCCACACTCTCCACACCATTATTCAGACCATTAATTTTTTCTAGCGGCCCTACATTTGATACGATTTTTAAAAAAGAACAAAAACAATGACAAAACCTGCAGTCACACTTTACACACCACAAGACATCTATCATAAAGATGTGTTGGTGTAAAATCTGCATATATCTTCTAGCAGAAGAGCAATTTACTGATTTGCTACTAACATCATCTAAACTCATGCAAGGCAATATTATGGGCAAGCACAGCACCAGATTTCTTTCTGTTTTTACATTTGATGTGATATATATATATATATATATATATATATATATAGAGAGAGAGAGAGAGAGAGAGAGAGAGAGAGGAGAGAGAGAGAGAGAGAGAGAGAGGAGATAGATAGATAGATAGATAGATAGATAGATAGATAGATAGATAGATAGATAGATAGATAGATAGATAGATAGATAGATAGATAGATAGATATATATATATATAAATTGAAAAAAGAAAACCTTTCCAAACATACTTTCCCCACCATTATACACAATGCTACATATTTATTGTCAATTCACATCTCATTATTCCTCTGAAGTCGGAGTATGGCTGCCTATATGGCGAGGTACTTGAAAACAGTCCTACAAGCAAACTTCTCATTCAGTGTGCAATTTCAATCTCACAGTGATTCCCAGGTGGGATGAGTGAGTCAGAGTGCACATTCTGGGTGACCCCCCAGAGTGTTAAGCTGGGGAACAACAACAACATCAACAACATCTCATTATTTGAAACAAAACAACAAAAAGCAATAGAAAAATATAACAAACGTGCACTCTTTATCCACTTCGATTCTTAAAATCATATACATTAGTTTTTTACATCCATTTTTTTGTAAATATAATGATGTAAAATTAGCTATCAATCTTCCAGCAGAAGATCAATACACAAATTTGCTACCAACATCATTAAAACTCATATCAGGCAATATCACAGGCAATCACAGCCCCCAGTTCTGTTTTTGTTTTCACATTTGATGTGAGGTAAAAAAAAAAAAAATCAAAAAGAAAAAAAGAAAACCTCTGCAGACACACTTTAAGCACCAGTATACAACATGCTACATTTTTCTTGTCAATTTACATTAATTTTCATTTCGTTATTTTTTTTTTTTTAAGGAACAAAAACAAAACAAACAAACAAAAAACATGGGCACATTTATTCCACTCCTATACTTAAAACCATATAGTCTACATGAAGTCTTTCACATACACTTTTTGTAAACTATGTTGGTGTAAAATTTGTCATCAATCTTCCAGCAGAAGATCAAGACACACATTTGCCACCAACATCAACTCAAGTCATTTTTTTTTTATCAAAAAAACAACAAAAAACAATAACATCACCAGGTTTGCTATTCATTTCATATTTTGTTTGATAAGACAAAAAAAAAACCACCCTTCTCCCCCTACACACTTTCCACACCATTATACAGACCATTACATTTTTGTCTCGCCACTCTGACTAAAAATGACTCGGCCACCACTGTGATTTTATCACTCCCTAGTTGCACACTGGAAAAACTGAAAATCTGATCTAAAAAAAAAAAAAAAGACTCTTTCCCCACGATCAAGCCAGCGTGTTACTCATGATGATGAGGCACATCTTTCTTTTCACTGCTTTATTTTATTGAGGAAAAAGTAGTGGAGGAAAAACAAGTGCAGGTACCAACTTCTCAATCATTTTGAAAATGATTTATCAAAGATTCCATAAAAAAATTAATTGAAATGAAAATAAATTCTAGGGAATAATGTCTTTCAGTGGCAGCATTGTAGGCATATTAATTTTGAGTAAGAACCATGCCTTTGGCCTGACCTGACTCAAGTTTCGGCTCCTGGATGAGCCCTCAACAGAGGTCCCGGCGGTGATTGAAACTCCACCTGCTGTGGTACTTTACAGCAAAGTGTCGATTGCATTCAGAGGAATATTTGATATTCCTGTGGCCTTTTGAAGGTGCCCTCAAAAGTGAAACAGTACCTACCCTCTTCATCCCCACATCTTTCTGCTGCTGTCTTTAGCAACATTGACCACCACCACAGTACTCCGATGGTCCCGCCTGTCGGCCTCTTCATCATCATCATCCTCCTCATCATCCAGGATGATAAACCTGGCATTCACACGGTCACCCCTCCCAACGCGGACTTGGGCCTTGAGAGGAGTGTGGTCAGTGGCCGCCTCATCAATGCGGGTAACAACAGGGGTAGTGGGGGTGGGGGCGGCGGCGGGAATCAATCGGCTACAAGCAGCAGCAGCAGCAGTAGTAGGAGTTGACGCATCGATGGGATCAGGGATTACTTCAAGGTAAGTGTGCTCTTCCCTGATGCTGTTCACACGCTGTGGGTTGTGAATGTTCCTGTCAGCAGAAGAATCGCACGGATTGGTGCCAAGTTTGTCGTCGCATTTGTTGCAATTGTCGCAGTTGTTGTTGCCATTGTCGCAGTTGTTGTTGCCATTGTCGCAGTTGTTGTTGCCATTGTCGCAGTTGTTGCCATTGTCGTTGTCCGTGACAGTGTCGCGGGCCTCCTCTGTATTGACGCTTGTCTGCGTGTCCTGTGAAGGAGAGAGAGGACGGCGTGGAAGCGTGGTGGCCCCATGTAGATTATGTGCGGGATCAACAGAAATCCCACGACGCTGCATCATCGGCCCCAGCTGCCGTTGATGGTCATGTTCTTCACGTCGCAGTTGCTGAATCCCTTGCTGTTGAATCTGCTGCTGCTGTTGCTGCTGCTGTTGCTGCAGCTCCTGTTGTTGCTGATGTTGCTGCTGCTGTTGCTGCTGCTGTTGCTGCAATTCTTGAGGTCCATCTGAGGCTCTCTGTCCTTGTGGCGGAAGACCGTTTGCAGAGGGGCCGAGGCTGTCTTGATAGAGGGAGATGTAGATGTACCTGTGTCTGTCTTCAGCAGGCTCAGTCACAGTGGCATAGCTGTACAGGTCGTCCACACTGTGGCGGGATAGGGTTCTGTCTCTGCCGTTAAACTCGGGGTTGATGTGAAAGTGTTCAGGCCTGTCTTTGTGATCAGTAGCTGCCGTGTCATCATCTGCCTTGTGTAGAAAACACCTGAAAGAACATAGTGGGGGGTGGGGTGGGAGGACGGGGGGGGGGGGGGGGGGGCAGTGAGTCAGATGGTACACACCTTACTTTTGTTGTTAAAAGGTTTATTCAGGTACACACCTTACCTGTGTTGTTAAATGGCGTATCCAGGTACACACCTTACCTGTGTTGTTCAAAGGCTTATTCTGGTACACACCTTACCTGTGTTGTTCAAAGGCTCATTCAGGTACACACCTAACCTGTATTGTCAAAAAGGCTTATTCCGGTGCACACCTTACCTGTGTTGTTATTAAAAGGCTCATTCAGGTACACACCTTACCTGTGTTGTTCAAAGGCTCATTCATTTTCTGAACGTTCACAGATATTGACAGCAGACTTTGAATACTGTTAAGATATACATGCTGTCTGTTGTTATTAATGTTGTTATTGCTGTTGTCAGAGTTCCCCAGCTTAACATAACAATCTGGGAGAAAAGACCTATAATACACACTGAATGAAAAGTTTGCATGTATGTTTTCAAATACCTCGTTATATATATAGACAGCCATATTCGACTTCAGATAATTTTTTTCTGTAAAAGATAGTACAGG
>CM060327.1:39433916-39453916 GCA_030674155.1 Stramonita haemastoma | reverse complement strand
AAGACAAGGAAGGATACATCATTTGACACAACATTCTCTTTGAATAACATATCCTCATCAAAAGAAAGTTTCTTGAAAACTTTTGAGCTGTTATTTTATATATATATATATATATATATATATATATATATATATATATATATAATATATATATATATATATATATTGTTAACTACTTTGGATTTGTCTTAGTCTTAGGCAAAAAGAAAAGAGTTAATAATAGTCAATAACAAAAAAAATACATAAAATATAGAAATGAATAAATACTAAAATAGTGTCAACAAGTGGCAGCTGAAAAGAAACCTAATTTGAACAACTCTAACAAGCGGATCATACTAATTTACAACAGGGTGACCAAACTCTATACTACCATGGCCTTGAACTGAAACTAACTACTATATCACGAGTACTAGTTAGTATACTTAGGAGTGGTTATTGTAAACATTTGGCTTCCCATTAGAAAAAAAAAGAGGAAGATTATACTAATGACAAAGGCTGAGGGTAGAAAAAACTATAAATAAGAAGGAAATAAAAGGGGCAGTGGGGGGGGGGGGGGGGGGAAGAGACTGGGTAGATGGTGGAGATGAAGAGCCACACAATTCCTGCCTTTGCTGTACTACTACAAGTGTTACAGTTAGGGCGTTAGTGTTACTGTTAGTGTTACTGTTAGTGACAGCTTGGAAACAAATCTTGTTGCAAACTCAGCTGTGCTGAATTTTTAACCACTCACTCAGCAGCTTGGCCTTCTTTTCACCAAACCTAGGATACAGGATGTAACTGAGGAAAGGTGCCAACTGCCGTGTATTGATACACATGTCTACATGTATACATATCATGGTATGCATCCGTGTACATACAGAGCTCTAATTATGATCTAGGATCTGTATGATTTCTCTGTTTCATACAATTTTTTTTGTCTGTTGTAGTGTAGAAAATCTGTTATTTTCAAATGACTAGAAACAAAGTTAACAGAAGATGCAGGTCTTTCTTTCCAGCAGCAAAGGTTTGTTTCACACTATTCTGATTTTTCCTGCCTTTGTTACCTTCTGTGACATGTTGACTTGAGGTTCTCTACTCCCATGCTACTCTTTTCTAGATGTAGATCTGACAATCGCAAATCATTAGTCAAATCTCCAAAGTAAGCATTACTCAGGGACAGAGCGACTGTACCAATATCAGGCTGTTGTGAGGCCACCAGCCAGAAGAGGCCATGCACTCCTGCTGAGTTACTTCTAAGACAATCACTGAATCTGTGTGCACAGTCAGTTCTGATCCAGCCTACAAAAGGACATTCATGACCTAAGCCTCCTAAACACATTACACTGGGGTCACCTTGAAACCAGAGAAAGAAAAGCTACAAAATGAGTGATACATTTCCTTAAATACATAATCAGATAATGATCACAAAAGATAAGAATGGGTATGATGATGAGCACTATGAATTCAAATACCAGTGGGTTTGAGACTATATAAGTACATGGCACTAACGACTATGAGATCTATCTCTAAATTGGTAAATAAGAAGCGTAAACAATGTAGACATCCCACAAACATAGTTATAAAATGATAAATAATAGGGCAGGAACCCATGAACATATAGCTGGAATCAAATATCTCACAGTGCAAAAGTGACTTCTTCAAATGAAAAAATTCATTTACCTTTTCTTGACATCATATTCATGATAACAAATCACAGTACTCAATACTTTTTTCCTCTTAAAGTTAAAAACATGTACATTATGAATAGTTTTATACGTTGTTTCACTCTTCCAAGACAACTAATCGAGAAACATAAGACAATTAGAGACAGTTGGCATATCACTAGAAATCACTGCTTTAGAAGTAGCTTTTTTTTTTTATCTTTGACTCAAAAGCTTGTCCCAAGGGCCAAATGAAATGGTAGTACTAAGTACTAGTACTACTAGTAGTAGCCTTGGTAGGTTACAGCCAGCATACATATTATGCATGCCATTAATAATGCTATCCCAAGTCTTGATACCATTACAATACCCCTGACATTTCTTGTGCACTGACCAGTCTGCTTACTAACAATATAATCTATGACTGTTCAATTTTTACATTTTTACATGTATACACAGGACCCATAATTACATAGCCCCTCTCTAAAACAAACAACCCCAAACCCACAACAAAATGTCCCCCCCTTTTTTTTTAAAACAGGAAAGAAACTGGGTTTAGGACTATTTGAGATTGTTAAAATTCATGCTAGACTCTAAATGAGAAGCACATATAAAGCTATATAAAAGTATCTAACAAACAATCCGGTTTTGTCTTAATAATAATTAACAAACAATTGATGCATAGTAAATCTATTATAAATACAAACTGAAAAAGTTGGCCTCTGAATTCTTAACACACACTACACTGGAAGACTCACATCATCCCAAGACGCTAAATGAGTTTGGGTCAGTAAAAAAAAAAAAGATACTGATAACAACTAAAGAGATGAAGGGACGAGCTCCATGGTAACTAAACCTTAGCGTCTTCTGCATGCATCCCCCCCCCCCCCCCGTCCTCACAAACCCCTTCTCAAGATGTTGCTTCAGCGTTGTAGCCATTCAAAGCCGAATGGTGACATTAATGACACATACACCTGCGACTGTTATTAAAAAAAAATTACTCAGGCTTGATATTTTCTACACATAGTAGGTTTATAGATTGCCATTAAGGGTACCAAGTTTGAACTACAATACAAACCTGCGTTATTATCCCTCTGTCTTCATCTTCTTCATCACCACTCAAGGCACGCTTCAGTTTATCCATGACAACTCGACACAGAAGCTTCGGCTATTCTTATTTCTATGCACGTATGTCACAACTGTTGGCAGCTCCTTCGAACAGCAAGAGGCCTAGTCACACGCCTCTGACAAACTTTTCTTGTACTGTAAATCTAGAACTTCCGGTTTCGTCAATATTCCAGGGACGTAACTAGGCCTATAAAACATCCACCTATGCACAATAGGCCTGACCCCTTAGAGTACCACTCTCACCATGGACTCTCTCAAACAATAAAACATGCACACACAAAGCAAGAGTGTGATCGAAACTGGTTAAAAATAAATTGTGATTAGGCCTAGGCCTACAATTTTGTTTGTTGTGATGCAGGAGAGCCCAGAGGGAGGAAAGGTCACGGACATTTCTACAGATTTTCATTGGTTGGGCCTGCGAGGTCTTTTTATTTCCGTGTATAGACCGTCCATTTTTCGGGAAAATCCCCTGCAGTGGAAACCACGCTGGATAAAAATGTAAACCGCACCAAGAAAGGCTCGTCAATCGCAAAACACAACTGAACAGTCCGCAAGAAAATCGAACAATTGTATTCAGTTGTAATCCATCAGAAAGGTAAGAACTGTTATTCCACGTATCTTGTTTATATTTAGAGGTCTATGCCTCTACTTTCACTTTAACTTAGTTTAAGCGTTCCAAACTTGGTCACCAGAACGAATAATTGTTTGCTGATGACCCTGATGTAGCCGGTACATGCTAAGTATACTTGTGTTTTTAGAATCCAATAAGTTTTTAAATGAATAACCGAACCTTTAAGGCGCACGCTGGATCTTAACTAGGAGATTGTGGCACAACATAACATTAGCAGGCTGACTGAGAATGATCAGCATGGCAGATCGTAACTTAGTTTTATAACTCAAATCAATTCACAGAGTGCCGATGAAATGTGCGCCAGTCAATTTATAAGGTTTTGTGGAAAATTGATAAACAAATCACAGACAGCACATCAAGGTTTGAGCCAGCCTCTGCCAGTGTGTGTGTGTGTGTGTGTGTGTGTGTGTGTGTGTGTGTGTGTGTGTGTGTGTGTGTGTTTGTGTGTGTGTGTGATTTTATTCTTTTATTTTGAGGATAATGGAATAAGTATTCATTTGCTTTTATTACATCCAGTCCCAGTGTGTATGCAGTTTTTTTTTCAATTTTGTCATCTTTTCCCACTGGCACATAATAGCCTATACTTCCAAAAAGCAGAATGGGTTTTAACATGTTTTCCTATCAGAGTGGCTTTTTCTCTACAGAATTTTGCCAGAGACAACTATCTTGTTGCTGTAAGTTATTTTACTCATGCTAAATGCGTGTTGCACACCAGACCTTGGTTTTTTGTTTCATCCAAAAGACAAACACTTAGACCACCCACCACTCACAGTCCAGTGGATGGGGGAAGAGTTTCTGGCATAAATGGAGATCGAAAGTTTCAGGCATAAATGGGGATCAAACCACCACACTGTTTTAACCTGGACTTTTTGCTTTCTAGGCAGACCTGTGTGCATTACCTCTGGGCCACCAATCACCTGTGAGGGTCAGCAGGTAACAAGGACAACGACAATGACGACAATGATGTCCATGATCAGCAGCAGCAGCTACAGTGTGGCTCTGTCCAGTGGAGGGATGAGCAGTGGAGTGAGGGAAAGTTACCTGGAATTCATTGTCAACATTTCTCAGTGCTCTGACCGCAATTGTTCCTTCACTTCATGCAGCAAGGTAGGGGTAGGGGGGGGGGAGTTTGTGGTGTTTGTGTGTGTGTGTGTGTTTGTGGTGTGTGTTGGGGGGGGGGGGAGTGTGTGTGTGTTGTATGTGTGTGTGTGAGTGGGGGGGGGGGGGGGGGCAGGGGAGGAGCATGCAAGTGTTTGTCTGTCCGACTGTTTTTGTATATATTTGTTTGTAAGTTTTTGTGAAATGTTACAAAATTGATAATCAAAAATGTGATGAAAAATTAGAGGAGAAATAAGAAATCAGACAGTAAATAAATAAACCCCAAAACACACACGCAGACAGAAGGGAGGGGGAGAGAGAGAGAGAGAGAGAGAGAGAGAGAGAGAGAGACAGACAGACAGACAGACAGACAGACAGACAGACAGAGACAGACATGCTAGAGAGAGAGAGAGAGAGAGAGAGAGAGAGAGAGAGAGAATTCAGACAGACAGACAGACAGACAGACAGACAGAGAGCTGTACTTATTCACGCAATGTCATTTTGTGTTTTTTTTTCAGTTTAAGAAGAATGTACAGTCCCTGGAGGCCACACTGAGAGGAGGCAGGTCTGATTTGGATGAGGAGGACGCCATGACCTTGAGGCTTCTGCACGAACACTACATTTACCCTTGTGGCCTGCCCAACTGCCGAGTGCCTTGGTGTCGCTTCATGTCATACCGGTCAGTGATAGGATGATTGTAATGATTGTAAGAATGATAATGATATGATGATGATGTTGATGATGATGATGATGATGATGATGATGATGATGATGATGATGATGATGATGATGATGATGATGATATTCCTCCTCCTCCTCCTTGTTATCCCCATAATCATTGTTGTTGTTGATGTCATCTTTGCCGCCACTGTTATTACTGCCAATAATAATAATAATGACAACGACAATGACGATGACGACAACGACAACAACAACAACAACAACAATAATAATAATAATAATAATAATAATAATAATAATAATAATAATAATAATAATAATAATAATAATAATAATAATAATGAGGAGGAGGAGGAGGATAAAAGTGATAGTCATAACTGTTATTCTAATTTATTTACCATTATTAGTACTACTTCTATTACTACAGCCACAAGATAACATTTATGATTTATGTTTCTACACTCTAAGCGCATTGCAATACAATTTAAGGTAATAGATTGACATTACCACACCACATATATACACGCCACACACTTACATACTGACATGAATGAACACACACACACACACACACTGCACGCACATGCACACACGCACGCAATTGACAAAACTGCACACACAGGGAAAGGATGTTAAAAAAAAAACAACCCACAAGGGTGCTTATTTCTCTATCCTTGAAATAAAAGAATCTATATTAAAAGAATAAATAGACAAATAAATAAAATATACAGAGGTGTCACACCCAGGTGTGTACTGATCACCTGTCTGATGTGTGTGTGTGCAGGTGTCTGGACAGTCAGGACAGCACACTGCAGGAACTGACCACTCTGCTGAATCACCCCATGCTGACCCTGCTACCCAAGGGAACAGAGTTTGAGGAGTTCATCAAGGTAGGTAGTGTGAGGAGTGGGGTCAGGGAGGAAGAGCTAGTCTTCTCCTGCATATTCCATCATGAAGACTTTCACTTGCTTTGTCTTCAAACACTTGGCTTTTTGATGCATAAAAATCCATCATGAACACTATGGCTTGCTTTGTTTTTAAACACTTGGCAATCCATCATGAACACTTTCACTTGCTTTGTTTTCAAATGTAAGTGCTTTTTGATTCATGATAATCCTCTGTTGGCATTCAAAGGGCCTGTCAGTATAAATAGCATCCCCATCTTTTTGAAATTCTGTGCTAGGAGTGCACTCTTTTCTATCCCTCTCTTTGTTTCTGCCTGGTTCATTTTTCTTTCTGTCACCTCCTCTTTTCTTGTCTATTTTCTGCCTTCTTGGTCCATTCTCCTTCCTTTTTTTTGAGAAAGACTTAAAATATAGCAACTATTTCCCATGCCGAAGTCGCATGCACTGGACCTGACCTGTCAGGTGCTTCACTCATATGACAGACAACAATAGTTGCTGTCTGAGTGTTCAGTGAAGAAGAAGAATATACATGCTAATGCCTTGATAACAATTCATTGAATATTCATTGGGATATTAGGCTGAAATATTGAGGGCAGGTTCTCGGTTTGAATTTATTATGATTTGATTGTACAAAGTACTGAGTTTTTTAGTTCAGTTCATGTGCTTAGAGCTTCAAGGTTCAGCAGTGGTAAGATTTTTTGCTCCGTGACCATTTTTACCCATTCTGACCTCTGGGAACTGAATTGTTTAACCCTCTTAGTCCCGAACCGGCATTTGCTGGTGGGAAGGCAAGGCAAGGCAAGTCAAGGCAAGGCAAGGCAAACTTCTTTTATTCGAGGATAATAGATAAGCACTCATGTGCTTTTTTACATCCAGTCCCCGCCCTTTTCAGGGATAACATCAAGATAAAAAGATAGCCTCAACTAACCAAGAACAATTATAATGATCCAATTACCAAGAGCAAAAAAACCTTACCAAGTATCAAACAACAGGTGAGAAATAGACAGAGATACAATATTAAGGTAATGTTATAAAGAAGGCACTCATTCAGAAACAAAAATAAGAAGTAAGAATCAATGATGATTTTGATTTGAATAAAAAAACAAAAAAAACAAAACAAAAAAAACAAAAAACCCCATACAAAACAAAACAAAACAAAAAACCCAACAAAAACAAAACAAAACGAAACAAAACAAAAAAGGCGCAATAATTAAAGATCAAACATGAGAATATGATGACAAGATAGACAGAACTGCATTCATATGGGGACTGGATGTAAGAAAGCACACAAATGCATATTCCATTATCCTTGATATAAAAGAAGCCGCCGCTGTAGTCAAGTGGTTAGGGTGTTGGACTCGTAATCTTAAGGTTGCGGGTTCGATCCCAGCTTTCGGCTATGGCGTTGTGCCCTTGGAAAAGGCACTTTACGGCTATTTTCTCACCCCACCCAGGTGTAAAAGGGGTACCAACTTTGTGTTGGGGGTTAACCCTGCGATAGACTGGTGTCCTATCCAGGGGGGAGTCTATGACTCTCAGTTGCTCAACGCCACAGAAACCAGGATAAGCACCGGCCTGATGAGCCTTAGGCTCGGGACAGACTTTAACTTAACTTTAACTTATTATTGTTACATGGTCTGCATACTTGTGTGTAGCTTGACCCCGAGCTGGGCAGGGAGGTGGTGGAGTGGGAGGACTGGCTGATCCTGTCTCCTCTGTCTCGCTCTCACACTGTGGCCCTGGCTGTGCCTCTCATTCACAACGACCGCCCCTCACGCTGGGTTGTGAAAATGGTGAGAAAAAGTGTCTTCTTCTTCTTGTTGTTGCCGGTGTTGTCCTTGTAAATGTTGTAGTTGTTGCTGTTGCCATTGTTGTTGTTGTTCTTCTTCTTCTTCATCTTCATCTTCATCTTTTTCTTCTTTTTCTTCTTCTTCTTCTTTTTCTTTTTCTTTTTCTTCTTCTTCTTCTTCTTCTTCTTCTTCTTCTTCTTCTTCTTCTTCTTCTTCTTCTTCTTCTTCTTCTTCCTCCTCCTCTTTTTGGGAGGACTGGCTGATCCTGTCTCCTCTGTCTCGCTCTCACACTGTGGCCCTGGCTGTGCCTCTCATTCACAACAACCGCCCCTCACGCTGGGTCGTGAAAATGGTGAGAAAAGTGTCTTCTTCTTGTTGTTGCTGGTGGTGTTCTTGTTAATATTGTAATTGTTGCTGTTGCTATTCTTGTTGTTGTTAATGTTGTAGTTGTTGCTGTTGCTGTTCTTGTTGTTGTTAATGTTGTTAATGTTGTTTTTGTTGTTCTTCTTCTTCTTTTTCTTTTTTCCTCTTCTTCTTCTTCTTCTTCTTCTTCTTCTTCTTCTTCTTCTTCTTCTTCTTCTTCTTCTTCTCATTCTCCTTCTCTTCTTCTTCTTCTTCTTCTTCTTCTTCTTCTTCTTCTTCTTCTTCTTCTTCTTCTTCTTCTTCATCTTCTTCTTCTTCTTCTGTTTGTTTTAAAGCTGAAAAAACAGAAATTTTTTCCTCAGATTGTTATTGCTCTTGTTTGAGTTTTATGCATTTTATCTAAATTAAATAGCTCGAGGGTTCAGCTGTTTTTGTTTTTAAAACAAGTAGAAGGTAACTGGCTTAGAGTTTTGGGAAACAAGATTTTTTGTGATGCAAACATATCGTATTACCAAAGCAAAGTCTTACTGTGGGGAAAATATTGTTTGAAAGCAAAGTTCAAGAGGTCTTGGGCATAGTGTTGAAGTGATGCATGAGATATTTGGAACTATCAGCACTCTGAACAATTTGGTGTACACATGTGTGCCTTCTGTTTACTTATTACTGGTAAAATGCTTAAGAAAATAGACTTTATATAATTGATACTTTGCAGTTTCAATGTTAGTGTTCTGATGCTGAGATCTAAATCACTTAGTGATCCCTCGAATCTGTGAAGGTCAGAATGACCTTCACATGATATAGGAGGTTGGTGTGTTTTCCATACAAGGCGTATTCAAACTTTCAACAGTGTTTGCCATATTCATACTATCCAGCCATACAATGAGAAGAAAACAAGTTTTGGCTTGAGATGAGAGGCAGATTCAAAGTGAATGATTCTGTCATAACGAAATGTTCATGAGAAAAAACAACTGAATGTTTTCCATGATGAATTTAGGCACTTCACAGATAGCCCATTTGCAAGGTGAATTTGTGATCATGTCTCCTGTGTTATTGTGATTTTAAAAATTATTTTTTAAATTTATTTGTTCTTTTATATCGAGGATAATGGAATAAGCACTCACATGTGCTTTTTTTTTTTTTTTTTACATCCAGTCCCTTTGAGTATGCAGTTTTGTTAAAAATTTGTCATCTGTTCCCACTTGCACACAATGGTCTACACTTACGAAAAGCGGAACGGGATTCAACATGCGTGCAAGACGTTCTGCGTGCGTTTGCACAGATGATCCAATGGTCTGACTCCTCACAGCTGTCAGTTTCCCCTCTTTTCAGCTACTCTTAGCTGCTACCCATTTCATTCTATCCCAGCACCAGATTATAGCAGGAACGGACCACTCTTGGTCTTGGTAAAAGAAAGGGGCGCACTAATTTTAGCACTGGGCCCTTGACTGAGTTATGCTGGATCTGCACCCAAAATACATTTGCATACAGGAAAAAGAAAAAAAAGGGGTAGGCGCTGCACTTGTGCACTTGTGGCGACGCGCTCTTCCTGGGGAGAGCAGCCCTGAATTTCACGCAGAGAAATCTGCTGTGACATAAAGTGGTACAAATACAAAATACAAATACACTGACTCCTGTGTTATCTCATGTTCCACATAAAGTGGTACAAAATACAAAATACAAATACACTGACTCCTGTGTTATCTCATGTTCCAGACAGCGCTGCAAGACGACGACAACCAGCTGTGCATGCTGCGCAAACTGCGAGGATTGCAGCACCCCCACATCATCAGCCACATCTGGGCAGCCTCCATCGACATCCAGCATGCACTGGTCATCTGCACTGAGTATCTGCCCGGTGAGTTCACAGCTGCCATTGTTCAGTTGGTGTGGAGTGATGGGAGGGCTGTCGTTTTTTCTTACTCTTCTGTGTGTTGCTATTTTTAGGGGGCTTGCTTGCAAGTGATGTGAAGCTCTGTATTTGCTGTTATGTTTATGCCATCCATACCACCAGCTGTAGATAACTAACTCTTGTATGACATATAAAAGGGTTGGGTTTTTTTCATTTATTTTGCTTTGACATTTACCAGTGGTGAGATTTGTCCATAAGCAACCATTTTTTTCCACCGTTAAGGTAGCCACATTCTGACTTCAGGAATGATGTCTAAACATGTCACCAGTGTGCATGCATTAAATTTTTTTTTTTTTTTTTTTCGATTCTTACTGACATGAATAGCCTACTGCTCCGAAAGGTAGAACAGGTTTGAACCTGTGTACAACGTGGTTTGCATGCATTGGCATTCAGGGCCTTGGTTTTTAATCTCATTTGAAGGACTTTTGGGGAAGTGGAGTCAGTGTTGATGTTGACTCCAGGGCAAAAATCCCCTTGAATGGGCATCTCAGTGGTGGCTTGATCCCAGGCCATCCAACCATGCGTGCAGCACTCTAGCCACTTGGCTATCCTGACTCACTGGAATTTTTTTTCTGTTTTTTTTATATTATTTTTTATTTTGAGGATAATGGAATAAGCACAAGAGCAAATGCAATAGATAGTTGTTTTTTCTTCTTTCTTTTTACTTTCTACTTAAAGGCACACATGCACACATACAGGCACGCATGCATGCACACAACACAACACAACATGCCATGCCACGCCATGCCACGCCACGCCACGCCACGCCACGCCACGCCACGCCACACCACACCACACCACACCACACCACACCCACACCACACCCACACCACACCACACCACCACACCCCCCTCCCCACCACACCCCCCTCCCCACACACACACTCCTTAATCTTTCTTTATTGTAGCAGTAAGTTCTGCTGTCTGTGCTATTTCTGGCTAAACTGTGTTCAGGCGGAACACTAATGCATGCATGCACGCATGCACAAGCGCTCTCACTCACACACACACACACACACACACACACACACACACACCACACACACACACACACACACACACACACACACACACACACACACACACACACACACACTCACCACATCACACCGCACCGTACCGCACTGCACCGCACCCCCCCCCCCACACACACACACACACTACACACACACACACACACACACACACACACACACACACACACACACACACACACACACACACACACACACACACACACACACACAACCTCCCCTCCCCCCCTACACACACACACACACACACAACCCCCCCTCCCACACACACACACACACACACACTCTTGAATCTTTCTGTAGTGTAGCTCTTTAAGTTCTGCTGTGTGTATTATTAATATATGTCTGACAACATTGACATATTCCTCATCCTACCTCGCCCCACTCTCATCCAATATTATGCAAACATGTGTACCCTGCAGGCCCAACAGTCAAAGACGTGGTGGAGAGGACAGGACGGCTCAGCTGCCGACAGGCTCGCTCCTTTTTCCTGCAAGTGCTGTCTGCCACACAGAGGCTTCATGACATGAACATCATCTTCCTCAACTGGAAATGTCAGTGACATGAATTAGTGGGGGTGGGTAGGGTGTGGGGGGTGGGGGTGGGGGGTGTGTGGGTGTGTTGTGTGGGTGTGTGAGGGGGGTGTTTTGTGTGTGTGTGTGTGTGTGTGTGTGTGTGTGTGTGTGTGTGTGTGTGTGTGTGTGTGTGTGTGTGTGTGTGTGTGTGTGTTGTGTGTGTGTATGTGTGTGTGTGTGTGTGTGTGTGTGTGGTGTGTGTGTGTGTGTGTGTGTGTGTGTGTGAGTATATGTGTGTGCTTGCATTCAATACATACATGCTTGCATACCCATATGCATATGCATACTCGCATATGCATGCACGCACACACACGCACTCATGCATGCGCATGCGCACACACAGACACAGACACACACACACACACACACACACACACACACACACACAGACACACACACACACACACACACACACACACACACACACACACACACACACACACACACACACACACACACACACACACACACACACTCAGGCACATGCATGTACACACTTTAAACACTCTGAGATGAACCCCTGCACTCAGCCTTTTCTTCTTTTCTTTCATGTCTAACATCCTTTTCTTTGTTGTTGTTGAAAAGACATCAAATTGAAGATCACACACACTCCTTTTCTTTTACACCTGCCCTTTTCCAATGCATAAAGACCTGCTTAGGGGGACTGGATGTAAAAAAAAAAAAAAAAGCACATGAGTGCTTATTCATTATCTTCGAAATAAAAGAATTTGCCTTGCAAAACCCCCCCCAAAAAAAAACATTTGCCTTGCCTTGCTTAGAATTTCTTGTGATCCCCAAAGTTGGAATGTTAAAAGTTAAAGTCTGTCCCGAGCCATAAGGCTCATCAGGCCGGTGCTTATCCCGGTTTCTGTGGCGTTAAGCGACTGAGAGTCACAGACTCCCCCCTGGATAGGACGCCAGTCTATCGCAGGGTTAACCCCCAACACAAGGTTGGTACCCCTTTTACACCTGGGTGGGGTGAGAAAATAGCCGTAAAGTGCCTTTTCCAAGGGCACAACGCCATAGCGGAATAGCTGGGATCGAACCCGCAACCTTTAGATTACGAGTACAACACCCTAACCACTAGGCCACAGCGGCGGCAAAGTTGGAATGCACCTACCTAAACATTTAGGGGAAAAAACAGTCGCCTATGCAAAAATCTCACCATTGGTGAACCTCACAGCTGAGGAATGAAAAAAAATTCAGGTGAAGTTGTTTCAGATCACAAAATTGTTAGTTTTTCCCCTTAATTAGAATAATTTTTTTGGTTGCAATTCGTTGATGCACTAATAGAATATTTAAAAAAGGATTTGTGTGTGCAGGCTCAAATCTGCTGCTGGACGTCAAGGAGCAGACGTTGAAAGTGAGCAATTTTGCCACGTCTGTGGACCTGTCATCTGACACTGCTGATTTTGGAACGATTAAACTGACCTTGCCAGCTGACCTTGTACCTGCTGAGGTGTGTGTGTATGTGTGTGTGTGTGTGTGTGTGTGTGTGTGTGTGTGTGTGTGATTATTTATTTTATTTATTATTTTATTCTTTTATATCAAGGATAAGCACTCATGTGCTTTTTTTCATCCAGTCCCCGTGTGTATGCAGTTGTGTAAATATTGTCATCTGATCCCACTGGTACACAATGGCCTACTCTTACGAAAAGCAGAACAGGATTTAACGCGCGTGTGTGTGTGTGTGTGTGTGTGTGTGTGTGTGTGTCTGTGTGTCTGTGTGTCTGTGTGTCTGTCTGTCTATCTGTCTGTCTGTCTGTCTGTCTGTCTGTCTGTCTGTGTGCATGTGCATGCATGCTTGTGTGTGTGAATATGTGTGAATGCTCAGACAGATGTGTGTTTGCCTGCATGTGCAAGAATGCTCATGTGCACAAACACACACATATCCTTGTGTGTGTGTATTATATATATATATATATATATATATATATATTTTTTTTTTTTTTTTTTTTCCTTTATTGTTTTAAGTATGCACAGCTGGCTGTTACTTTCAGTAAATACTGTGAACTGTACAACAGCAGTGCCATTTACTTACTCTTTTTGTAATATATGTTTGAGATCTTCTATACACTTTTGATTTTATACCTTTGCTCGCTAGCTCAACACACAACAGCTGTTCAGTCTTAACATTCAGATGCAACAGATACACACTGGTAGTGACCCTCTATGCCCACTATTTTATAAGTTACCACTGTCATTTTCTGATATGCTCTTCTTTCATGGAAACACTGAAAGTCATTCTATATAGACTATTTTGCAAGCTTGACCTCTTGACTGCCGAGTACAAGTGCACCCTATATGCCAGGGATAAAATTCTTATATACCACTTGCTACGTTCATGTCCCTATGAATCAGAAACTACCTGAAGAATAATCCTGATATGCTGTCTAATGACAATATATAAGCACTCTTGCACATTTGTTTATGCAAGATATAGCGCTATATAAATTCCATGTATTATTATTATTATTATTATATGTATTGTAGATTGCTTTCCAACAAGCTCAAAGTAGTTAGCTTGATATTTCAGTTTTTAAAAAAAAATCAAAACTTAAAACAAAGATGAAAATACACTTTCTTCATCACCACTGTCATTCTGAGTAATCCCCCAACCCCCTTCATCATCTCAACAGCATCACGCATAAGTCAAGGCAAAAATCTCACTCATATTTTCATCTTCACAATCTCCTGAATCTTACAAGATTGTTTTCATCACTGTCAGGCTTATCTAAAATCTCATTTGCCACTTCTTTAGCTGAATAAAGTCATTGATGCGTTCAACAAAAAGTCAGCCATTTTGAACAAGAACAATCCAAGCAGTCATGCAAAATAACACAAAATATTAGCTTAAAAAAGGATTGTTTTTGCCATGTTTTGCAGCCAGATGTTGCCAAGCTAAAGGAGAGCAATCTCCTCTAGTTTTGGAGTTCTTTCCCTTTCAACTGTAGTCAAGGAAGCTGGCTTGGTCAAGTTGAGTTGTCATCCCAGAAATTTTCTGGGTTGTTGGCGTATATAGAGTGCACATTCTGCCTCAGAAAATTTCCAGGCAGGGGCAGTTAAGTGGTTAAAGTCATCAGCTTTTTTCTCAAACAGAATCTGAAAGTCATGAGGTTTCTGTGTAATGAAACAATAGGGAGGTTACCATGTCAGATTTTATAGGACTCGTGTGGTTTTCATGCCTATAACTTTCCAGAAGATAGTTTTGAGAATTTAAAAAAAAAACAGTTTGCCTCACATAGTATCAGAGATCGAGGTAGTGTGGTTTGATGTATTGATAGAGGTTTCCATCTGTTACTGATGTTATTTTTATATTTTTATACTCAAGAGATCTACTCGGATTCTGGATGATCTTAATCTTGGATTATTTAAGAGACGGACGGACGGACAGACAAACATCATTGTACTGTTTCTATACATAGGTATCAGTATCACAGTCTTGTTTGTATATCAATGAATATTACCCCATAATTACAGTGTATTGTTGTTACCTGAAATGTGTTTTTTTCTGCCATACCAGATTCTACAGAACAAGGAGCTGAGTCACAAGACAGACAGTTGGGGACTGGCGTGTGTCGCCCATGAGATGGCCACTGGGGTTCGACCCTGGTACCACCTGAGACACGAAAACCTGAAGCACATACAGAAGCAGGTGAGTTCTTCAAGGTTTGAATGCATCAATCTATTATTTTATTTTATTTTATTTTATTTTATTCTTTTATATCGAGGATAATGGAATAAGCGCTCATGTGCTTTTTAGATCCAGTCCCCGGATGTATGCAGTGTTGTGAATCTTGTCATCTGTTCCCACCGGCACACCATGGTCTACTCTTACAAAAAGCAGAACAGGATTTAACGTGTGCGCAAGATGCTCTGCATGCATTCGCACATGGGGCCTCGGTTTGTAGTCTCATCTGAAGGACTTTTGGGGAGAGTGGAGTCAGCACTGATGTTAACTCCAGGGAAAAAATCCCCTCGAACGGGAATCAAACCCAGGTCGTCAAATTGCCAATGCAATGTATGATTTATGAAGTGTGTAAAACCATCCATGTTCAGAGTGTGAGGGTTCACCTGCCTAACCAGTAAACCGTTAGGTCTCTGGGTTCGATTCCCAGCTTTGCCCTTTCATCCCAGTTTGATGAGAGTTCTTTGGTTGAGACTATAAACTGAGGCCCCATGTACAAATGCACACAGGACATCTTCCGTACACGTTAAAAACATGTTCCACCTTTTGGAAGAGCAGGCCATTTTGTACCAGTAGGAATGGACAACAAAAGTTAAAATTGAAAAAAAAAAAAAAGAAGAATGCACGCAGGTGTTGTGATTAGACACCATCCCCAGAATCAGAATGTGGCTAAGTATATGATTGGAAGAAAGTAACTGTCTCATACATAAACATCTTACGATTTGTGAACCTTGAAGCTCTAGCTGAGGACCCAAAAAGAAAAAAAGTATGATGCCACCACTGATTGAAGCTACATGATGAGGTAAGTGTGATGTGACAGTTAAGTTAAAGTCTGTCCCGAGCCTAAGGCTCATCAGGCCGGTGCTTATCCCGGTTTCTGTGGCGTTAAGCGACTGAGAATCATAGACTCCTCCCTGGACAGGACGCCAGTCTATCGCAGGGTTAACCTCCAACACAAGGTTGGTACCCCTTTTACACCTGGGTGGGGTGAGAAAATAGCCGTAAAGTGCCTTTTCCAAGGGTACAACGCCATAGCCAAAAGCTGGGATCGAACCCGCAACCTTTAGATTACGAGTCCAACACCCTAACCACTAGACTACAGCAGCGGCTGTGATGTGACAGTGTTAGTAATGAATCTAGTACAGTCGCAACTGAACATGAGAGCAAAAGTAAGTGAGTTATGTTGTAGAAAGGCATTGTCAAAGCATGATAAAACCTAGCTGTAGTGTAATGGACTCAACAGGGCCTTGTCTTGCATTCAGTCTCCAGCTTTACTTTGCTGTCAATGGGTTATGTCTTTCATAATTACACAAAAAACATGAGAAATGAGCGTTCTTCTTCTTCTTTCTTCTTCTTCTTCTTCTTCTTCTTCTTTCTTCTTCTTCTTCTTCTTCTTCTTCTTTCTTCTTCTTCTTCTCGTCCTCCTCGTCCTCCTCCTCCTCCTCTTCCTCCTCCTCCTCCTCCTCCTTCTCCTCCTTCTTCTTCTTCTTCTTCTTCTTCTTCTTCTTCTTCTTCTTCTTCTTCTTCTTCTTCTTCTTCTTCTTCTTCTTCTTCTTCTTCTTCTGTTTCTTCTTCTTCTTCTTCTTCTTCTTCTTCTTCTTCTTCTTCTTCTTCTTCTCCTTCTCCTTCTTCTTCTTCTTCTTCTTCTTCTTCTTCAGACAATAATACAGCAACTACTGTTCTCTGTCACATGAGTGAAAGTGCGTTGCACTGCTGTTAAGCACCTTACAAGTCAGGCTCAGCACATCCAACTTTGGCATGGGAGAAAATTGTTGTCTTTTAAGTCTTCCTGGAAGAAAAAAGAGGCAGGAGAATGGACCAAGAAGGCAGAAAATAGACAAGAAGGAGGTGACAGGAAGAAAGGGAATGAGGCAGAAAGAAAAAGAGGGATGGAAAAGACAGAATTCCTGGCACAGAATTTCCAGGAGGTGGGGATGCTGTTTATACTGACAGGCCCCTGGCATCCCCACGGGGGGAGAAATGATCTTTGTATCTTTGCATTTTTATTCTGACTGCAGGATGCAACATTAAGCCTATTGTGGTGTGTGTTCACGTGCTTTTGCTCCAGTCTGTCTGTCTGTGGTGCTGACTGTGCATTGTATTCGATTTCAGATCTTGATGCAGACACCTCCTGATGTGCCCTCCACTCTTCCGAAAACTGTTCAGATTCTGATGCAGAAATGTTTACAGGTAACAGTTTACTTTGTAATACAGTACAGTACAGTGAAGTGCAGTACAGTACAGTGAAGTGCAGTACAGTGAAGTGCAGTCCAGTGCAGTGTATTTCAGTGTAGTGCAGTGTAGTACAGTGTAGTGCAGTACAGTGCAGTAAAGTACAATACAGTTCAATGCAGTACAGTACAGTGCAGTACAGTACATAGCAGTACAGTGCAGTACAGCACAATACAGAACAGCGCAAAACAGTACAATACAGTATAGTACAATACAGACCTGTATGATACAGAGCAGTATAATGCAGTTCTGTATGATACAGAGCAGTATAATACAGTACAGTAAAGGACAATACAGTACACTACAGTACAGTACAGTGCAGTACAGTACACTACACTACAATACAGTATAGTGCAGTACAGTACAATACAGAACAGTACAAAACAGTACTGTACAATACAGAGGAGTACAGTCCAGTACAGTCCAGTACAGTACAGTACAGTGCAGCACAGTGCAAGACAGTACAATACAGTACTGTACAAGACAGTGAAGTACAATACAGTACAATACAATACAGTACAGTACAATGCATTACAGTACAATACAGTATAGTACAGTGCAGTACAGTACAATACAATACAGTACAATACAGTGCATTATACTTCAGTGCAGTGCAGTGCAGTGCAGTGCAGTGCAGTGCAGTACACTACACTACACTACACTACACTACACTACACTACACTACACTACACTACACTACACTACACTACACTACACTACACTACGCTACACTACACTACAGCTCAGAGCAATATGCAGACTCTTGTGTAAAGTACAATGCATTATAACACAATGTAACACAGTACAGCATTTGACTGCACTGCACTGGTGTGTAACATGTATGTATGCTTTATATAGTAAAGTGTTTATATTTATATTTGACTTATTAATTTTTTTAAAATTCCATTTTCTGTTTTAAAAAGAAGAAAAAAGAGGGAAAAAAAGTCTAAAATCCAATATGCATAAGTCTAGAATATTACCTTCTTTTCCATCAAATTTGTTGTGTGTGTGTGTGTGTGTGTGTGTGTGTGTGTGTGTGTGTGTGTGTGTGTGTGTGTGTGTGTGTGTGTGTGCCTTTGTTATTTTTATTTTTTATTTCAGAAATGTCCGGAATTACGGCTGTCTGTCAGAGAAATGATGGAGCACCTTCATGCTGAACTGGACTGACCTGTGTAGAGAGTAAAATCATCATCCATACCGTCTGTCTGTAGGCTGATTTGGAATGACATGACAATGGCTGGTTCCATTTCTCCATTCCACTGGAAAATCATTGCCAGATCTTTGTCTCTTGAAATATACAGTTTTCACCGAAAGTGCATTTTTATTCTTCTTTTTCTCTCCTTCGTCCTTGTCTTTTTCTTCTTCTTCTGTATCATCTTCTTCTTCCTCCTTAATTTCTTCATCATCGCCATCATCATCATCATCATCATCATCATCATCATCATCATCATCATCATCATCATCATCATCATCATCATCATCACCACCATCACTATCACCACCATTTTCTTCTTCTTCATCATCATCATCATCATCGTTGTCGTCGTCGTCATCATCATCATCATCTCGTCGTCATCGTTGTCGTCATCGTCGAAAAAAAAGAAAAAAAGAAGAAGAATCAGAGCTGGAGTATGACTGGAGATGGGGCAGGGCAGCATCCATTGTGTTTTAATTCAGTGACATCTGCACTTCAGCATTATTTGTGTTTTGATGGTGTGCCAAAGATTTTAGTGGATGGAAGTGTGTGTGTGTGTGTGTGTGTGTTGTGTGTGTGTGTGTGTGTGTGTGTGTGTGTGTGTGTGTGTGTGTGCGCACATGTGTGCGTGCGTGTGTGTGTGCGTGCGTGCGTGTGTGCATGCATGTGTTTAAGTGAAGATTCGGAATTTTTTGTTGAATTTCATTATCATTCTCATGTTTGCCATATGTGTTTTGAGATTTATTTGTATGTATATCAATGTAAAGAGAGGATTTTAAGAGAATTGTGTGAAAACCTGTTTTAAATGTCAACAGTACTCTATGTAAAGTGTTGTTGTTTTCTTCTTTGTTTTGTTTTCTGTAAAGGGAATTTTTGAAAGCACTATTTTGTATCAAGAAGGAAGGTTGCAGAGCAGTTAAGATGTTCACCTGCCAAACAAGTAAACCATGAGGTTCTGGGTTTGATTCCCAGCCTCACCCTTTCTTCCCAGTTTGATGAAAAAATAGAAATGAATGTCAAAAGTCCTTTAGATGAGGCTATAAACCCAGGCCCCATGTGCAAATGCATTCAGAACGTCTTGCACGCAAATTGAAAACCCATTTTAACCTTTCAGAAGAATAACCGTTTTGT
>CM060327.1:39416361-39433816 GCA_030674155.1 Stramonita haemastoma | reverse complement strand
GCTACACATGGCAAATCTATTATCACATTGGCTGCAGTGAATGCAGGTGCCTGCTGTTGAATGCATAGGGTTTACTTATTATGCCACAGGGACGGGATAGTTTAGTAGTCAGAGCATTTGCTCTCCAGCGCCTCGTGAATAAATGACCGTTCGTGCACCTTGGCTTCAGTTCAGTCCCTCAGCTATAAATGGGTACCTGCCCTCTGTGGGGACGCCGAAGGTAAAGTAGCCACGGAGAGGAGATGGGTGCCACCCTCTAGATTCTCCAAAAACGTCAGATTGGGAACAATAATCAATTATGATTTTTTCATCTATGGTTATGCCTCCCACAGAGGATCCGAAAGATATGTCACTCTAAAAAGTCAGTGCGATGAAAAGTATTTAGATCTCATCATCATCATCATCATCATGGCTTGGCTTCGCGAACGAAGATTAAGGGCACTGTCCACGTCTGGTGCAGGCTCGCTGGTGGCTGTTCAGTCCAATGCGTGACAAACAAACTCGGCCGCAGCGGCTGCAGGGGAAAGTCGATTCTGGGGTTGATGTAGAGGGGACGCGGTTCTTCCTCCTCATTCGCCTCTCCTCAAGGGCCGCTCTGCGATTGTCCTCAAAGGAGGAGACCAACTGATGCACAGTGTGTCGCCAGGCCTGCCGGTCAGATCTATATGCATTAATATATATATTTATATATATTTAGATAGATATATATATCTAAATATATATATATATATGTGTGTATTTATATATATATATATTTAGATCTATATGCATGCAAATGCTCAATATTTTACTCAATCCGTCATGTGCTATTTTCCGAGTTCACACAAAAAAGTTAACACTGGCACTATCTCTGATCGAAAGACATTCCCAGTTTGAGCTAACTCACTCCCAGCAAAGTTCAAATTGTCATTTATAGCGATTCAAATTTTCACACCTGCCCAACCTGGAAAAAAAACCTTTGCTTGCCCACACCTTAAACAGGTAACAAGCCGTTTATCTGAAAGAGTCCAGTGGTCGATGACAGGAACTGTGAAGTGAATGATAGCCAAGTTGTGTGCTGTCTGCCTAAAACGTGTTATCTGCTGTTTCCTTATCGCAGAGAACACACAGCACCCACACACCCTGGGGATTAAGCCTCGTTGCTTTTCGTTGGAGGGATTAAGTTCATAAAGACAAGCTTAGTAATGAACACAAGAAAATCCCTTTTGGAAAAAAGGAGAAAATATTTGTTGTGATACCGTCTTCGCGTTAGTGTGGAGGACGTGACTGTGGCCATGCGTGCAAATGAAGCATACATGAAAGTGTGTGTGTGTGTGTGTGTTGTGTGTGTGTGTGTGTGTGTGTGTGTGTGTGTGTGTGTGTGTGTGTGTGTGGTGTGTGTATGTGTGTGTGTGTGTTGTGTTGTGTGGTGTGTGTGTGTGTTATATGTGTGTGTGCACAGATGAAAATGTGTGTGCATAGATGAAAATGTGTGTGTGTGTGCGCGCGTGCGTGCGTGCGTGCGTGCGTGTGCGTGCGTGCGTGCGTGCGTGCGTGCGTGCGTGTGTGTGTGTGTGTGCAGAATGAGGGTATGGACATAAGAGATTATTTTTCAATGGAAACATTCTGAAATGTGTATCTCACTTTGACGGTGAAGATAAAGACGGTGGTGGTCACAGTAAAGATGACGAGGACAATGATTACGACGAAGACGATGACAATGATGATTACTATTATCATTACTACAAATAGTGTTCCCGATGCTGCTGTCATTATTATCATCATCATCTAATCTTCCTTCCCAGTTTTTCACCCCACTGGTCACCAAGCTGGCCTTTTGCACATGACCACTTAAAACCAACATGGTTCTGATTGAGCACGATGGGAGTGCGACCAAACAAGTCTGCCTACAGAATGCCTGGTAGGCTATCTCACAGAGAGCACCGACAAAGGTGGCCACACACCTCTTAGCTTTCTCACGCTCCCCAAACACTGTTATTAGCAGTAAGGGCATTAAATATGCTGGAGGTGTCCTACTCCTCCTCTTGATCGTGAACATGAATCCATGAAGTGTTGCCGGCTTGCAGAGTCTGGGTGTGGTTTGTGGTATACATGGTGAATTAAAGAGTCTAAAGAGAGAGGGGGGAGTGGGGAGGGAGGGAGAGAGAGAAAGTGGGGGGGAGAGAGAGAGAGAGAGGGCAGAGACAGAGACAGACAGACAAAGAAAGAGAGAAAGACAGAAAGAGCGAGAAAGACAGACAACAAAGAGAGAAAGAGAGAGAGAGAGAGAGAGAGAGAGAGAGAGAGAGAGAGAGAGAGAGAGAGAGAGAGAGAGAGAGACAGACAGACAGAACAGACAGACAGACAGACAGACAGACAGACAGACAGACAGACAGACATATGGCTAAGAACATAAATACAGAAAGCGAAGAAATTGAGAGCTAAGACTGAACTATAGAGATAAAGACCCCCCCCCCCCCCTCCCCCCAAATTAAAAAAAAAAGATAAATTTTAAAAAAAGAAAGAAACAGAAAAAAATAAAGAAAGAAAGAAGCAGAAAAAACTAAGCATCTCAACGGTCTGTTACAACAGAAACAACTCCATAACGAACTCCAAACAAAAACTGCGGTCCCAAAACCACACAAATCCTGGGCTGCAGGCAGACAGACAGACACAGACAGCAAAACAGTTTGGGAATTATGGGCCAGCTGTTGCTAGTGGCTGGTTTCAGTTTTTACATCTCTCCACACATCATCGTATCATGTATCATTGTAACGATGCGTCATCACAGGAACACACACGTACGCCACATTACTACACCGTACAACAGGCCAGCTAACCCTACTAAAAGCCCACTGCCATGCAAACATACCGAGTCCTTGAATAAACACTACTGCTGTAATACCAAACTGTTTCTGCTGTAATACCAAACTGGTACATGACTGAAACTGTAACGTCACACAACTTTACCCGATTCACCACGTCCCCTATATTACACTCTATACACGTTAAACGCTACCATGTCAAGATCTATCTATACATCTACCTATCCCTTAGACTGGTGACGGTGGGGGCACCCCTGAAGACTTGACAACCAGTTCCCTCCATTCCTCTCTCTCTGCTCTGCCTTTCTCAAAATTTTTTGTCCAGATAAGGAATCAAAAATGAGTAAATCAAACAACGCAAACCAGACTGACTAAAACAAAGTAACACAAGGCAACAGGCTAAAACACGCACAAACCAGACTGCACGAAAAAGTAACATTACGTGACAACCTAGAAAATACGTAAACCAAGCTGCAGGAAACAGTAACATTATGTGACAACCTAGAAAATACGTAAACCAAGCTGCAGGAAACAGTAACATTACGTGACAACCTAGAAAATACGTAAACCTAGCTACATGAAACAGTAACATTACGTGACAACCTAGAAAATACGTAAACCAAGCTGCAGGAAACAGTAACATTACGTGACAACCTAGAAAATACGTAAACCTAGCTACATGAAACAGTAACATTACGTCACAGTCCAGAGCACAAACGCCCATCAAACGCAGGAAACAGTTTTACTACATGACAGCAAGCCAAACTGCAGGAAACAGTTTTACTATATGACAGCAAGCCAAACTGCAGGAAATAGATCTGCAATGTGACATCCCACAACACCACTGCAAGCCAAACTGCAGGAAATAGATCTGCTACGTGACATCCCACAACACTACTGCAAGCCAAACTGCAGGGAATAGATCTACCACGTGACATCCCACAACACTACTGCAAGCCAAACTGCAGGGAATAGATCTGCTACGTGACATCCCACAACACTACTGCAAGCCAAACTGCAGGGAATAGATCTACTACGTGACATCCCACAACACTACTGCAAGCCGAACTGCAAGAAATAGATCTGCTTCGTGTCAAAGCCAAACTTAACCGCACACCAAACTCCCATAAATAGTTATACGATGCCACAGCCCAGAACATTAACGCACATGAAACTGTAGAATACAGAAACACTACACAAATATGCACTCCGTGAACGCCCAGAACACACACGGCCAAGCTGTACGAAGTAGCACCTCCACATGACAGCCATAACAACTCAAAATAAGCTGTAGCGGTAAAATTCAGTGGCACGCCTGCTGACTATTGTCTGCATGCAAACTTAACCGGTAGAATTGATAATGAAAACATGCCCATTGATTACCCTGTTCCAGAGTATTGTTTAACTCGATGCTAATTGTCAGGAGGGAAGCAAGGTGGCAGGATGGTTAAGACATTCGCCTGCCAACAAGTAAACCATGAGGTTCTGGGTTCGATTCCCAACCTCGCCCTTTCTTCCCAGTTTGACGGGGAAAAAAATCGAACTGAATGTCAAAGTTATTGGGGTGAGACTATAAACCGAGGCCCCGTGCGCGAACGCGCGCAGAACATCTTGCCCACACATTAAAACCCCGTTCCGCCTTTCGGAAGAGTAGGCCATTGTGTGCCGGTAGGAGCAGATGACAAAAGTATATTAAAAAAATAATGATAAAAGCAAAAAGCATGCACACAGGTGTGCCTGAGGAAAATCGGGGAGTTGGAGTCCCCAGGGCGGCTGGGGGCTGTATATGGCAACGTTCTGGCGGCTCCTGCGACGGCACTGGAACCATTCTTATCGGACATTGCCTTTCCAATGGATCATTCCAGTGGCGTGGAGAGAGAGAGAGAGAGAGAGAGAGAGAGAGAGAGAGAGAGAGAGAGAGAGAGAGAGAGAGAGAGAGAGAGAGGGGGGGGGGGGGGTCTGCTGCATGGGTAACAGCTTGCCCTCCATACTTACTTACCCAGGCTTTGCGCTCTAAAGACTAGAGCGCAACTCCATAGTCTTCCGAGACTGATGGGTGCCTACTACTAACTCGTTTATTGCAGGAACAGTGTATACCTATCGAAAGTGTATACCTATCAAAACACTACGGTATAACCTAACGGCTACCACATAACCAAACTACTAGTGCTACCAGCATAATCAAACTTGTACTGTCAGCATAACCAAATTGCAAACAGAGATAAAACTAAACTGTAAGTGGAAGTTCATCCCCTCTGTATTTTTTCTTTCCTTGCATCAGGTTGTCTGTTTGTCAGTACACTTTGTTTGAACCCAAAGGCTCACAATGGAAGATTTGGCAAGTGCCAGTACTCTGGCGCAAGCCTTTTCACAGGCTACCACCCTGCTTTTACCTAGCGTAAAGTCTGTTTCACAATTATTTCAATGCCACCGTTCAGTGTCGTCGCTGCTGTTAATGTTGTTGATGATTATTGCTGAAGAGGATGATGATGACGATGGTGATGGTGATGTGATGATGCAGGTTGTACATGGGTCTTACTTCAAAAGTCTCAGCCCCAAATCCTTGATAAACCGTTGAGGCCCCGCCCTAACTTTTTCAGGTGCTGGGCAGGTAAAACCTGGTCGGGCAAACCTCTCTCCTAGGTCACGGGATGTAACTAGGTATTTTCATGTCATCCATGCCACCAGCCATAGCTAACCTGCTCTTCTTCTAAAACTGGATGCAGTGTTAACGAGTGCGCAAGATGTAGGCCTACTGTGTACACCCACGCCCGGGATTATGACTTGATAACCCCATCTGAAAGACATTCACAGAAATGGAGTCAGCAACGATGTCAACTCCACAGGGAAAAAATTCCTCTCAAATGGGACGCCTCCACGAAGAATTGACCCACGACCCCCACTAATGTCAGGATCATGAGCACTACCCTCTATCCACTAGGCTACCCCCGCTCTCCTTCATTTTGTTACATATGACAAACTATAACGCCTGAAATAGAGAAATGTTCAAAATTCCCAAACATCACCCCTTCAGGTCATTAAATATCAAGAGTGCACAAGGCAGAAACAAACCTTTGTTTTTGAAAGCCTGTATTCAACAAAGCAGCCAAGTGCATGCCTCACAATGATTAACTACCTGTTAAGCGAATTTAACTACCACTGTCAAAGAAACAGTAGTACCATGACCCGGCTGTTTGAAACAGCAAGTGTAGGTGATAAGGAAGCAAGGTAGAAGAGTCTATTTTTGCTGCAATCGATACATGTGTGTTGCCCGGGGTACTGTGAAATCTGACCCTCTGTGTCGCTGTGGGGGGAGACATTAGTGGTGTGGGGAGGGAAGGTCCAGCGCCAGGATTTGTGTTGTTCGTTCTTCAGTTTAAAAATAACTTATGCTGGACAAGTGGGAAACGAAGGGTGTGTGTGTGTGTGTGTGTGTGTGTGTGTGTGGTGTGTGTGTGTGTGTGTGTGTGTGTGTGTGTGTGTGTGTGTAGTGTGTGTCTGTGTGTGTCTGTGTGGTGTGTGTGTCTGTGTGTGTGTTGTGTGTGTGTGTGTGTGTCTGTGTCTGTGTCTGTGTGTGTGTGTGTGTGTGTGTGTGTGTGTGTGTGTGTCTCTCTGTGTGTGTGTGTGTGTGTTGTGCGTGTGTGTGTGTGTGTGTGTGTGTGTGTGCGAGGCTGTCTGTCTGTGTCTGTTTTCATGTACATGTGCATCATGTGAAAGTGTGCACGCCCGTCTGTTTTTGCCTATCAGTCTGTGAAACCGTATACATTCTACGTGTGCTCTATTTCACGCAAGAGATCACTTGGACCAACATGTACAACAAAACATCCTCATATTCAGAATCCACAAATGTCACCTGTCTCTTTGAAGAGTCGAATGTAAACAGAGAAACAAGCACATGTTCTGAACTCTATATAAAATTTACCGAGCAGCCCATTAGTACATTCTGGTAGTTTACAACCAAGCGCTTGTAATGCACAACTTAACAGTGTGAAATAAAAACCTATCAGGTTTAAAACACTGAGTTTTGGCGTCAGTGTCAATTTCTTGTGGCAGTCTTGGTGTCAGAGTCAATTTCTTGTGGCAGTCTTGGGGTCAGTGTCAATTTCTTGTGGCAGTTAAAAACCCTGTTAAGTGATATGAAATTTGACTCGTCATGCTACTTAAGGAGAGAGACACTAGAAGAGGGGCAGAAACGAAGCTGCTTGCCAATTCTTCAGAGTGGCGTCTTTAATCTTAACTAACAGGACAGGATTGTACAAGGGTTATAGAGGATCGAGCTTATGATCTGACTTTAACAGAGGAAGTCAAGGGGTTGAGAGAGAAGTGGAGTGATTTCACAAGTGGAAAACAAAGAGTGTGGGTGTGTGGGTGTGGGTACAGTGTGTATGATCTTGGAACTGTCAAATTTTCAAATATTGTATTTTGTTCTCATTCTATTTTGAGTAGTTCTGCTAAAACAGGTACTTCCTCAGTGGGAAACGATAATTATAATCAGGAAGTGAAACTCCTGTAAAATTCCTAATGTGCGAAAAAAAACATTAAAATCCCAAGCCTAATAACAACAAAAAATAAACTCTCTCTCTCTCTCTCTCTCTCTCTTCTCTCTCTCTCTCTCTCTCTCTCTCTCTCTCTCCTCTCCCTCTCTCTCTCTCTCTCTCTCTCCTGACAGACGAAAAGTATCTGTCGCGGCAGGTTTTCAGGATCATGACCTTCGCACGAACCAATGGGGCGAGGCTGGCTATAATAGCATGATAATCCTAGGCACACAACGCAGTGCGGTTTACCTGTTCACGGCAGCTTACTACTACCTGTCCTATTCACTAACCTGGTCTGTCCTGTCCTGTCCTGTCCCCGCCTGCTACGTGTAGTTTTTATGCACTGTCGGGGTTCTTTGGGTGGATGATCTCAATTATTGATACTCATCACTGATCGATCAGATCCATTCTCTTTTGATGGTGATCATTACTCGGTGATTTCGTTCTCTGATCATGATCACTAATCGATAAAATCACTGCAGTGTACCTTTGTGATGGCTAGTGGATTGTGACTGGGGGACAGGGGGTGGTGGTGGTCAAGATAAGATAATCCAGTCCAGTCCATCATATTTCATAGTCATCTAACGTTCATTGTAATAACAGGACAACTCAGTCCATTCTCTCATAGTCCTCAGTTCGTCAATGTCCTGTCACGATCCCCCCCCCTCCCTCATAATCCGTTGAGTCCTATCCACCAAAGTCCACTACTGCAAGTACTGTCCATCCTTGTCTTGTCCCATCCACCATTGTCCTCTGAATGACTGCCCAACACATTGTACTCTAGTCCTAATCCATCTTTATCCTCTGCTGTTTGTCACTGTCTTGTAATTATCATTCTTTTCATCATGATCCAATGAGTCATATCCACCACAGTCCTCTGCTGGTCATCATTGTACTGTCATAATCATTTCGTCATGATACAGCTGAGTCATGTCCATGAGAAACCTCGCTGCTCATCATTGTCCTGTCATAATTATTTTGTCATACTCCAGTGAATTGTATCCACCAGAGTCCTCTGATGGTCATCATTGTCCTGTCATAATCATTTCGTCATAAAATAATCCAGTAAATCATATCCACTAGAGTCCTCTGCTGGTCATCATTGTCCTGTCACGATTAATTGGTGATAGCTCATTGAATTCTATCCACTGTAGTCCAGTTCATTATTTGTCCCTTATTATCCTGTCATGGTTGCCCAATTTAGCTTGATCCAGTCCTTTTGAACCACAGTCTAGTCGAGTCGATTATTCTCCAGTCCTATTTGCCCCACTCCAGCCCGGGGTTACCCCAGGCCTTAGGGTGCAGTTTTGTTTACTGATTGCAGGCTGTCCAGCCTTTTTGCCCGGTCTGTGCCAGTAACTACCCAAAATTTCATGTTTTCCGGTTATGGTTCCGTTGTAGCATAATGAAAAATGGGATAATGTTCTTTGTTCCTTGAAATCAGCCTGTCAACTTCCTCCCTCTGTCCATGCTGGTTTTCCCCTTACTTTTGCTGTAGCCTACCCTGTGACCACCAGGAAACACAGCAACAACCCAAAAGATATGTATAAAAACTTCAAATATAAACGAAACCCTTTACATTCCTCGTTTTATGAATGACTGCTCTTCCTCCTCCCTATTCTTTTTTTGTTGTTGGTCCTTTTCTTTCTCTTTTGCCCTTTTCTTTTTACTTCCTCTTTTTACTTCTTTTTTCTCTCCTTCTTCTCCCCTTATCAAATTTCATTATCCAAAATCCCCGTAAGCGTCACTTTTCCGCAGCTTAGATGACTGTATACACACAACAGTAGAGTAGTCACGCAAACCTAACTAACAAAAAAAAAAAAATAGCAAGCGATGAAGCGTATATCCGATTATATTCTCGGCAGTCTGTGCAAAACATGTTCTCTTTTTCAGTTCAAAATTTGATCCGCTTAGCTGTGGTTTTCCTCGTAGTCATACTTGCTTTGCACGCAAACGCGCGCAGGCAGGTGAACACACACACACACACACACACACACACACACACACACACACACACACACACACACCACGCACGCGCGCGCTCACACACACACACACACAGAGCATGTGTGCATAGCTTTAAGGAATAGGGGAGGACTGAAGGTAGCAGATGCATGAGGGAAAAAACCCACATTTGGCGAGAATGTCTCCCAGCAGGAAATGCCAGGAGTACAGAATAGTTTTGTTGCCCAGTAACTCTCTCTCTCTCTCTCTCTCTCTCTCTCTCTCTCTTTTCTCTCTCTCTCTCTCTCTCCTCTCTCTCTCCTCTCTCTCTCTCTCTCTCTCCTCTCTATCTCCACATACACACACACACTCACACACACACACACACACACACACACACACACACACACACACACACACACACACACACACATCAAACAGGAAGCAATCAATGGAGTGTGTGCCTTATCTCAAGGTCACACAACTTGGGGCTGACCTCCATGACTCGACACTAGCTCAGCTTACTTCGTTCCTTCAGACCTTCCCTCAGGCCTACACTGTTCTTCCTTTTGACGTTGACAACACACATTTCTCATCTTAAGGACGAAACTTTCAGCTTAAGACTGATCGTTAAACGATACTAGTATGTGTACAATTAAAGAAGTAGTAGCAGCTACAATCGCGGTAGGAGAAAGAGAAGAAGCAGTAGCAATAGTAGGCTGTATTTACAGTAGTTTGTAGGCTACCACTTTATGTCAGCAGATTTCTCTGCATGAAATTCGGGCTGCTCTCCCCGGGGTGAGCGCGCCGCTAGAAGTGCAGCGCCTATTTTTTTCTATTTCCTGTATGCAACTCTACATGTTTTGCCTATCAGGCTTGTAAGCTAGAAGCTTTTTGTTCTAAACGTTAGTTGTGCGTTGTCGTTGTATGTGTACTAGTAGGAGAAATTGTAACTCATTCCTGGTAGAAGATTCCAGGCTGCGTGCATGATGTACCCGGAATCAGCATTACTGTTGATTAAATAAATTCTAAAAGTCTAACCCTGACGGGCTTGCATATATCAGGGCTGTGTGGTGATGTGTAAAAAAAAAATGCATTTATTCGGAAGCTAACACGAAAAATTTAAGTAACCTATCATCTGTTACCTGCAATTAGCTTGCGTCTTGGCTTTCTGTCTCGTGACCTTACACCGTTGTCAACAAAATACTATCACAAAAAGTAATATTGAGGTTGTGTGATAATCTGTTGGTGTTTTCTTTCTTTTTTTTCTTGAATGGTTGCCCAGTCATTTTCCTTTTTTACGACATAGAAACAAATCTTGGGTTTTCCTCTAGGCAGGTCATTTGCAAATCGAACAGTTTTAACTGACAGTCGTGACTGATTACTGTACCCAAGGACCGTTACCTGAAGGGTTTGTGGCCTACACTGCACAGAAGGAAACGAATAGAAGAGCTCTAGTCTGCGCTGGCTGGCTGGTGTAGGTGGTAGGCCCTTGCTGACAGGTAAGTCTGGTCAAGGGTTCTGTCAAGTGTAGTGAAGGGTTTGTTCAAACACAAGGCAACACCCAACCTCCCTCCATTTATTACATTCTGCCAGTGCTTCTACAAACCCAGTAGGCGGTGATAGTAGTCGTGATAGGCCCAAGACAATGTATTATATTAAAGGCAGTAAATTATTCACACTCGCGGGGGTGTTAAGATTGATTATTAACGTTTTGGTATAAAAAGTGTTGCAATGTTCCTAGCTTTTGGAAAGGACAAACAGGATCTGTAGTTCTCTTTTTCTTTCTTCACGTTCCCATCTACCTATAGTTACTATGTTTTTTTTCTGTAAAAAGGTGTTTTCACACACACACACACACACACACACCACACACACACACACAACACACACACACACACACACACACACACAACACAGAGAGAGAGAGAGAGAGAGAGAGAGAGAGAGAGAGAGAGAGAGAGAGAGAGAGAGAGAGAGAGAGAGAGAGAGAGAGAGAGAGAGAGAGAGAGAGAACTCTGAACTCTGAACGATTTTATTGTAGAAGGCCACCGGACCCATTACAATTTCACACACTCGCTATCCCCCCCCCCCCCCTTCCCCCCACACATTAATTTCGTTCTCAATCCTTTCCAAGAATGCACCTGAAAACACTTCCAAGCACAACGATTATAACATTCACTTGTGGTATTAGCATACATCTGATTAAAATGTTTGCAACATTTTAGACTAAACATAAATTTAGTAACTAAATTAATAAATGAATGAATAACAAAAATTGATTAGAGAATTGATAATTAGGGCACAAATTGTACACAGAGTAGCATAAGACACTGAAACAACTTGAGAAATACGTTAATCATTTTGCTACAGCCATCATTCTAAAGTAGAACGCCTTTTGTTGGAATGATATATGAATCGTCCTAAGTCATGAAGGCTTTTGTCATCTTGCATCATAAGTTTCAATGTTTTTTCTGAAGTGTATTGCCTATAACGAGATGGGATGTATTTTTGTCGCAAATCATTCAGAGATTTACAGTAAAATAAAGTGTGTACTTCATCTTCAAGACAAGAATTGCATAGGGGGCATTTCAGATCACCCGGATTGAAAGTAGCATATCGCATTTTATGTGTACGTATTTCAGTTGCACCGATTCTAAATCGGATGAGCACATCTCTGATGTGTTTGTTAGTGATAACGGTGAAATACGATTCCAGTGATATAGAGGATTTAAAATTCCGATAAACTGCAAACCTACTGCTTTCTTGAATATGCGCGTGCCAATTTTGACTGTGACAATCAATCAATCTCTGCTTGAATGTAGATAAGAATCCCCTTATATTTTGCACACCTTGGTTTTGCCAAACAAACCCAAATCCAAATTTATACAATGTGTCGCGCACATGTGATGCCCAGCACATCCGCCCTTGATCACATAATGTTAGAAGCATAATATAGGACTGACGAGGGAGTCTGGCCTGATTCATTCTTGTAAGACGTAGCCAATATTTTATGCATGACATAAAAGAAAATATATAGAAGGGGTATCGCCCAGTTTCATCATAAACCATATCATTTATTTTATTTGGTTTATCATATCAGAGGAGAGAGAGAGAGAGAGAGAGAGAGAGAGAGAGAGGAGAGAGAGAGAGAGAGAGAGAGAGAGAGAGAGAGGAGAGAGAGAGAGAGAGAGAGAGAGAGAGAGAGAGAGCGTACATATTAAAATACGTGACAAAAAGTCAAACTGCCCACGAAACATTTTCCACCCATTCTTTTTTTCCTCTGATGTATCCTGTGTCTTTTAACAGTGTGCCTTTTCATGATGGCTTTTATACCTGGGACCTCCATAAAAGTGTTCATGTGTTTTTGTTATGGTCTTTTTCTGTGGGGTCCTTGTCATAACCTCCTGTGGAGTCTCTTTTCATCTTTGCGTAACAACGGCATAGCTATAAAGGTATGGCTGGTCAGCATAATTCTTTTCTTTTACAGTTTAAGAACAAGTGTCGCGTTAACTTAAGTCTGATATCGAATGCTTTAAGTTAGGCTATTCTTTATAACACACACACACACACACACACACACACACACACACACACACACACACACACACACACACACACACACACACACACACACACACACAGAGGAATGTATATATTCCTAAGCATATGATTGTGTTATTTATATTATTTTTTTAATTCAAACACAGGGGAATGGGGTCTGCTAGTGCTATCAGGTTCAACTTGCCCAAGAGACAATGCTAGAAGAAAATTCAGCGCAATGCCCCTACAAGGATTTATCAGGGAGATACATGCGAGAGAAAGAAGAAGATTGAGTAGAACGCTGCCTGGCTCTGTTAATGAAATGAACAGGGGAAAAAAAACGTTAATGCTTTCCTGTTCCGTTTGGTTTTTCGTTCCTTGGCTAGAGCTCCGATGCTCAACAATTGTGAGGTTTTTCCATATGATTATATGATCGTTTTTGCTCACCATTAAGGTAGCCGCATTCCGACTTCAGGAATAATGTCTAAACACGACACCAGTGTGCATGTGGGGTTTTTTCATCCGTTCTTACCGGCACGCAATGGACTATTCTTCAAAAAAGCAGAACGGGTTATAAAGTGTGCGCCAGATGGCGTTCGCACATGTGGCCTCGGTTTATAGTCTCATCCGATGAACTTTTGGGGGAGTGGAGTCGGTACTGCTGTTAACTCCAGAGAAAAATTCCCCTTGAACAGGTGTCTCGATGGTGGCTCGAACCCAGGCTGTCAAACCGCGAGCGCAACGTTATAACCACTATGCCCCCCCCCCCCCCCCCCCCCCCCCCCAGCCTTCCTGTTTCATCATAGTCATTCTAACTAACGTTCTGGTGGCTCCTTCAACGGCACCTGGAACCATTCGTATCGGTCATTGCCTTTCCAATGGATCATTCCAGTGGCATGGTGAGGGGGGGGGGGGGGGGGGGCTCTGCTGAATGGGTAACAGCTTGCCCTCCATACATACTTACCCAAGCTTTGCGCTCTAAAGACTAGAGTGCAACTCCATAGTCTTCCGAGACTGATGGGTGCCTACATTCTAACTAGCTGTCAATTGTGATATCCTAGCTCACAAGACACCAAGACGCTGGGACGGATGTTTATTTGACAAGTCGAATAACATTACCACAGGTTCTGGCTATGGAGAAGAACCCTGACGTTTGGGTGAGACCTTGAGAGCGGAATAGCCTACTCTTTCAGTGTGACAGGGGCTTAGCTCTTTTCTAATGTTTCTCACAGCAGTAGACATTTTAAGCCGGCCTCTGTGACCTAAGGCTGTTTGGGTTACTAGACTAGCCAAGAGTATCATTTCACCATTCTTTATTCTCAGTGGTAGTGGAAGTTTGCCCTTCTGTTTCTTGTTTGCCGCCATTTTGCTGCTGTAATTTGTAGCGTTTAGTCGCATGATAATTATGATCACACACACACACACACACACACACACACACACACACACACACCACACACACACACACACACACACACACACGACAAGAGAGAGAGAGAGAGAGAGAGAGAGAGAGAGAGAGAGAGAGAGAGAGAGAGAGAGAGAGAGAGAGAGAGAGAGAGAGAGGAGAAAGAGAGAGAGAGTTTTTAATTCTTGAAAGGACACAAAAGTTCTCCTTTAGGCAGTATCCCCAACAGAACGAGGATAACAAGAAAACCTAAATCAAAGCATTATTCTCAAGACACACACGAACGTACTTTTTCTATTCTCTTCATCGGTTAAGTCAAGTAACTCTAAACTTTACTTCCTGCTATCATGATTTTCAGTGGTTCTAATCAAAGGCACACACCCAACAGGTACTGATAGGGGCAGTTTGTTACTCAAAAACCTAATGATAATATGTTCAAACGCTTCAAATATCATCCAGTTACACTTCTAGTAATAACAACAGTCCTGCATAATGCTAACGGTGTTTGCAGAAGCAAGAGCAGTAACAGAGGTAGAGACAGTACACCTATGACGAGGACAAGGGTGCAACAGCTGTGGCCTTACAGGACATGAACGTTTGGTCCGACTGCTAATAAATAACACTACACACAATGAAATGTTTCGTGTAATGACTTTTTCGTCTATGTGACCTCTTGAATTAATTTAGTGATATTTCAGTAATTTGCCTTTTTATGTTCTTGTTCGGTGTACCCCAGCTTAACATTCAGGAAGGAGAGGAGGGGGGGGGGGGGGGCGATGGTCACCTAGAATATGCACTCTGTCTTACTCATCATACTTCAGAATCACGGTGAGACCTTTAAGTGGACACTGAATGAGAAGTTTGCGAGTATGACTTTTCAACCACCTCGTCATACAGGCAGCAATACTCCGACTTCATGGGATATCATTTTCAGTTAAAGAGAGTACAGGTCGTTGTGCCAAGAGTTTGTCATTACTGAAGACAATGTCAACATAACGTATGTCAACATAACGTATCAAAGCATAGCATTTGAAAGCATGTCTCGGCACTTAGTTTACATCAATAACTGACACAGCATTTGGCTTGACAATACCTTTCTTTTTATAGTGCATGGGAAGGAATTCTGACTTGGCGGTCAACATTTTGATACAATACATGACCTACATTTTTTTGTTTTAGAAACGAAACAAAACCAAGTATAAATGAATGTAACTAATTTTGTTTCATGTGTTAGTATTAATCAGTGATTAACAAGATTAAATCCACATTTGCTCAAAATTAAGAAAAACAAAATAACCAAAAGAAACATGGACTGTACTCTGTGTTTGTTGAAAAGTCAAGTTGGTACTTTCAGTCTATTTTGCACTTGAGTTAACTTGCCCTCTGGTTACCACTGCAGGTAGTCCTTAAGCCTTCCCGTGCCTTTGATAAACTACGAGGCACAAAATACCCAACGAGTTTATACACAAAGAATCTGGAGTCATGGGTTGGTTTTATGCTGCAGGACTCATGAACTATTAGGAGCATGCTTCGTAGCTGGAGTTTATTTCAAAATGAAACGTACGTGTGGTGTGTGTGTGTGTGTGTGTGTGTGTGTGTGTGTGTGTGTGTGTGTGTGTGTGTGTGTGTGTGTGTGTGTACGTGTGTGTGTGTGTGTGTGTGTGTGTGTTGTGTGTGTGTGTGTGTACGTGTGTGTACGTGTGTGTGTACGTGTGTGGTGTGTGTGTGTGTGTGTGTGTGTGTGTGTGTGTTGTGTGTGTGTGTGTGTGTGTGTGTGTGTGAACAACTGCAAAAATCCCAATTGAATAACACCAGTCATTATCTCTATAATTATATCAGCAAAGGACCGAAACTAAGTCAAATAAACAAGTGTTGACATGTTGGGAGAATACAACTGCAAACTAGATAACCACCTATCCCGTGAACGAAATTGCTTTTCAACGTGCTCTAATAATGTATTCTATTCTCCTCTATACCTCTAAAGCGGTACACACTTAAAGTAGACTTCGTACACTCGAGTCCAATAAGGTATTCTTTTATTTCGAGGATAATTGAATAATATAAGCATTCATGTACTTTTTTTTCATCCAGTACCCGTGTGTATGCAGTTTTGTGAATATGTCCTCTGTTCCCACCGGCACACAATGGCCTACTCTTCCGAAAAGTGGAATGGGTTTTTAACGTGTGCGCAAGATGTTCTGCGTGCGTTCGCACTCGGGACCTCGGTTTATAGTCTCATCCGAAGGACTTTTGGGGGGAGTGGAGTCGGCACTGATGTTAACTCCTGAGGAAAAATGCTCTTGAACGAGATTCGAACCCGGGTCAGAAGATCACGATTGCACCACTCTAACCACCAGGATATCCCATCCCCCTCTAATAATCTTCAAGGTACTAGTTCGTGAACTGCTAGAAAAGATCAAAGAGCTCATTTTTCAGTTCACCACCAAACTTCTTCTCCTCCTACCTCCATTTCTTTAACAGCCTTATTTTTGTTCTTTTGTTTGTTTGTCTAGGGGTGGGTGGGTGGGTGTTATTCAGGGGTTTGGTTAGCAACGTTCGTTCACTTGATCCTACCTTATTTTATCAACTCTGATTGAACTGTGCATATTTCGTTATCAGTCTCTCTTTCTTTCTGAATATTGACACAGATAAGCCTTCAGCATGTGGTTGATCCCTGTGTTCTCTTTCTGCGTTATATCTGAAAAAGCAATCTGATGGGTTTTGTTTGTTGTTGTTTTTTTCGTTCTGGAAAGGATTTGCAAAGATTTATTTTTCTAACTGGCCCATACACATAGTCCAGGTGTGTAGATCAAGGCTCTCGGGTATCACATGTGATGATTGTGTGTGTGTGTGTGTGTGTGTGTGTGTGTGTGTGTGTGTGTGTGTGTGTGTGTGTGTGTGTGTGTGTGTGTGTGTGTGTGTGTGTGTGTGTGTGTGTGTGTGCACGCCTAAGCAAGCAAGTGAGCAAACACAGTGATAGTGCACACATGCAGGCTTGTTTTTTGTTGTAGCTGCTGCTAATTGTGGGCAGTGTTTATCTCCCTAAAGCACTTCACACTATCAAATTGAAAATTATGCTTGCTCAGACAACAATCATGCAGCCTGTCACACTGAGAAACGTTGGTTTGCAGCCTGTCACTACCTCGTCACACTGAGAAACGTTGATTTGCAGCCTGTCACTACCTCGTCACACTGAGAAACGTTGATTTGGAGAAGCCTGT
>CM060327.1:39411087-39416261 GCA_030674155.1 Stramonita haemastoma | reverse complement strand
TTTTGGGGTTGGGGGGGGGTGGGGGAAGGGGGGGGGGTGGGGGGGGGGGGGGGGGTTTGGTTTGGTTGATGTTGTTTTATTTTTTTTTATTGTTTTTTTTGTCTGTTTGTTCTAGCATATGTTTGTTGTTATTTGTCTCTGTGTTTAAAAGGTTGTTTTTCTGTGTTTTTTTAGTTTGTCCTTTTGGTTTTTTTCCCCCCCCCTTTTTTTCCCTGCCCTTTTTTTTTTTTTTGTTTTGTCTTTTGCCTCTCTGTCTCTGGGTCCCCTTGTCTTGTCTCTGTCCTGTCTCCTCCTCTCTCTCTTTTCCTCTCTTCTCTCTCTCTCTCTTCTCCCCTTCTCTCTCTCTCTTTTCATCCCCCCCCCCCCCCCCCCCCTTTTCCCCTATCCCCGGGGTTTTTTTCTTTTTTCTTAATTATTTAAAGAGACGATGTAATTTTATCATCTTTTTTTATCCAAATAAAAAAAGATTTTAAAAATGTTAAAAAGGGAGGATTAGGGGTTTCCCTTCTTCGGACAAACATTGTTTGAGCCCCGGACAAACGCCGACGCGGACGGACACGACGCGACGAGGGACGAAAAGAAGAAAAAGAAGAAAGAAAGAAGAAAAAAGGAAGAAAAGAAAAAAGAGGAAGAAGAGGAGGAGGGAGGAGGAGGAGGAAAGGGCGGAGGGAGAAGGGGAGGGGGAAAAAGAAGAAAAGAAGAAGAAAAAAGAAGAAAAAAAAGGAAGAAGAAAGAAGAAGAAAAGAAGAAGAAGGGAAAGAAGAAGGGGAAAGGAAGAAAAAAAAGGAAAAAAAATAAAAAAGAAGAGGAAGAAGACGAAAGGGAAAACCAAAAAAAACAAAAAAACAACACCAACAACAACAACAACAAGGGGGGAGAAAGGGGAAAAAGAAATTTTACCCCCACATCTGACGGAATTGTTTGCCGATATTTAACCCAAATGGTAACAAAATACGTGAGGGAAAAACTAGGTGCATCTGGGTTTTTTTGAGGCCGGCAGTCTTTGCGAGGTGTTTACTGGATTTTGAATTTTGCGTTTGTTTTTCCCCTGTGTTTTTCTTATACCCCCCCAGAACGGGGTTTTTTTTGGGGATTGGCAAGCTGCACTTTAAGGGGAACCCCAAACTTTTTTTTTTTTACTTGAATTACGAACAGCTCCAAGGTTCGAACCAAGCAAAAGATGATAATTACAGAATTTCAAAACATTTGGGCCTGGTTTTTATTAACAATTTGACCACTTCGCCCGCCCGGGGGGTAATTTGGTGAGAGTGCAAGGTAGAGTGTTCCAAAAATCTTTGGTGTAGGGGAGCGAAGGGGGTCAGAACCTCACCCTCTCGGGGGGCCCAGCATATGAAGGGGGGCCCTTTCCCCTTCCCTGGCCTTTTTCTCCTTGACCTAAAGGGGGCAGGGTAATTTACAGCTGGGTGAATGAGGAAAAAACTGTCTAAAGTAAAAAAAAAGGTCAAGAGCAGTCCCCCAACATACACGCACCACACACACACACACACACACACACACACACACACACACACAACACACACACACACACAACACACAACACAAGAGTGCTTATCCCATTATTCTCGATATAAAAAGAATTTTAAAAAATTAAAACATAAACACACAACACACACACATTATATATATATGTGTATATATATATATATATTATATTTATTATATTATTATATATATATTATTATATATATATATATATATATATTATAATAATTATAATATATATATATATATATATATATATTATGTATCAATGCACTGTTCCGATAATGATAATATGATCACAATGACGACGGAATGGTGTGTAATGATATAAGTGATGATAATAAGGGGTTTTTTTTTTGGTGTGGTTTAAAAAAAATTGGGGGGGGGAGGGGGGTGGGTATAAAACAACATCAAGGGAATGCCACATTTCAGATTGGCGTCATAGGATTTGCCCCAATGAAAAGAGGTTCTGTTTTATGTTTTTCCTTCTTTTTTTTTTCTTTTTTCTTTTTGGCTTGTAAGCGTGACACACACATTCCTGACATTCCTTTTAAAAACCAGTAGTACTGTTAATCCCTATACATCTCCCTCCTTCCTACCCCCCCCCCCCCTTTGACTTCTACTTGTAAAAACCTCATCCCCTTCCCTTCCAAACAAAAAAAACAAAACAAAAAACAACCCCCAAACCCCCAACCTTCTTCTTCTGCCTCTTCACTTTGTTTGGAGATTAGGGGATGGTTTAGGGACGAAGTCACACTTCAAGAGAGCCACAGGTATTGTTCCTACCTCAGGTACTGTGCCAAACAGCTCCTCCACTCTTATATTACTAAGCTCCCATAGAATGGGGCAAGCAGAGATGTTGGGGGGGGGGTAGGGGGGAGAGAGAGAGAGAGGGAGAGAAGAGAGAGAGGAGAGAGAGAGAGAGAGAGAGAGAGAGAAGAGAGAGATGAGAGAGAGAAGAGAGAGAGAGATGAGAGGAGAGAGAGAGAGAGAAGAGAGAGAGAGAGAGAGAGAGAGAGAGAGAGAGAGAGAGAGGAGAGATAGAGAGAGAGAGAGAGAAGGAGGGAAGGGGGAGAGAGAGAAGGAGGGGTTGGGGGTGACTCTTGTCTCTTGTCTGCGAGTGGGTGTGGGGGTGGATGTGAGGGTAAGGGTGGGTGGGGGGTGTAAGAGTGGAATAGTTAGGAACGTGCAGCATTGTTGAAAAATTGGAGAATTTAACTCCCTTCTTTTCACTCCTCCCACCCCACCCCCTGCACCCCGCCCCACACCCTCTGCCCTCCCTCCAGAGTGTTGTGACTTGGGTTTAGAGCTGACACGTGGCAGTAGTGGAAGACTGTGTGGAAGACTGCCCATAATCTGCCTAAGGTGTGTTCTGTTGTGTTTTGAGTCAGTCACCTAAGGGTTTAATTCTGACGGGGGAAAATAGGGGGAGGAGAGTGGGAGGGGGGTGGGGGAGAGAAGAAGAGAGGGGGAGGGGAGACAGGAAGGATGGATGTCTATTTGATTGGTGATTATTATATTATTATTATATTTTACTTGATTATCTCTAATTGTGGGTTTAGTTATTTATTTCGTTCGTCCACCTGATCGATTGCTCAATGAGATCTGGAAGAAGTTAATTTTCGTGTTTTTTCCTTTATGCTTAGGTGTCCCATAACCTAGGCGGTTGTAGGGGAGCAAGGTGTCAGAGACCTCAGCTTCTCTAGGGGCCAGCATTTGAGGGCGGCGCCCATCTCCTCTCCCTCGCTGCTTTACCTTCCCTGATCCTAAAGAGGGCAGGTACCCATTTACAGCTGGGTGAACTGGGGGATTGTACTGAAGCCAAGGCGCTCAAACGGTCACCCACCCAACTGTAACCACGTTCGACGCTGTTTAACTTGACTTGGGGAAAGCGAGCTCTGACCACTGAGCTATCCCGCCCCTCTTTATGCTTAAGAGTAGAAAAATCCAAAGATGATAATTTTATCTCGTTAGATAAAATCTCTCAAGTAAATCCTTAGTGGAGATCGAGGTGAAATTTAAACTGATTAGGGAAAAAAAAAGGGGGAAAAAATCTGGACTCTCATCAACGATTATTAGCCATTGTTTTGACGTCCATGTATACTACTGGATCCTGAGGAGTCCAGTCTTACGTAGCAAGAAATTTTGCACCACTTCTATTGCGAAAAAAATTGCGGATTGCGAGTTCAGTTCCGATTGCGAGAAGTTCAAGTAAACTCGGGATTGGAGAGAACTACCATAAAGTTGGGGTACCACCTAGCTTTGCCTTGCACTCCTTTTCACCACCGTGTAAGGGTACCAATGTAACGATGACTCTTGGGAAGTCTATGATCTCAGTGTTAACGCCAAATCGTACAGGTGAAGCTTAGGCGAGAGAAGAATTTGCGTAAGAAAGAAAGATAAGAAATTGTGCGAAGAAGAAGAGAGAAGAATGCGAAGAAGAAGAAGAAGAAAGAGGAAGAAGAAGAAGAAGAAGAAGAAGAAGAAGAGAAGAAGAAGAAGAGAAGAAGAAGAAGAAAGAAGAAGAAGAAGAAGAAGAAGAATTGCCAAGAAAAGAAGAGAAGAAGAATTGCCAAAAAAGAAGAAAGAAGAATGCGAAAAGAAAAAGAAGAAAAGAAGAAGAAGAAGAAGAAGAGAAGAAGAAGAAGAAGAAGAATTGCCAAGAAAAGAAGAAGAAGAAGAAGAAAAGAAGAAGAAGAAGAAGAAGAAGAAGAAGTAAGAAGAATTGCCAAGAAGAAGAAAGAAGAAGAAAGTCCTGATTTGAGTGTGTGCAACTACTGTCATATGAGCGAAAATGCGTTGCACTGCCGTTAAGCGTCTGACAAGTCATGCCCCGCATTGGACTACGGCATTAGGGGGAATATTGTTATCTTTTAAGTCTTTCGTGGAGGAAATGAAGGCAGGAAAAAGGACAAGAAGGGTAGGCAAAACAGCAAGAGAGGGAATAGAAAACGTGAATTTCCTTGCCAGAATTTCCAGAAAGTGGGGATTTATTTTTAATTTTTTTTTTATATCTCGAGCATAATAGAATAAGCACCATGTGCTTTTTTTTTTTTCTTGTATTTTTTTACAACCAGTCCCATATGTGTATGCAGGTTTGTAATTTTTTCATCCGTTCCACTGGCACACAATTGATCTAACTTCCAAAAGCGGAACAGGATTTTAAGTGCTGTGTGCAACGAAGGACTTTTGGGGAGATTGGAGTCGGCACTGATGATAACTCCAGAGGAAAAATCCTCTTAAACGAGATTCGAATCCAGGTCAGCAGATCACGAGCGCATCACTCAGACCACCATATTTCTACAGACAGACCCCCGACATCCCCACGGGGGAAAATGAGTGACTGAATGAACATGTCTGAATACTGCCTGTGTCTGTACTGCTAGGCATAGCTGTGGTTCCCTCCACCCCTTTCCGTTTTCTAGCTAGAACTCCTGGGTTTTTCTATAGTGAGATTTTGCGTTTGCACCCGTTTTTGCCCACCATGAAGATAGCCACATTCCGACTTCCGGGATGTATGCTGGGTATGTTTGGCGTTTCACTGACAGGAATGACGGAATCTTTAAGATGTTTTGATTTTGATTTTCTGCAATGTGTATATTATGCACGAAGGGAATAAGAAGCACTGGCAGGCCTGCACTTGGAATTGACTGGAGAAATCGTAAAAATCT
>CM060327.1:39388587-39406087 GCA_030674155.1 Stramonita haemastoma | reverse complement strand
AACCTTTTGGTCAACCTTGACTGTTTCAGTGTTCTTGCTAGTCAGAAACAGTTACAGATACATTGTTTGTTCTCCAGCCGGTAAACTAAAAAGAGCGTGACTTGAGAGAGAGAGAGAGAGAGAGAGAGAGAGAGAGAGAGAGAGAGAGAGAGAGAGAGAGAGAGAGAGGAGGGGGGGGGGGGGGGGGGGCAATGAAAGGATAACAGAATGAGAGAGGAAGAAATGAAGGAGGAAAGGGAAGAATATGAACAGAAAGAGTTGAAGACTACACATAAACAGAAAGAATGAGAAGATTTTTTTTTTCAAAGAGAGAATGAATGAATGAATGAATGAATGAAATGAATGAATGAATGAAAAATCTTTATTTTTTCATGGGTAACAGAGTAAGCTTGCATATACTTTTTATTCATCGGGCCCTTGCCTCGATTAGGGAATAGCAGCGCCCCGCCCCCCCCCCCCCCCCAAAAAAAAAAAAGGAGAAGAAAAAAACTACCCCCCCCCCCCGAAAAAAAAAAACAAAAAAAATCCCAACAAAAGAAAACAAAAGAAAAAAAACACACCATCAGCAACAATAAAAATTCAACCTATGATTTAAGAAAAAGAAATAGGTATATATTCAACAAACGCATAATCCCCACTAGATACATTGATAATCATTTAAACAAAAGAGATTGGGCCTATGTATTCAACAAACATATAATCCCTAACTGACCCGAACATTAATGTTAAGACAGATATACTGATTATAATTAAATATATCAAATAGATTAAATTGAGAGGAGACAGCTGAGAAGAGAGCAACCCAATACAAAAAAAAACATATCAAAACATTTTAACAAATATGTCTTTCTGACATTAAATCAAATTATGCCCCCCCACAAAAAAACAAACAAACAAACAAAAAAAACAATAACAACAACAGAACAACTAAAAGCAAATTTTTTTTTTAATCAACATTATGACGTAACGCCCAATATAGCATTTTTCAAGACGTGTTCAAAGCCATGAGTTTTAAAAAAAATCCCAAAAGGCGTAACATATATGTGAGTGGAAAAAAAACAACAGCCAAACGAACAAACTAACAAACAACACAGCCCATTCTTGTATAGACGACAAGACGAGAGAGAGAGAGAGAGAGAGAGAGAGAGAGAGAGAGAGAGAGAGAGAGAGAGAGAGAGAGGAGAGAGAGAGAGAGAGAGAGAGAGAGAGGCAGGAAAACAAGAATAGACCCAAGCAAGCCAGCAACAAAGACAGATTTGATTTGATTTGATTTATTCTTTATATCGAGGATAATGGAATAAGCACTCTTGTGCTTTTTTACATCCAGTCCCCGTGTGTATGCACTTTTTGTAAATGTCATCTGTTCCCACCGGCACACGATGGCCTCCTCTTACGAAAAGCGGAACAGGATTTAACGTGTGCGCAAGATGTTCTGCGTGCGTTCACACACGGGGCCTCGGTTTAAAGTCTCATCCGAAGGACTTTTGGGGAGAAGTGGAGTCAGCACTGATGTTAACTCCAGGAGAAAAATCTCCTCAACCGGAATCGAACCCGGGTCGTCAGATTGCCAGCGCAATGTTCTGACCACTAGGCTATCCGTCCCCCTAGCAGACAGCAGACAGGCAGGCAAGCAGACAGACAGACAGACATATCCTCGATATAAAAGAATAAGATAAAAAATATTTAAAAAACAGGCACAGGGGGACAAACAAACAACACCAACAATAGGAATGCAAGTGGAAAAGCAGATACTGACTGTTGAACGCACGCACACACACACACACACATACATGCACGCACGCGCGAACACACGCACGCGCTCCGCGCGCGCGCGCGCACACACACCACAAACACACACACCACACACACACCACACACACACACACACACAGAATTTACATGAAAAACAAATAAAGAACACGACACAAAGGATGACGCTATGTACGAACGACCGGAAGTTCAATAGGCTGAATAAGCGGTAGTGAATGTGTGCGATAGAGCGCTAATGCCCCCCCCCCCCTCCCCCTGTATCTCTTCTCTCCTCTCTCTCTCTCTCTCTCTCTCTCTCTCTCTCTCTCTCTCTCTCCTCTCTCTCTCCACACACACACACACACACATACACACACACATACACACACAACACACACACACATATATATATACATATATATATATATATATATATATATATATATATATATATTATATATATATATATATATATATATATGGCCACACACACATACACACACATAATATTTATGTAAATGTATATATATTTTCTCTCCCCCCCCCTCTCTCTCTCTCACACACACACACACACACACACACACACACACACACACACACACACACACACACACACACACTTGGCAAATACGCAGAAAAGCTATATAGAAATCGATTTTGAACTTCGACGGAATTCACTTTACCTACAGACGCTTTGTTTTACTGACACCAACAATGCAAGATCTACAGTTTTGCCTTTGAAACAAAAAAGAATTTAAAAAAATGTCTCCCCTACATTTGTCTTCACTTTGTCCAGAATTCCTCAAGCTGTTGTGGGGACACTGCACTAAGGTTTTCTTTCAGTCAGGGTGTCTTGCTCGGGCTAAGTTGAATCTGACAGAGCTCATCTCTCTCCTGGTCGCATGATGCATGCTAGGTATGTTTGTGTGTGTGTCATCCCATTCCTCCGAGCTGAGCTGATCTTTGATTAATTGCTATGAAAGGTGGATAGGGTTTGGACTTTTCTTTTATTTCTTTTTTTTGAATTTTATATTTGTATGGTTTGGGTTTCTGCTTTTGTTTGTTTGATTGAGTTGGGTTTTTTGTTGTTGTTGTTTGTGGTGTTGGTGTTTTTCTTGTTGGTTTTGGGGTTTGTTTGTTTGTTTGTTTGTTTGGGGGGTCGTCGTGTTATTGTTTCCTTGTTTTGAGTTTTGTTTTGTTTTGGTTTGGTTTGGTTTGGTTTGGTTTTTCTCTGTTAGGATGCCGGAGGCCTGTCAGTATGAATAGTATCCCCACCTTATGGAAACTGTGCTAGAAATTCCCTCTTTTCTATCCCTCTCTTTGTTTCTGCCTCGTTCCTTCTCTTTCTCTCACCTCCTTCTTGTCTATTTTCTGCCGTCTTGGACCATTCTCCTACCTTTTTTTCCAGAGAGACTTGAAATATAACAATTCTCTACCATGCATGCACTGGGTCTGACTTGTCAGGTGCTTAACGGCAGTGCAGCGCATTTTCGCTCATATGACAGACAACAATAGTTGCTGTCTGAGCTTTCGATGAAGAAGACGATTGGTTTGGTTTTGATTGTTTGCTTGTTTTTGTTTTTGTATAGTTTTTACGGGGTCGCTCCTTGGCTAGAGCTCCGAGATTTACCAATGGTGAGGTTTTATTTGTTTGTCTCTTTTTTTGTTTATGCTTTTTGTTTTTTTGTTTTTTTCGGGGGGGGGGGGGGGGGGGCAGAGCCACCGTTTTTTGTCCACTATGAAGGTGGCTGCATGGGAAAGGGTGTTCGTTACTTTGTGCGCAAGATGTTTTACGTGCGTCTGCATATGGAAATTTGGTTTATAATGCCATCTGGAAGACTTTCAGAGAGTGGAATAAGAATCAAATTTAACTCCAGGGAGAAATATTCTGAAACGGATACCAACTTGCAGATTGGAACCCCTGCCCTCAGGTACTGTCAGATCAGAATACGACACTCTGACCACCAAGCTATCGCGTCCTCCCTATTCCGCCATCCATCACCTTTACCTATCCCATAGTATAGTAAAATGTTAGGGTACCACTGAAGATTTTACAGCCAGCTTCCTCCCACTCCTCGCTGTTCTCAGCTTTCTGCAGTAGGTCATTCCACTCAAGGTCAGTCCACTCTCTGATGTTGTCTTCCCATCGTTTTCTCTGTCTGCCTCTTCGTCTCCATCCTTGTACTGTTGTTCCCTGTAGGACAGTCTTGGCCAGTCCAGATGTTTTGGGCTAAATACCAACAAAACAACAAACCCTCACCCATCCTCCCCCCACACCACATCACCACCACCACTACCATACTTTTCGACATCATTTATGCTTTACTCTTTTTTTGAGGGGGTTTCTCAGCTAGAGCTCAAAAGTTCAGCAGGGGTGATTTTTTTTTTTGCGTTTGCAACCCCCCTCCCCCCCCCCCCCCCCCCCTCGCTCCCACAATTCAAGTAGCCACACTCCCACTTCAGGGTTAGTGTTCAAACACGACACCTGTGTCCATGCGGTTTTTGATATTTTTTGTCACCAATTCCTGTCGGCACGAAATGGCCTACTCTTCCGCAAGGTGGAACAGGTTTTTAACGTGTGTGCATGTATGCATTCGCATATGGGGCTTTGGTTTATAGTCTCATCGGAAGAACTTTGACATTGATATTTGTTTTTATTGTTGTTGTCAAACTGGGAAGAAAGGACATGGTTGGGAATTGAACCCACAACCTCACGATTTACTTGTTGGGAAGCAGGTGAACGTCTTAACCGTCCAGCCATCTCCTTCTTCGACACCCTTATGACACATACCGCAAATAATGTGCCAAACGGGACTTTTCACGCACACCCCTCACCCCCCCCCCCCCCTCACCCCTCCTCCTCCTCCTTAAAGTTCTTCTCCTCTACCCTCCACCCCTCTCCTCTAAAAGCCGATTTTGTGGGTAGCAGGGTGGCTTAATTCTGTTAATTAACCCTTAACGTCAATATTGTTCTCCTTTCTTGTTGGCCAGCCCACCCGTATGGTGAAATGGCGACAAAACGGCTCTTCATTTTATATTACTCTCTGTGTGTGTGTGTGTGTGTGTTGTGTGTGTGTTGTGTGTGTGTGTGTGTGTGTGTGTGTGTGTGTGTGTGTGTGTGTGTGTGTGTGTGTGTGTGTATGTGTGTGTTTCTGACATGTGTATTTCTGAAATCATGTGTGTGTGTTTCTGGCATTGTGTGTATGTTAGTGTGTTGTGTGTGTGTGTGTGTGTGTGTGTGTGTGTGTGTGTGTGTGGTGTGTGTGTGTGTGTGTGTGTGTGTGGTGTGTGTGTGTGTGTGTGTGTGTCGTGCGCACGTGTGTGTACATGTGTGTGTGTGTGTGTTTTGAAAGTGTGTGTGTGTGTGTGTTGAAAGTGTGTGGTGTGTGTGTGTGTGTGTGTGGTGTGTGTGTGTGTGTGTGTGTGTGTGTGTGTGTGTGTGTGTGTGTGTGTGTTTTCCCGACATCGTGTGTGTTTCTGAAATTGTGTGTGTGTGTGTTTCTGAAATTGTGTATCTGTTAGTGTGTGTGTGTGTTTCTGAAATTGTGTGTGTGTGTGTGTGTGTGTGTGTGTGTGTGTGTGTGTGTGTGTGTGTGTGTGTGTGTGTGTGTGTGTGTGTGTGTGTGACAGAGACACAGACACAGACAAAGACACAGACAGACAGACAGACAGACAGACTTTCTCCTTTTTCTCGTCTTGTGCCCCTCCAACCAACCAACCAACTAGATCTAGCCAACAAAGCGCCAATTGCCCCCGCATACAATGCTCAATTACATAGGCACCCCTCACCCCCACCTCCTTTCTTTCCCTTCTCTTCCACCTTCTTCGCTTCTAGCTTTTTTTTACTCCTTGGTATGTATTGGGGATTAGAGTGTGGTGGTGGTGGTGGTGGTGGTGGGTGGGGAGGTTGATGGCTGGGAGAGGAATTGGAGGGTGGGGGGTGAGCTTGGGGAGGGATGAGCTATGGGGGTGAGGGTGGGGTGGCTTATTGGGGGTGGGGGTGGGGGGCTGGAGAGAGTGGAAAAGACGATGAGTAAGTTCATTCTGGGCGTGAGTGGTGGTGGTGGTGTGGTGGTGGTGGTGGTGGTGTGGGTTTTATTCTCTCCCTCCCCCCCCCCTTCTTTTTTTTTTTAAAGCTAGGTTTGAGGACTCGAAAAAAAAAGAAAAAGAAATGGGGATGACCAATGGTGTCATGGACATGTGTTCTTATGTCTGTCTCTGTTCTTCTTCTGTCTCTCCTCTGCATCCCCTCTCTTCTGTTTGCTGTCTCTGTCTCTGTCTGTCTGTTGTCTGTCTGTCTCTGTCTCTTCTGTCTGTCTTCTGTCTGTCTGTCTGTCTATCTGTCTGTCTGTCTGTCTCTCCTTTTGTCTATCTCTGTCTCTCTTTGCCTCTCTGTTTCTATCTCTGTATCTCTATTTCTGTGAAGTCTGTCTGTTTGTCTCTTCTGTCTGTCTGTCTGTCTGTCTGTCTGTCTGTCTCTCTGTCTGTCTGTCTGTCTGTCTGTCTGCTCTCTCTCTCTCTCTCTCTCTCTCTCTCTCTCTCTCTCTCTCTCTCTCTCTCCTCTCTCTGTGGTGGGAAGGGTAGGAACAGATCAGAACTCCACCAGACCTTGAACAGCTATCAGTGCACTAGTCTTTCACAGGGGATAAAATAGAGAAATATCACGAATGGCATCATGTCTTTATTTCTTTTTCATATCATAACAAAACAAAAGACGACAAGACCAATCAAACAGACAAACAAAGCCATGGTAGCATGAGAGTTATATGTGTGTGTGCGTGTGTGTGTGGGAGGGGTTGGGGGGGGGGTCTTATCCGAAAGACTAGCACCAAGACCACCCCTCAAAGTGTAGCCGGTGGAGGTGGGAGTTTTAGCGTAAACTGGGGATCGAACCAGAAACTTCTAGATAGGTGCGACAACCCATCCACAATGATCTGTCCCTGACTGCTCTTTTCCTGCTATTCTATTGTGATCCTTGCGGTGCGACTAATTGTTGGAATCTAACATATATTGCAATCTAGCTCGATTGTTTATCATAATTTAGTTGGTTTTGTCTATATTTTTCCTCCCGTGTTCCCAAGTAGTTGTTTGTTTGTTTGTTAATTGTTTGGGTTTTTTTTTTTTTTATAAAGAATTTGACCTGACAAGTCCTGTTGATTAGTATGTATAACGTCTACAACATTAAGCCTTAACTCTAAGTCAACATGAGAACCACATTCGCAAGGCTAAAATAATGTACATAAAGAATGCGAAGAAGAATGCAAAGAAGAATGCAAAGAAGAAGAAGGAGAAGAAGAAGAAGAAAAAGAAGAAGAAGAAGAACAACAACAACAGCAACAACAACAACGACAACAACAACAATTACGAGGAAGAAGAAGAAATGGGAGGGGGAATGTGAAGGGTGGAAATGCGAAGAAGAATTGCGAAGAAGAATTGCGAAGAAGAATTGCGAAGAAGAAGAATTGCGAAGAAGAAGAATTGCGAAGAATTGCGAAGAAGAAGAAGAAGAAGAAGAAGAAGAAGAAGAAGAAGAAGAAGAAGAAGAAGAAGAAGAAGAAGAAGAACAACAACAACAACAACAACAACAACAACAACAAGCACCCAAGCCCACAGCAGGATGGCGTAAGACAACGAAAAATCTTTTTATTAGGAAGAAGGTCGCGAGGGTTCTTCAGCCAACAACCCCCCCCCCCTTCCCACCCCCACCCACACCCCCCAAACCTCCAGTGTGGCCAATAACCAGCCCCTGTTGACTTTAGGTTTCATGTCCCCACGGTTCCAGCCGGTAGCTTAGTTCACCCAACCCCGCGTTCATCCCTCAAATCAGCTAATGGAGCGGAAAACAAACCGCTCGGCCACGCGACCCCGCTGACCAAGTGGTATTGTGGATCCTTGCAAATACTGACCGTCAACTTTCATAGCACGCTTGGCTGGTTTCTCTGGCTTCAGTCTCTTTACTTCTTCTTTCACCCCTTCGTGTTTCTTGGAGGCTTGAATGGGTTTTTTTGTTTTTTTTTTGAAGAACCAGACTATAGTCTAACATTTTATTAAGTGTGGAGTGGTTGGTTATAATCTGAAAGAATGCTGGTGAAGTGGAAGGTTTTGGAAGACTATTTTTTTAATGAAAAATTTTGTTTAAGGTTGAAGCTTTTTGTTCGTTTGTTTGTTGTTGTTGTTGTTTTTTACTCTTAGATCTATCTCCTTTTTCTTTCTTCCTGTTTTTTCTTTAATCATTATTTCTTTGTTTGTGCTTGTTTTTTTCGAAAAGAGAGGGAGGAGGGTATAGAGGTTGCATTGGTCTTTGAGTAGCTAATGACTAACGGAGGACTCTGTGTGTGTGTGTGTGTGTGTGTGGTGTGTGTGTGTGTGTGTGTGTGTGTGTGTGTGTGTGTGTGTGTGTCTTCTGAATAGCGGAACAGATTTTAATGTGTGCGCAAGATGTTCTGCGTGCATTCGCGCACGGGCCCTCAGTTTATAGCCTCATCCGAACGACTTTGTCGGGCAGTTGTGGAGTCGGCACTGATGTTAACCCGAGAGGAAAATCCTCTTGAACGAGATTCGAACCCGGGTCAGCAGATCACTAGCGCATCACTCTGACCACCAGGCTATCCTGTCCCCCAAAGTTTAGGAGTGAAACGTCTGTAGAAATAAAACAAACTGCTAAACACTAAATTTTGTAGTTGTTGCTATTCTTTTGAGTTATCTCAATTTACTGCTGGTCTAGCATGTTCTTTCCAAATTTTTCTTCTTTTTTTGTCTCAAATTATAAAGTGGGAGTACGATATTTTTTCAGGTCATTTCTTTCGTTTTTACTTTCTGGTAAACTTCTTTTCTTTTCTTTTTTATAGCACCCATCATATTTTTCTGACTCAAAGAAATAGCAAATTGGTATATACCTTCACCGAAATCGGAATGCGGCTACCTTAATGTTGGGTAAAAACGGTCACATACGCAAAAATCTCACCCTTGGCGAACCTCGGAGCTCCAGCCAAGGCACGAAGGACAAAATTAAAGTTATTCCTAATTTATAAAATGGACTCTTCTTTGATAATGATTTTATAATTGAAGATATTTCCATACTTTCAGACACAATGAATCGCCTATAACGATGGGAGATCTCAAAAGAAAACGGAGGTTAAGCGATGAAGTGACATGTTGGGTGTGTCTGATATCCAAACCGTAACCCCTCTCTTCTTTTCTTCTTGAGCACGAAGCGAACCGGTGAAGAGGTTGACCAAGTCGGTATCAGTTTCGTTTCAGACACACGGACACTTTTCAATGGAGCTCCTCTCGAACAGCTGTGCTGCCCAAGTTGAAGCTAATTAGTCTTTTGAAGTGATCGTGCCGATATGCTGCTGCCATGCCGTGCCGATAAGTTCTTGTTGTGAAGCTCCTTGTTTCTGTTTCCAGTAGGCTAGAGCGAAGGACACACCAGGATGGTTTAGGAAATGGAAAGAGAGGGCAGAGAAATAAGGGAGAAGGTTTGGTAGAGAGGGTTTGGTTGTCAATGGAGGAAGGAAGATGGTGGTGGATGGAGATCGATAGGGCTGGGCTGACTGAGTTGGTCTCTTCCATGTTCTCTGATCTGTCTCTTTGTTCCAGACTCTAGTCTGTCTATCTGCCTCTGTCTCTGTCTCTCTCTTTCTATCCCTTGCTCTCTCTATTTTTTTCGAGGGGGGAGGAGGAGGGGTAGCCAGAGGGCTGGATGTAAAAAAGCAATTGCAGCTTACTCCATTAGTATTACCCTCTCTGGATAAAAAAAATCCAAAGCTCTCTCTCTCTCTCTCTCTCTCTCTCTCTCTCTCTCTCTCTCTCTCTCTCTCTCTCTCTCTCTCTCTCTCTCTCTCTCTCTCTCTCTCTTCCTCTTTAATAAAATATAATCATGTCTAGATTTAAAATTGGTGGATCAGGATATAAATGTTAAACAAATCAGATACATAGAATGTTGACAACCACAGGTTGTTATACCTATTGTGTAAGCAAGCACTGGAGGGTGAGGTACACTTTGTGTTGTGGTGTCCAGTGTTAGAGGATGTCACGCAGAATAACATCCCTGCAAAATATAGTATAGGTCTATATGGCGTCTAGTCATCCTGTGGCCTCACTTTATATTACTAATGTAAAGCCTTTCAGATGAGAGATGGCTCGGTATCTTAAGGCATATTTTTGTAACTGGTGGGGATTTTTTTTTGTTACAAAATAATTTTTAGCTGCTGTTGTAGCTGCTGCTTTCTTCTTCTTTTTCTTTTTTTTAAAACAGATTTATAAATAATAATAATAATAATAATAATAATAATAATAATAATAATAATAATAATAATAATAATAATAAAATAAACATTAAGTGGTCTGGCGACCCCACCCCCCCCCCCCCTTCCCTTCATTTATGGGCCAATGGCCTTTTTGTGAATAAATCCTTCGAGTTCGAATTTCTCTCTCTCTCTCTCTCTCTTCTCTCTCTCTCTTCTCTCTCTCTCTCTCTCTCTCTCTCTCTCTCTCTCTCTCTCTCTCTCTCTCTCTCTCTCTTTCTCATCTCTCTCTTCACCCCCACCATCTCTCCTCCCTCTCCTCTTCCTATCACCCTCTTTTTCTCTCAAAAACCACTTTAAAACACACACACACACACACACACACACACACACACACACACACACAACCACACACACACACACACAACACACACACACACACACACACCGCAAAAAAACCGTTTCGATCGGAGCGGCCTGCTCTAATCCTAAGAAGGCTGGAGGATCGAGGAGGAAGGAGAACAGGACCTAGTAAGGCCAGAAAGCCACCACCACTACAGGCTGGTGACAAGACAAAATCAATCAAAGCAAGACGTAATCTGACCCGACAGGAGCCATCTTGCGAGCAGGTGGTCGTCAGGCGTTTTCCATCCAGTGGGAGGGTGACTACCCTAGCCCTGCAGAGGGGTGGTCGCGTGCTGGGCACGTGTACTACGCCTTCACGAGTCTGTCACTGCCAACACCCACACGCCGCGATAAAGCGGAAACATGAGACGGAAACGGGGGTGTTTGTCGGTTGGCGCCTGCGCATTTGTATTGTGGTCACACTCTTGAGCTGAGCTGACCGGTGCATTGATCAGTTGTAGTTGTATTACTATATTTTAGGCTAGGCTGCGGCTTCTGCTGTTTTCAGTTTTGTTAGTGTTAGTGTTAGTGTGTGTGTATGTGTGTGTGTTCGTGTGTGTGTGTGTTCGTGTGTGTGTGTGTTTTGTGTGTGTGTGTGGTGTGTTTGTGTGTGTGTGTGTGTGTTAGTTAGTGTGTTAGTGTGTGTGTGTTGTGTGGTGTGTCCTTTTTTTAAAAAAAATAATAGGGGGGGGGGGGGGTAGAGTTGATAAGATGGGAATGGGAGAGGGGAGGCAGTGGGGAGGGGGGATTCCTTCTTCATTTTTTTTCTTTTTGTCGTTTTTTTTTCTGGCAATTGTTCTTCTTCTTCTTCTTCTTTTCATTTTCCTCTTTTTTTGCATTTTTTTTTGCATCCTTCTTCTTCTTCTTCTTCTTGTTTTTCATCATCATCATCATCATCATCATCATCATCATCATCATCATCTTCTTCTTCTTCTTCTTCTTCTTCTTCTTCTTCTTCTTCTTCTTCTTCTTCTTCAAATTCTTCTTCTATTTCTTCAAATTCTTCAAATTCTTCAAATTCTTCTTCTTCAAATTCATCTTCTTTTTCTTACTCTCATCTCCTCTCCTTCTTCCTCTCTTCTCCTTCTTTCTCTTCTTCTTTTTCTTCTACTCCCCTTCCTTCTTTTTGCAATTCTTCTTCTTCTTCTTCTTCTTCTTCTTCTTCTTTTCTTCTTCTTCTTCTTTTCTTCTCTCTCTCTCTAGAGAGAGAGAGGAGAGAGAGAGGAGAGGAGAGAGAGAGAGAGGAGAGAGAGAGAGAGAGAGAGAGAGAGAGAGATGAGAGAGAGAGAGAGAGAGAGAGCTGAAAAAAAAATTCAAAGTGAAAAATGTCGGCTTATCCCACCCAGAGAGCATCAGTCTAAATCGCAATTTACCATCTCATTATCCGTGATCTGGTTTTGTTTGTGGCTTTTTTTTGGGGGGGTGGGGGGGAGAGGGGGGTTCCCCCCCCCCCCCCCCCACCCCCCCTCTTGCTGTTTTCAACTTACAGCCCCTTTTCTCCTCATTTCTATTGATTTTATTACGATGTCATTTGACTTTCCCCCGTGGGGTTGCCGAGGGTTCATTCAGTGTAATTGTGTACCATCCTCACCTTCTGGAAAATATGTGCTAGAAGTTTCCTCTTTGCTATCACTCTCTTTGTTTCTGTCTTTTTCTTTACCTTTCTCTTGCTTATTTTCTGCCTTCCTTGTCCATTCTCTTGCCTTTGAAAAAAAAAAAAAGTAAATCTTACAACTATTTTCTTTTCATGCATGATATGACGCTTTGCCACTATCGTTTTGTTCTGGAGACCAGGTAGTTAAAAGTGTAAAGAGGGGGGTGGGCACAGGATGTCTATTCTGCAGAGTTATTTACCCATTTTGTGGCATTTTTTTTCGTATTTTGTTTTGTTTGTGTTTACATTGAAGTGTTCATCTTCCTTTCTTTTTTTTCTTTCTTTTTTGAAGCCCTTTTAAAAAAAATTTAACCTGGGGATGACAAATCAAGTGAAAGAATTGGTGTTTTCAGCAAGGTCTGGTTTTATCGACCTTAAGGAATAAAATGACTCAAGTTCTTTGCTTCTATAAAGTTTTTTTTTTTCTTTTTCCATTTTTAGCTTGACGGTGTTAAGACATTCTTCGGGATTAGATAGTGTTGATTTCAAAGGTGAAGTGAACATTATTGGAATTGCTGAAATTCATTTTGTTTCTTTATTTTATTTTATTCTTTTATATCGAGGACAATGGGATAAGCACTCTTGTGCTTTTTTTACATCCAGTCCCCGTGTGTATGCAGTTTTGTTGATGTCATCTGTTCCCACCGGTACACGATGGCTTACTCTTACGAAAAGCGGAACAGGGTTTAACGTGTGCGCAAGATGTTCTGCGTGCGTTCACACACGGGGTCTCCGTTTATAGTCTCATCCGAAGGACTTTTGGGGAGAGTGGAGACCGCACTGATGTTAACCCCGGAGAAAACTCTCCTCGAGTGACAAGCCTCATAAATTATGGCCTTCGTGACTGGTGGGGCTACTAGCAAAATGAAACGAAATGATTTGGATGAAAGAGTGGAAGCAGTTACAAGGAATGACAGAAAAGTTGATTTTAATCTGTACATTTATTGCTGCACAGTTTTACTCTGAAATTTAAACTTGGCAACCCTGATAGGGCCTCTGAGGTCAGCAGGTCTATAAACAATGGGAATGGTTTGGCTTTGTGACAAATGTAGTAGACTAGATCTTTGTGTCGTTCAAATAAGTAGGCATCCGTCAGTCTCGGAAGACTATTTATGGAGTTGCGCTCTAGGCTCTAGGGCGCAAAGCCTGGGTAAGTTAGTATGAAGGGCAAGCTGTTACCCATGCAGCAGACACCCCCCCTCTCCACGCCACTGGAATGATCCATTGGAAAGGCAATGACCGATACGAATGGTTCCAGTGCTGTAGCAGGAGCCACCAGAACGTTGCCATATATAGCCCCAGCCGCCCTGGGACTCCAACTCCCCGATTTCTCCTCGGGGATGGTGTCTAAACACGACACCTGTGTGCATGCTGGGTTTTTTGTTTGTTTTTTAAATTTTGTTGTCATCCACTCCTTCCGGCACACAATGGCCTGGTCTTTCAAAAGGCGGTACGGGTTTTAATGTGTGCCAAGATGTTCTGCGTACGTTCGCACACGGGGCCTCGGTTTATAATCTCATCCGAATGACTTCAAATAAATGATTGATAATGTAAAGAGGGGAGGGGGAGAATAGATAAGCAGACAATACATATATATATATATATATATAGAGAGAGAGAGAGAGAGTAGTGAGAGGAGTAGATAGAGAGAGAGAGAGAGAGTAGTATTAGTAGTAGTAGTAGTAGTAGTAGGCACCATCAGTCTCAGAAGACTATGGAGTTGCGCTCGTCTTTAGAGCGCAAAGCCTGGGCAAGTATGCATGGAGGGCAAGCTGTTACCCATGTAGCAGACCCCCCCTCTCCACGGCACTAGAATGATCTATTGGAAAGGCAATAACCAATACGAATGGTTCCAGTACCGTCGCAGGAGCCACCAGAACGTTGCCATATACCTACAGCCTCGAGCCGCTCTGGGACTCCAACTCCCCGATTTTTCCTCAGGGATGGTGTCTAAACACGACACCTGTGTGCATGCTGATTTGTTATAATTTTGTCATCCGCTCCTACCGGCACACGATGGCCTGCTCTTCCGAAAGGCGGAACGGGGTTTTAACGTGTGCGCAATATGTTCTGCGTGCATTCATACACGGGGCCTCGGTTTCGAGTCTCATCCGAATGACTGACATTCAGTTCGATCTTTTCGCCAAACAACAACACTACAGATAGATATCTGTGTGTGTGTGTGTGTGTGTGTGTGTGTGTGTGTGTGTGTGTGTGTGTGTGTGTGTGTGTGTGTGTGTGTGTGTGTGTGTGTCCCACATACACTCACACTTCCTTACATGTAATTTAAAAACTGCACACCGGTTTCCGACATTCACTGAACTGCTTATTATTCTTTTTTTCATACATTAATTTCTTTTATTGCACAATGCCTCATCAATTCAGCCACATTTTTACAATGGAAACAAAGTGAGTAAGTAGTTTATGAGTAAGTAAGTAATTAAGTATATAAGTTAGTGGGTAAGTTTGGTAAGTAAGTAAATAAGTATGTGTATGTGTGTGCGTGCGTGCGTGGCTGTGTGTGCGTGTGTGTGTGTGTGCGTGCGTGTGTGTGTGCATGCGTGCGTGCATGCGTGTGTGCATGAGTGTGTGTGTCTGTCTGTCTGTCTGTCAGTGTGTGTGTGTGTGTGCGGTGCATGTGTTGTGTTGTGTTGTTTTGTGTTGTGTTGTTTGTTGCGCTCTGTTGTGCTCTGTTGTGCTCTATCGTGTTGTATGTGTTTGTGTCAATATCTGTGTGTCTTTGTGTCTGGGCGTGCGTGTGGAGCACATGCATGCAAGCAAAAAAATAGTTCCAACATGAAATCAAACATTGTTTTCACAATACTGTAAACAGCTGTGATCAATAAATTAGTAGTAAAACTTTCGAGACAAAAAACCAATGTATGTACATTATGTAAGCCTATGCTGAAGTCACAACTCGTTCTTATCTTTGCTAGAGAAAAAACAAAGACGAAATAACAACGGAAAACAAAACAACTAAACAGACTCAAACGCCTTTGTCCAATAATACCAGCAGCATTCTCCTATAGCTCTGCTATCTCTCTCTTCTTCTTCTCTTCTTTCTTTATATCGTCATCAACACAGTCACTTGCAGCATACTAACTACCATCTAAATGCGTTTCATCTCTGCTGGCATTGTCTCGTAGTCAACAAACAAGCAACAGTTTACTTCACGAAACAACAACGCATGAGACAAAAAAGCAAAACACAATATTTTTTGTTCACGGTTCTGTTAGTAGTTCTTAAGAAGTAACACAATCAATCTATTATGAGTGATCATGACAATTTGAGCAAAAATTGAGTCATATTGATCCTTCGTCACACCCACGCACACACACCACACAACACACACACACCACACACACACACACACACACAACACACACCGATGTTTACAACAACAAAACAAATACAAAAAAACGAAAAAAATATGCGACAAACAACGACGATCGAAATGAACATGGCTATTGTTGCAGGCAATACAATGCTGTATAATTTACACTGTAAACATTACATTATGACGTTACAAAACAGAACGAAGCTGTAAAAATGAAATGCCAAAAGTACTAGGCCTTTATAGGCGCTGATAAAATCAGGTTTGGTAGTCCACATGCCGTGTCCATGTATATAGCAGCTCTCTCTCTCCTCTCTCTCTCTCTCTCTCTCTCTCTCTCTCTCTCTCTCTCTCCTCTCTCTCTCCTCTCTCACACACACACACACACACACACACACACCACGCACGCACGCACGCACACACACACACACAGTCAAACACAACGAACAACTACACATGCACCCACACACACAAACACACAGCACACACAGACACACACAACACACACACACACACAACATTGTGTAGTTTATATACCTATTGCAAACTTGAAAAATTATCTACAGTGCCCCAATGATTTCTTCGGAAACACAGGAGAAGAAGGAGAACAGATCATGTTCACTCTGAGATTAGTCACAGTACTGTGTGTTTGGTAGTGTAAGTAGTAGTAGTAGTAGTAGTAGTAGTAGTAGTAGTAGTAGTAGTAGTAGTAGTAGTAGTAGTAGTAGCAGCAGCAGCAGGAGTAGCAGCAACAGCAACAGCAGAAGCAGTAGTAATATAATGGTGGTCGTGGGAGCCGCAGCAGTAGAAGTAATGATGTGGTGGTGGTGGTGGTGGTGGTGGTGGTGGTGGTGGTGGCGGAAGTAGTAGTAGTAGTAGTAGTAGTAGTAGTAGTAGTAGTAGTAGTAGTAGTAGTAGTAGTAGTAAAGTAGTAGTAGTAGTAGTAGCAGTAGTAGTAAAGTAGTACAGCAGCAACAGCAGCAGCCATATGGATGTGAGTGTGATCTTTACAGACAAGAGGCTCTTTTCCTACCGCTGACGAAACAAGGTCCAGACTTTTAGGTTTAACTCGCATGTTGATTGATAATCATGACCTCAACAATAAATTCTACCGATAAGTAAACTCAGGTAACACAATAGCAGCAACAACGGTAGCAACAACACAGTAACAACAGCAGCAGCAGCACAATAACAGCAGCAGTTAGAGCAGTCACATGGACGTGAGTGAAGTCTTTCACAGAGATTCTTTCTCAATCGCTGAGAACACAAGGTCCAAAATTTAGGTTGAAATGACAGGCTGATGAACTTGACCTCAACAATAAATTCACTGATAGAAAAACTCTGGTAACGCCACAGCAGCAACAGCAACAGCAGACGCAGCAGAAACAGCAGCAGCATCAACAGCAGCAATCAACAGCAGCAGAAACAGCAGCAGAACAAAATCACAGCAGTAAATTCCTCTATCAGTTAACAACCTACGTCTCTCTTAACGATCTGAAAACACAAATCAAAAGCTTCACTGAAGTCGAGGCCTCTTCAAGAAATGTTCGTCCTCGGATTCTGACAGGGTTCCGTCCGACTGCGCGGACTGTTCCGAGGACAGGGAGCCTCGCCTCCTCTTGCACCTGTCGCCCTCACTGGGCTGCTGGCGGGGGTCCGCAGAGTGTTTGGATGCTGAAGATTTCGTGTGGAGCTTGGAGTCCTTGCTCTGGTCGTCTGGAGATGCTGCGGCCTCGGCCTCTGTGGGCAAGGGTGGCGCTTCTTCCAGTATCCTCTGCAGGTGTCGGATGTAGTCGATGGCTCCACGGAGAGTTTCCACCTGAAATCATGATGAGATTGTGTGGGTTAGTTAGGTGAAGGAGAGAGGGAGGGAGGGGGGAGAGAGAGAGAGAGAAAAGAGAGAGAGAGAGAGAGAGAGAGAGAGAGAGAGAGAGAGAGGAGAGAGAGAGAGAGAGAGAGAGAGAGAGAATATTTGGGGTTGAAGTACACAATGCGGAATCGATCTATCTTAAGAATCAGACTACCTGAACTGGCTTGTTCTTCTTTTGATGTTCTTTGACAGACACTCAGACAGCAACTATTGTTGTCTGTCCTATAAGCAAAAACGCG
>CM060327.1:39373587-39383587 GCA_030674155.1 Stramonita haemastoma | reverse complement strand
CACACACGCGCGCGCGCGCACACACACACACACACCACACACACACACACACACACACACACACACACACTGCACTAAGAAGGATGTTACAGCTTTTATCTACGTCGTAGCAAAATACTTTGCAAACTTATATTTCGTAGGTCTGCTCAGTTGTGCTTATTTGTAAGTTTTTGTTGTTGTTTTTAAGAAAAAGCCTGCTATCTATGGTAAACAGTTTATAATCTTATGATTTATAGTTATTATTTTGAAGAGCTACCCTGTTTTGCCGTTTCTTCATTTTTTTCATGTCATTAAGTTTACTGCATTTTTTTTTTCGTGGTAAACCATTTTTATGTGTTTTTTTTCTTTGTTTTGTGGGAAACCTACGACTTATCTCGTGGTAAACAATTTACAAATTTCTATTTTGTAAGTCTGCCATGTTGTGCTATTTCTATATCATTATTTCTAATGTGTATCAAATGCGGCTTCCTTAATGTTGGCAAAAAACACAGTTCTTTACGCCAAATCTCATCATTAGTGAACCTTGAAGCTCTGCCCAAGGAACGTGATTACTCCCCCCCCCCCCCCTACCCCCCAATTTTTTTTTTAAACTTGTTCTTGATAGATCTACTTTCTATAGAGGTTTGTTTATCTTTAGTTTTGTACATTGTTTTACTGTTTTCAAGAAGGGTTTTCTATGTATTTAGCCTGTTACTTATTTTGGGGATAAACACTTTGCTAATTTGCTTTTTGCAAATTGCTTGTTGTGTTGCTGTCTATAATTTAATCTTATCTAGAGTCTTTAGATCTATCTCTTTATCAATTTACTTATTACAGAAAAAGGTGCTCTTTTTATTACCCCTCTCATAAACAACTGAAACAACTGTCGATTTTTTCCCGGGGAAATAACATGCGTTGTTATCCAGTACTCTTGCTTGTTTAATATTTGTAATTTCGATGTTTATCATTATTAATTTTATCATGTACATATTGGTAATATAAACAAATTGCTGTTGGGTTTGTTTCCAAGTTTAAAGTCTGCTTGTTAACTTCCATGTGCTACAAATATTGAAAGCAATAAAATCTTGAATCCTGACTCTGTGTGTGTGTGTGTGTGTGTGTGTGTGTGTGTGTGTGTGTGTGTGTGTGTGTGTGTGTGTGTTCGTTCTTGTATTCAATGTCTGTTCACTAATGGTGATTATTAGACGAAAGGAAAAAATGGCTGATAGCAGAAATAATAGTATATGAAAACAGAGTTATGTAACAGTTTATAATCAAACCACGAATGTAACGCATAAAAATGCAACTAGGGAAAACATGATAAAAGAACTGTAAAAAAACACAAAAACTGGGCTGAAGCTAAGAGACTTACTAATAGCAAAAGAATATTTTCACCCGTCACAATTGCATCTAAAAATTTGGGGGGGGGGGGGGGGAGCACTTTTGTCCAAAAACGTTTAAGGTAAGAAAACACATATGACACTTTTAAATCCAACCTCAAGACACACTTGTTTCAAACCTAAGATTTTTACCTTCTGTTTTCATCTCCTATTTGTCCCTGCCTCCAACATTTGAAATTCCATTCACCCTGTCAAAATGTATAACCTCTATAGAGGTGTGTGTGTGTGTGTGTGTGTGTGTGTGTGTGTGTGTGTGTGTGTGTGTGTGTGTGTGTGTGTGTGTGTGTGCGTGCGCGCGTGCACGCGCGCGTGTGTGCTTTCGATTTTGCTAGAATTATTTATTGTCATTGGTTGTTTGTTGTGAGGGTCGAGTGCAAGCGCTTTGATTTGTTTTTACAAGATATAGCGCTATATAAATTCCATGTATTATTATTATTATTTTACTACAAATTTTGAAGCTGCAAGTTCTCGAAAGTCACCTAAGGGCGGAATTTCAGCTGTGTTCTATGTTTCTTTATTTGATGCAGGACTAGGCACACCCAATTCAATTTGTATACCTTTACAATCTAGACTAAATTCTGAATATTTTTCAATAAAAACTTTGGTCATTTAAAAAAAATGCTTCTTGAACATTATGATAATTTAAATCGTACAAGTGTAAGTGAAAGGGGGATGAAGCTAACGTTTTTGTGTCCATCACCCCCAACCCCACCCCCACCCCCCCTCAAAAAAACCCAACCCAACCCCAAAACAACTAACCAAACAAAAACAAAACAAATTGTTTTCAGAAAGTGAATGCTTTTTCTTGCTTTTGTCAAACTAAAAATTAATAATAATCACAGTGAGTATTCCAAGTCAATTTTGATGTAAAGAAAACTCATAAAATGGGACAATACGTAGTATTCAATAATTTCAGTATATTATCTAAAAACAAGTGTGTGTGTGTGTGTGTGTGTGTGTGTGTGTGTGTGTGTGTGTGTGTGTGTGTGTGGTGTGTTAGAGGTGTTGGTGATGGTGGCTATATTTTGCTGTGCTCCCCCCCCCCCCCCCAATAAAGAATAATTTGCATACCAAACAAAAAAACCTACAAACGAATTAAACAAACACAGCAACTCACAAACAAACAAAAAACAAACAAAAAAAAAGCTCAACAACAATATAAAAACAAGTCTTTAAACCCCACAACCCCTCCCCTTCCTCCCACCCCCATCACACACACACACACACACACACACACACACACACACACGCGCGCGCGCGCGCGCGCGGCACACACACACACACACACCACCACCACCACCAACAACAACAACACCACAACACAAATAAACAAAACAACAACAACGACAACGACAATAACTCACCTCACATCACACAATGGCTAACATCCCCGCAACAATCAAGAAAAGAAGAAGAAAAAAAAAACACCTACAATCACATCCACAATCCACTAGGCCTACTATCATGTCCACCGGCCCAAATGCCCCACTACTACTGACCAGGACAGACCTACAGGCCAGAGGGAGAGTAGGCCTACTACTATCAAACTGACCAGGAGAACAGGAGAACTGGACAGCATTCACATAATACACCTCTCCCTTCTCTCAGACCCAATCAAGCAAGCAGGCACCCAAGCTTACCTCAAATCCTAATCGCTCCCCCTCCTCACTCTCCCTACCCCCTCCCTCCTTCCTCTTCCCCCCTCTTCCTTCTTTTCCTCCCTCTTCCTCTACCCCCCCCCCCCCCTCCTCCTTTTCCTTCCTCCTCTCCTCCCCCATCTCTTCTTTCCTAATTCTGCCCTTTTGCCACGCCCCCTTTCCCCTCTCCCTTCTCCCTCTCCCTACCCCACTTCCTTCCCCTGTTTTTTCTTCTTTCCTAACTCTTCCATTCTTCCTTCCCCCACCTCCCCCTTCTTCTTCCTTTCTTCTTTACTATTGTTTTCTGGCTGTGTTCATATTCTCGGCTCCTCCCATCTAGTGAGACAGGCCCAATGACGATCATTGGTGTGTGCTAACCTCCTCTAAAGAGGGAAAGTTCCGTTAGAGTGAGTGTGTGTGTGGTTTCTCCACCCACTGAGGGGCGGGGCTTGATCGCGTTTGGCAAGCGAGGGGGGGTGTATAGTGATATAGAAATAGAGAGACAATATGGGGGGGGGGGGGGTAAGGGAGGGGGGAATGTTTGGAAGAAGGAGGGGGAGGGGTCCGTGGTGTGAGCTAGACCCTTTCCAATGAACTTGAATGAAAAAAACAACAAACTGAACAACCCAGGAAACAATAAAACATGGCAAACAATAATAATGAGAGAAGCTGTTTCAGCATGACTGAACAGAAGAAAACATACATAATAAGGTAGATCTACGACTCTCTCTCTCTCTCTCTCTCTCTCTCTCTCTCTCTCTCTCTCTCTCTCTCTCTCTCTCTCTCTCTCTCTCACACACACACACACACACACACACACACACACAAACACACACACAGGGAGAGGGGGGGGGGGGGGGTATTGTCAAAACATCAGTTAAGGTAAACAGTAGAGGTAGTAAAGATGTTGGTTTAAACAGAATTGGAGAAAGAAGCCGTGGCAAAAAAAAAACACCAACCCAAAACAACATCAAACAAAAAACAAAAGCAAAAAACCACAAGTCAATCTAATTTTGACAGGTCATAAACTTGATAATCCTTATATATATATATATTATATATATATATATATTGTTAATAATCATATATATATCTTATATATATATATATATATATATATAATATATATATATATATATATATATATATATAATATATATATATATATATATATATATATATTATATAATTGTGACAGATTACACATGATCTAACAACAATCGACAATAGTTCATACATTTGTAAACAATGCATGCATTATATACTCATTATTTATTTTTAATCTTTTATTTCAAGGATAGTGAAATAAACACTCATGTGTTGTTGTTGTTGTTTTTTTAAACATCTAGATCTAGTCCCGTGTGTATGCAGTTTTGTAAATTTTGTCATCGGTTCCCACTGGCACACAATGGTCTACTCATCCGAAAAGCAGAACAGGTTTTAACATGTGCGCAAGATGTTTTGGGTGCGTTCACACACGGGACCTGGGTTCACAGACTAATCCGAAGGACTTTTGGGGGGGGGGGGGGGGGGGGCGAGTGGAGTCGGCACTGATGTTAACTTCAGAAGAAAATACCCTCTTGAACAGGACTGAACTCAGGTCAGCAGATCACAATTTAACAAACATAAGGAAAGTATAAACAACTTGATAGAATAAATTCACCAACGGACAAGTTGGTAAAGAAAGTACTGATTCATAGAAGAAGATCAAAAGCAGATTCTTGTAGAACTTTTTTGCAGGAGAAACTGCAGGTAGCCTACTGTTGGATCACAGAAGGACTTCAGAGTTCTAAACCTTTTTGTTTTATTTTGTTTTGTTTTGTTTTGTTTTGTTTTGTTTTATTTTGAGGAGAGAGAGAGGAGAGAGAGAGAGGAGAGAGAGAGAGAGGACAGAGACAGAGACAGAGACAGACAGACAGACAGACAGACAGACAGAGGGGGGGGGGGGGGGGGCGCATACGCAAAAATCTTATCAGTGGTGAACCTTTGAGCTCTAGTGGAGGAACGGGAAGAACAAAATAAAATGATAAAGCCGCATACACTAGGGAACTGAATGTAAAAAAAAAGAAAAAAAGAAAAAAAAGAAAGCATAATCATAATGATTCTATGTGTGCTTTTTCATTGTTCTCGAAAATAAAAACCTAATTGAAACTCTAGATCTATGTGTTGTTTGTAATGAGGTGGTTTGTAGTAGTGGAGTAGAGTGGAGTGTTTTTGACACAATACATTTGGATTCATGTGATATTCAGGTAGCTGTTCTCCAAATCTTTCGTTGTTTTTGTTGCTGTTGCTCTTGTTGTTGTTGTTGCTGTTGTCGTCGTTATCGTTGTTGTTCCAAATATCGTTCATCAATGAGAGAAAAAAAAGACCCAGAATTTTTCCTGGGTCAGTTCTTTTTTCTATCGTGGGTTCTTTTACGTGCGCTAACATCATGCTGTTCGATGGGCCTTGGTTAATGTTTCATTCAGAAAAATTATCAATATCACCCTGATCCCTGACTATCACCACACGCTGGAATAATGAAGAGAACAATAACAACAACTACATGCGCGGGCGCGCGCGCGTGTATGTGTGGTAATAACCAAACTACTCAGCACTAAGACGTTGTTCCAACAACAACAACAATATATATTGAAAAGATCACATTTTTATGACGTCAAATCTTCCTTTGCCCCACCCCTCAAACAATTTTTTTTTTAAGCATAAAACAAGAAACTACTACTACTACTACTACTACTACTACTACTACTACTACTACTACTACTACTACTACTACTACTAGTCATCATCATCATCATCATAATGACAACAAGAGTAATGATAACAGTAATGATATTAACAATAATATTTTTAAACCACAACCAGCAATAACCACCAAAATAACCACCCATATTCATTTTGGCTTTGTTTTTGGTGGTGGTGGTGGTTTTGTTGTTGTTGTTGTGTTGTTTTTTGGTTTGTTTGTTTACAGCTTTCTTTAACAAAACCGAATGCTTCGTTTCTTTGCTGCAACATGTAGATCTAGTACAGTAGTTTTGTGCCTTGACTTCTCCCAATGGATTCACGAAGGCACCGAACTTATTCTTGATTTATTTATTCTTTTATCTATTTTTCTTTCTTACTTTCTTTCTTTCTTTCTTTTTTTCTTTCTTTCTTTCTCAATCACTCATTTATCTACCCATTTATTCTTTTATTTTGAGGATAATAGAATAAGCGTTCAGGTGCTTTATATATATATATATATTTTATATATATATTATATATATATATATATATATATTAATATATATATATATATATATGTGTGTGTGTGTGTGTGTGTGTGTGTGTGTGTGTGTGTGTGTGTGTGTGTGTCCCGTGTGCATGCAGTTTGTCAATGTTGTCATCTGTTCCCACAGTAACAAATGTATAAATGGCCTACTCTTCCACAAGGCCCAACAGGTTTTCGCTAATGAATATGTTCTGCGTGCCTTCGCACACCTAAAGGCCTAAAGGCAGCATGTTCTGGGCAAGTTGACACTAGCAGAGCCCACCTCTCTGGAGTTTGCAGATTGCATGCTAGGTATGTCAATTCGCTGTTGGGAACAGATGACAAAATTAACAAAACCGCATGCACACGGGGACTAGATGGTCTAGATGTAAAAAAGCACGAGTGTTTATTCCATTATCCTCAATGTAATAGAATAAATGAATATAATAAAATAAAAAAAGAAATAAATAAATAAATAAATAATTCGTGTCACTGGTGACAGCTGGTCTGCTGGTATAAGAAAGATGGATGGGCTTTTGATGTGGTGCAAAGGGCTTGTGTTATCCCAAGAAACTTTAATTCGGGAAAAAGCAGTTGAAACCAGTGTCTGATCCTTCAACAAGACAAACAGTGGGACTCGAACTGTTGCTTTCAGATTTCTGCCAATAACGAGTCTGAAGCTCTAACCACCCGTATTTGCAGATTTTAAATCTGAGCATCACACGTAAGCCTAAATACAGCATTAAAAACCGCAAACTAACAAGCAAAGAAACAAACAAACAAACAACAAAGCAAGTAAACTGACAAATGGCAGAACCGTGACCATCCTTCCTATCAATTAATTAAACTATGCACCTACAGCCAAGTCCTAGGATGATTCTCCCCCCCATCCATGGAAGCCTCCCTCCCACAAGGAAGTCTCCCCCCTATTTGGTTAGGCCATATCAAGGAGTAGGCTACCTTCACTTTCACCTTCACCTATCGGTAATCTAGTTGACCGTAGGGACACCACTAAAAGAGGCTGGGAGTACCACTCAGACCTTAATCAACTTGTCAGTGACACCACTTCTTTACACCTGCGCGCTATGGGCTAACTAGGCGTCAGCGAGCCTCTTCTTAGTTCGTGAATTAGGTCCCCTATTTTTAATCCCTTGGGGAAATGGAAGCGACCTTACCTGATTCAATACAAGGACTGGACGCTCTATGGTAGGAAACACTCGTATTCTAATGAATCGTCCCTAAAGAACAGAATCAGGGTTCGGAAATGAAATGAACCGTGTCAGTCAAATCAAGTGGAAGACTAAGTCTGTCAAAACAGCGATGGTGTCAGCCCTAATGTAGTGTTGAAACATGGAGGAACGTATTTTCTTACAGTAACCTTCAGGTCCAAGTAGTCTTCTTTTAAGGGTAGTGAAGATTTTTATTCAGACTTTTAAGTTGTAGTGTCCAGTTGTTTACCTTTTGAAAATAATGTCCTCTCATCGCTACTTTAACTGATTGTGCCCTTACGTGTAGTTCGTTACATCGCAAACAATTAAATTCGGTCAGAATATGGCAGGCCTATCTTCAGTCCCTAAATCGGAAATCTCCCCACCAGGACGTCAATCTAGTCACACGAACAAGCAAGCAGGCCCTCCCTGTTTGAATAGGACCTCTCATAAGCATTCTGCGGTTGTCCTGCCACCACAGGAACTGAAGACCTGGCATCAGCAAATCCGGTGGAACGAGAGAGAGAGAGAAGGAGAAGAGGAGAGGAGAGAGAGAGAGAGAGAGAGAGAGAGAGAGAGAGAGAGAGAGAGAGAGAGAGAGAGAGAGAGAGAGAGAGAGAGTTCAAACTGTGAAAAGAAAGTTTGTCTCTTAGACTGGTCTGAAATTCTATTTGGCAAATTACTGTGAAGAACTGGAGTTTGTGTGCAGGGAGAACAAAGATACTTTTGTATTTTCTTCATTGCACATCATTTTGGCAATGTTCGCGTCTGAAAGTTATCTAATACTCGTTACCAGTTCAACGCAATCTTATTACTTTTGGGGTTTTTTTGCTGTTGTTGTTATTGCTGTATTTATTGTTTTGTTGTAAATATTTTATCGTTTAAATGTTATACGTTTTGTGTGTTTGTGTTGTGTGTGTGTATATTATATATATTATTATATATATTATATATTATATATATTATATATATATATATATATATATATATATATATATAATATATATATATTACTCATGTGCTTTTCTTTTTTTTTACATGTAGTCCCGTGTGCATGCAGTTTGGTCAGTTTTATCATCCGTTATCACCGCACACAGTTGCCTACTCTTCCGAAAACCGGAACAGGTTTTAACGTGTGCGCAAGATGTTCTGCGTGCGTTCGCAAACGGACCCGGGGACCTCGGTCCTTGACACAGTCTGCAACAGATGCTGATAACAGAAGATGGGTCATGCAAAGCCACCACCAGCTCAGAAAAATTCATTAGAGGTGTGTGTGTGTGTGTGTGTGTGTGTGTGTGTGTGTGTGTGTGTGTGTGTGTGTGCGTGCGTGCGTGCGTGCGTGCGTGCGTGTGTGTGTGTGTGTGTGTGCATGCGTTCGTGCGTGCGTGTGTGTGCGTGCGCGCGCACAAGGCGGTGTTTATGGTGGTGGTGGTGTGTGGTGGTGGTGGTGTGGTGTGTGTGTGTGTGCGTGCGCGCGCGCGCGCGTGTGTGTGTATGTGTGTTTGTTTGATCAGCGATCAACTCGAGATACTGCCAGGAGAACGCTGAACTAACAACGTCTGTGGACGGAGGACAGTCAGTTCATCTTCATTCGCTACTTTATCATCTTCATCATCGTCATCATCGCATCATCATCATCTGCTTCTCTCGTCTCCGCTGTGGATGCTTCCGTTGTGTGGCTGAGCTTCTCCTGTCATCGATTACTGTGTGGACTTATAAGAGAGATGCGTGTCGTGCGTGCGTGGTGCTTGCGTGCACGCGCGCGCGCGCGGTGCGTGCGTGCGTGCGTGCGTGCGTGCGTGCGTGCGTGCGTGTGCATGCGTGCGTGCGAGCGTGTGTGTAATGTAGGCCTATGCATGTATGTAAAAAGAATTACATCAGGGCTTGCCTATTGTCTTCAAAATAAAGATTTTTACTCTGTCTCCGTCTCTGTTTCTGTCTCTGTCTCTCTCTGTCTCTCTATCTCTCTGTCTCTCTCTCCCCACCTCTCTCTCTCACTCTGTCTGTCTCTCTCTCTCTGTCTCTCTCTCTGTCTCTCTCTCTCTCTGTGTCTCTCTCTCTGTATCTCTCTATGTCTCTCTTTTTGTCTGTCTCTCTCTGTCTCTCTGTCTCACTCTGTCTGTCTGTCTCTCTCTCTCTGTCTCTGTCTGTCTGTCTGTCTGTCTGTCTGTCTGTCTGTCTGTCTCTCTCTCTCTCTCTCTCTCTCTCTCTCTCTTCTCTCTCTCTCTCTCTCTCTCTCTCTCTCTCTCTCTCTCTCTCTCTCTCTCTCTCTCTCTCTCTCTCTGTCCTGAAGTCAGACATGGTGATATATCCAAAAGAGACCATAACATCATCGATCAACAGACGCACACGTGTGTCTTGTCTGTCTCTGTCTTGACGATGTTCCACCAAAGAGATGAGAGGCACTAGTGCTTTGTTATCAGCAGCCAGCCGAGGGTCGTGCGTGTGCTGTGGTTGTGCGGTGTGTTTTTGAAGATCGTTCAAACAGACACTTAGAGGCATCAGTCTCAAGGGAATAATATAAAG
>CM060327.1:39331087-39368587 GCA_030674155.1 Stramonita haemastoma | reverse complement strand
ATTTGCATCTCAAAGGAAGGGCTCATTTTATAGTTGTCAAACCATTGTTCAACTGTGCTGAACCATGCTGAATAAATATGGCTTTTGGGGCTAGTGGTATTTTTTAACCCTGCTTTATTTTTCAGGTTTAAAGAATATGTAATTGTTTTAGAAACTTTGTAGATGGAGTTGATTTTGCTGGGTTTTTTAATATTTTTTTTTAAGAGTTGGATGAAAAACCATGCTCTTTCAGTCTTTGTGTTGTTGTACTAGAGTAATGTATCACTGGTTAATTGCACAAACTAAGTTGCTGGCCAGGCAAATGTATGAAGACATTTGTCCAGAGTTGACATTATATTCATGTGCTGTCATTGTCGGTTTAAAAAAAGAAACTGTTTCCAGCCCTATTAATAATAATGTAATATGTTTGCCAACCTGACAATTGAAAAACATATGTAGGCCAGCAAAGATAGGTTCAGAATAATTCAAATAATGAAGGACGGTTATTTTGTCATGTTGACAGCTGCAAGGGTTGAATCAATGTGACGTCACCATGACCAATGATCTGGATGTGATCCACACCTGGCTGCAGTCATCATACAGTGTACAGGTGCCCCCGGACTGGCTCAGTGCCTGTGTGGAATGGATACAGCAGGAGAATGGGGTATGTGAGTGTGTGTGTGTGTGTGTGTGTGTGTGTGTGTGTGTGTGTTGTGTGTGTTGTGTGTGTGTGTTTTAATTTTGGATTTATGTAGTGTTGTCTTAAGTTAAGGCTGATAAAGTAGTGTTCAGACATTGTGAACATTCCAGAAGATAGTATTTATGGGATTTTTTTGTAAAATTATTTTTGTATGGTGTGATGAAAGTAATTATGCTTTTTTTTTAAAATGGTATCAGCAGATGAAATAGTTATATTTTGTAAGCAAATAATTTTTTTAATGCATACAGCATTTACTTGCAACAGTACACGTACGCGTGCACACCACACACACACACACACACACACACACACATACACAGAAAATTTAATCAACTAAACTAGAAAAATCCTCAGGAATTGTAGGCCTTTACAATTACATTTAAAAAACAAGAAATTACACTGTTGCTCTAGTGTATAACAAACACCCTTTTATTCCACTTCTATTCTGTGTCACAATAAAAAAATTTATGTATCATTTCAGCATATTACACATTTTGGTAGACTTCTAAAACCTTGTTGGTCTCTGAAGTTCTGCAATGAAATGCTTGTGTGTTGTATTTAGGTCAAATGCAAGCGCTTTGATATGCTTTGGCAAGATATTGCCTATATAAAAATTCCATGTATTGGTGACTGATTAGACCTGCTACATTGCAGGACCACCCCTTGCCAGTGCCCGGCTGCAGGCATGGTGTTTGAACAGTGGCTGATGAGTGATCTGAAGGAGCTGGGGGCTGCCTGCCTGCCTGCAGACCTCTCTTCCCAGCACTGTGTTTCCGTCAGCGGACCACTCGCTCTGCAGGTAATACTACGCCTTTACAACATCTATTGATGGAGATAATGAAGCAGTTAAACATTGTCTGTTTTTATAGTCATAGTGTTTCCCAGTGTTAAGTTTATGTGTCAACGATAGGATGTCACAATGAGATGTGAAAATTTAATCCTCACTAGGCATATGCGGATATGTATATTAGAAGGATTTTGTAATACAAAAGTTGTATGTGTTGTTGTGTGTGTGTGTGTGTGTGTGTGTGTGTGTGTTTTGTGTGTGTGTGTGCCTACATGTGTGGATGTGAGATTTATTCCATGTTTACAATCTAATTTGTGTCCTCTCTGTATATTTATGTTTATTTTTTATTTATTTATTCTTTATATCAGGATACAGTAATAAGCAATTCATGTGTTTTTTCTTTATACCGGTCCCAGTGTGTATGTAGTTTTTGTAAATATTGTCATCTGTTCCTCGGCACATTGGATGGCTATCTTACGAAGCGGAACAGATTTAACGTGTGGCAGATGTGTCTGCGTGCGTTTGCAGCGTGCAGGCCTCGGCTTTAAATGTCCTCTCGAAGGACTAATTGAAGTAGTGATAGCCTAGCATGTGTGGGGTTATTCTGCTTGTGTAAGTACTGGAAAATTTGTGTGATGGTTTGTTTTGCCAGGTGGAGAGTATGCTAGATGTTGGCATCCCACTGTATGGACAGCTGCAGAAAGTGAAGGGAACGTTGAACGCCAACAGTGAAGTATCTGCTGACAAACCTCAACACCCCAGTATGGGTTCTTCCTTTCTTGTCGTATGTTAGTGTGTGTGTGTGTGTGTGTGTGTGTGTGTGTGTGCGTGCGTGGTGCGTGCTGTGTGCGTGTCTGTGTGTTTCATTTAAAGTCTGTTCACTCTAGGTGATATTAGACTTAAACAAGAATTAAAAGTAGCTAAAACAAGCCCAACAATTAAAATCATTAAATTCAAAAGAAAACCTATAACAGAACATTAATACCAGACCGAGAAATAACTTAAGCGATATCAACAATTTCTGGTCTACGAGTGAGTAAACCCACATATTCCCTTTTCAGATCTATACCAGAATTTTTGTATAATAATGTCAAGATAGGGCAATCAAAAAGAATGTGTTCACAAGATAAAGAGTGAGAACAAGCCATACCCCATTTTGGGAATACTTGGTATGTGTGTGTGTGTGATTTGTTTTTTTTTTTGTGTGTGTTTTGTTTATACTGTGTGAATGTGTGTGTGTGTTTTGAACTATGATCTTTATACTGATGATGAACATGGTTGTGTGTGTGGTGTGTGAGGACATTGGTGTGTGGTGTGGGTGATGTGGTGTGATTGTGTGTGTGTGGTGTGAGACATGATGTGCTGATAATGAACATTGTGTGTGTGGTGTGAGACATGATGTGCCGATGATGAACATGTGTGTGTGGTGTGAGACATGATGTGCTGACAATGAACATGTGTGTGTGTGTGTGTGTGTGAGGACATAATGTGTGTGATGACTTGTGTTGTGTGGTGAACATAATGTGCTAGTAATGAACATTGTGTGCATGTTGGTGTGAGACATAATGTGTGATAATGGTAAACATTGTGTGTGTGATGCTCTCAGTGGGAACCAAAGTCCAGCCGCATGATGCTGCTGAAGATGACAGATGGGCAGACAGAGGTGAAGGCCATGGAGTATCGCCCATCCCCGCCCTCAGTTCAGGCCTCCAGCCAGGCTTCAAGGTATGTGGTACCTGTGGCCAGCTTGTATGTATAGCGTTTGTAGCTACAGCAGATTTCTCTGCATGGAATTTAGGCTGCTGTCTCCGGGGAGGAGAGTGTCTCAGCATAGTGCATGTCAGTCTGTGCATGTCAGTTTGATGTTTTCTTCTTCCGTGTATATATCTGCTGCTTTAGGAAAGTGCATTTTTTAAAGCAGAGAGAGAGAGAAAGAGAGAGAGAGAGAGATTATTATTATTATTATTCTTTTATATCGAGGATAATGGGATAAGCACTCATGTGCTTTTTTTCATCCAGTCCCCGTGTGTATGCAGTTGTGTAACTATTGTCATCTAATCCCACCGGCACACAATGGCCTACTTTTATGAAAAGTGGAACAGGATTTAACGTGTGCGCAAGAGAGAGAGTGTGTGTGTGCATGTGTGGATGCATGTGTGTGTGTGTGTGTGTGTGTGTGTGTGTGTATACTTTCTTCAGTTTAACGTCTGTTCACTCGAAGTGATATTAGACACAGAAAAAAGAAAGATGAAAATGTGTCACATTCAAAGAATGTGTGTGCGCTCACATATGAGTGTATGTATGTATGTGTGTGTGTGTGTGTGTGTGTGTGTGTGTGTGTGTGCGTGTGTGTGTGTGTGAGCATAAGTGCGTACGAAGTGAACGTGTTTACAAGAATATATATCTAAAGGTATGCATTTGCGAGCCAAGGTAAAAAGGGTGTGTATGTGCGTGTGTGTGTGTGTGTGTGTGTGTGTGTGTGTGTGTGTGTGTGTGTGTGTGTGTGTGTGTGTGTGCGTGCGCGTGTGAGCTTGCGTGTGTGTGTGTGTGTATGTGTGCGTGTGTGTGTTGCGCGCGCGGTGCGCTTGTGAGCGTATGTGTATATGAGTATATGCGCTTTATAAGTTTATCTATGAGTGTGTGTGTGTGTGTGTGTGTGTGTGTGTGTGTGTGTACGTGTGCATAAGATAAAGGAAAAAACAAACATGTAAAGAAATCAGCATAAAAGGGGTAGGAGGGGGGGGGGGGCATTGGACAGTTTAAACGAGGTTAAAGCATGAACAATTACAAAAATTTGCCAACAGGGCTTTTAACTAAACAGTTAACTATCTCCAACATAATTTCATTATTGTCCAATATTTGATCAAATGACATTTTTGAAATCTTACATACAAGTGTGCTGGAAAAATATGGTCGAAGCACTTCACAATGAAGAATGACATGTTTAGGTGATAAATCAGAACCACATATACATATTATTTGTTTACAGAATTTAGTTCGGAATGCATCCAAACGAAATCTAAATATCAGGCTTTCCAGTAGTCTGTTATGATAATGACATTGTGTGTGTGTGTGTGTGTGTGTGTGTGCGTGCGTACTTATGTACATACTTGTGCGCACATGCACATGCATTGGTTCATTTTGGTTCATTTTTTAAGTTGCTTTGTTCTCATATGGAGAACTTCACCAAACCAAATTTTGAAATATAGTGATCACAATAGTCACTCTCTCTCTTTCTGTTATGTTTAAACCTCATCATCATCAATGAATGAGGAACGGACACAGGTACGGTTTTGAAACAAACTTGTGGTGATGGTGGTGTATGGTTGCAGGTGGTGATTCACGGGCAGGTGAAGTGTCGTCGAGGGATGCTGATGCTGACAGGTGACAATGTGCAGGTGCTCGGGGGAGAGGTGGACTCCCTGATAGAAGCCAGCACACCTGTCGCTGTGCTAGAGCAAGCCATGTGCGTATTATTATTATTTTTTTTAAATATTTATTCTTTTATATCGAGGATAATGGAATAAGCACTCTTGTGCTGTTCTACGTCCAGTCCCCGTGTGTATGCAGTTTTGTAAATGTCATCTGTTCCCACAGGCACACGATGGCCTACTCTTACGAAAAGTGGAACAGGAATTAACATGTGCGCAAGATGTTCTGCATGCATTCACACATGGGGCCTCGGTTTATAGTCTCATCTGAAAGACTTTTGGGGGGAGTGGAGTCAGCACCAATGTTAACTCCAGGAGAAAAATTTCCTCAACGGGAATCGGACCTGGGTCGTCAAATTGCGAGCGCAATGTTCTGACCACTAGGCTATCCCGTCCCCGTACATGTGTAGTATATATCACCACTGTGTTGGAAGGGGAGGGGGGGGGGGGGGGGGGGGGAGTAGCAACTTTGTATTAACTGTATTATTGGGGACGGGGTAGCTTAGTTGGTTAGAGTGTTGCACATTGAACTTGTGTTCTGATAGTAGCCAACACACCTGTCGCTGTACTTGAGCAAGCCATGTACGTACATTTACAGTATACACCGTCACTGTGGGAGGGGGGTAGTGACTTAGTATTTTAACTGTATCACAGGGGATGGGGTAGCCTGGTTGGTTGGAGCGTTGCACATTGAACTTGTGATCTGATAGAAGCCAACACCCCTGTCGCTGTACTTGAGCAAGCCATGTGTGTACATGTACAGTATACACGTCACTGTGGGGGGTAGGTGGGGTTAGCAACTTTAGTATTAACTGTACATGGGGGAAAAAAGAATTAAAAAAACAACAACAAAAACCCCTGTATTATGGGGGACAGGGTAGCTTGGTTGGTCAGAGCATTGTGCATTGCGCTTATGATCTATGCTGGATTATTTTCTCCTGGAGTTAAGATCAGTGCTAACTTCACCCCCACTAAAAGTCGTTTGGATGAGACTATAAATTGAGATCCTATGTTTGAACGCACAGAGCACCTTGCACACACATTAAAACTTGTCCTGCTTTTTGGAAGAGTAGGCCATTGTGTGCGGTGGGAATGGATGATAAATTGACAAAACCGCATACCATATGGGGATTGGATGTAAAAAGTTCATGAGTGCTTATTTGATTATCTTGAAATAAAAGAATGAATTAAAAATAAATTAAAGTAGCTGTGTGCATAGATGTTATGCATGTGTTTGCAATGGGCCATCCATTTATAGTTTATGTCTGTTTGAATTGTTGAAATGTGATCCCCACAATTTCATACACATTCAAACATGCGTATGCCATGCCTGCATGAACACATACATTACACATGTGCACATACACACACATATGCGTTAAACACAACACACACTACACACACACACCACACACACCACACACACATACTTACACACACCCCCTACACACACACACACACACACACACACGCTCACTCACACACACACACCACCACACACACCACACACACACAACACACACACACACACACACACACACACACATCACTCACTCACCACTCACCCCCCCTACTCACACACACACACACACACATTTTTACACACACACAGCGTAACACAGCCACTAAACCCAATCTTTTCCTCCTTTTCTCCTCTATGTCTTGCACAGGGAACTGGGGAAGACCAACAACGGAAAGCACGCCAAGATGGAGTTTTCCGGCCGCTTCCTGAAGAAACAAGACTTCAAAACTGGCTGCCAGGACAAGAAGTTCAAAGCTGAGGTGACCTCGTCACTGCCAGGTCAAGGGTTCAGGCAGAGGGCGGAACGGAACCGGAGTGGGCGGGTATGACAGTTGTCATGGAGACGGGGTCAAGAAGGAGCCACAGTCCCAGTCTCTCGCCTGGAAGAGCGGTTTTTGGTGTGAAGCAGGAGCCTCCATCCCAACCACAGGCTTTGGAACAGGAGGATGAGGTGTGTTAATGGTCTGCTCTGTGTGTGTGTGTGTGTGTGTGTGTGTGTGTGTGTGTGTGTGTGTGTGTGTGTGTGTGTGTGTGTGTGTGTGTGTGTGTGTGTGGGGTGTGTGTGTGTGTGTGTGTGTGTGTGTGTGTGTGTGTGTGGTTGTGTGTTTGTGTGTGTGTGTGTGTGTGTGTGTGTGTATACGTTCGAATTTGCTATAACTATTAATTGTTATTGATTGCTTGTGTCTTGTATAGGTCAATGCAAGTGCTTTGATTTGTTTTTTGCAAGATATAGCGTTATATAAATTCCTTGTATTATTATTATTATTATTATTATTATTATTATTCCTCCCCTTCCCTTGGAATGCTGGGGGCCTGTCATATAAAGAGCATCCCCCACCTTCTGGAAATTGTGTCCAAGGAATTCCCTCTTTTCTATCCTTTTCTTTCTTTCTGCCTTGTTTCTTTTCTGCCTGTCCCTTCTCTTGTCTGATTTCTGCCCTCTTGACCAATTCTCCTGCTTTTTGTTTCCAAAAAGACTAAAAAAAAAAACAACCCAATTCTCTCCCATGCTGAAGTCGGATGTGCTGGGCCTGACTTGTCAGTTGCTTAACGGCAGTGCAATGCATTTTCGCTTGTGACAGACATTGATATTTGCGGAGTGTTTAACAAGGAAGAAGAAGAAGTTGATTATCATTAGGTGCTCTTAAGGCTTAACTGCTGCAGAGTTTTGTGTTTTCATTTTTTTCCCCTAGGAAAACAATTACAGTGAGCAGACTAATTAATTGATGTTAGACCACCATTTCTGTCACTTGACCAGTACTTCACCAAGTGCATGGCCTAGTATGTTTAAAGACCTTTGTAATACAGAAATATAAACTGTAGTAACAAATCAGTCTGGCTTTATGCACTGCACAACACTTGAGATTCAGGCTGGTTTATGTTTAGATACTTCCATGACTTTTGGCATTTTGTGTGTGTGTTTTTCATAAGAGTAGGCCATCGTGTGCCGGTGGGAACAGATGACAATATTTACACAACTGCATACACAGGGGGACTGGATGAAAAAAAAGCACATGAGTGCTTATCCATCCTCGATATAAAAAAATGAAATAAAAACTAAAAACTGAAATAAATTAAAACACACACACACACACAGAGTATCCAGTGACACACTCTTTGTTTACCAGATGGAAGATAAGTAAAAGAGCTTGAAAAATGTTTAATGCTTTTTTTTCATTGCTTTAGTGGGAAGAAGACTTGGACTATGGAGGGCTGCTGGATGAACCCATGGAAGATGACCTGCCCCCTAGACCCGAACCACCAGCCTCGACCCCAGCTGCACCACAGGATTCTGGTCCTCCTCCCCAAAGAGGAATCCATTCGCATGTGCTTCAGCTACAGCAACAGCAACAGCCAAACCTGAACCATCGTGGCAAGAACAGGGTTCTTCTAATCAGTCTGGTTCATGGAAAAGTGAAGGGATGAACAAACATCCAGCGACAACACTGCAGAATCCTTCTGTGAAAACGGTTATACACAGTGAAGGTAGACAGGGAGTAGACCAGACTTCGTCGTGGCAGAAAAACAGTCCTGTTGTAGTGGATGATAGTATGTGGGGGGATGATGACGATGATTTTGCCATGGAGCAGGTGGAAACAGACGTTTTGTCGCCTGTCATTCCCGTACAGACACCGCTAGGTCAGGACAGCTGGAATGCAAAAACCTCTGATTCTGGCGTTAACAAACAAACCGGCTCACAAAAGCTGCAGAATCCTGTAGTATCGGACACAAGCAGTGTTAAACCTTTGCTTAAGTCTGTCAGTTTTGCAGCAAGAACTGAAATCAGTTCAACAGCAAAAACTGAAGTCAGTTTAAAAGCAAAAACTGAAGTCGGTTCAACAGCGAAATCTTCCTCTCTTCTTCAGTGCGCTTCCAAAACAGCAGTGACTTCCATTTCCAAGCCACAAAAGCCCAGTGAGAGCACAAAACCGCCACCGCCCAAACAGCGCAAATTAACCGCCATGTTTCAGTCGGCAAAAGTGGAAAGCAAGCCGGTTGTTAGGCAGCAGCACACATTCCCAACTGTGCCGGAACTGTGGTAGATCTCACTGAGGACAGAGCCATGCCTTCAGTTCCAGACAGGACACGCACTGTATGACTTGAAAGAGACGGGAAGTTCGAAAGAAGAAAGGAAGGAGGAACGGACAGCAGACGGGGACACAGGTTTCCCAGACGACGGGTCAGGAGGAGAAGGCGGGGTGTGGACATGGTGCAAGAGAGCTGTGCCAGGGAGAGCAGCCAGCAGCCCCTGACACCCCCAGGAAACGCTTCCTCATGCAGTCATACCCGTAACTCTCAGGAGTCTTTTTTGTTGTTTTAGTTTTTGTGTTTTTGTTTTTTTGTTGGTTTTTTTTAACTTTTTTTTCTCTCAGGGTGAGTCGTTATTGAGAAGTTACTGTTATCATGAGATTTGATGGTTTTGATGTGGGTTCTCATGTGTTTTTCTTGTACTATAGACAATAAAACAGAATGAAACAGTACATACTGATATGATTATAATCTAACAATTCATAATGAACACAATCAACACACCACATTCGACTACAGCACACCACATCACATCAGGCAACACACGGGAGGGGCTGGACAGGATGAAAAAAAGCTTGCAAGCTTAATTTTTTACCCTCAATAAAGATCATTTTGACCTGACTTGACTTTGCTTGAATATATACATGATGTATATGCACACATACACCACACACTCACATGCTCAGACACACATGCAGGCATGCAAGGTCAGAGTAACACTGAGAAAAAAGTCAGAGTTATAGTTTCTCCTTTTTCTGTAGAATAGGAAGGTTGAGAAGGAACATGTTTTTCAGTATGATTTTATTTTGTGTAAATTTTAACACACACACGCACACACACAACACACACACACACACACACACACACACACACACACACACACACACACACACACACACACACACACACACACACACACACACACCGTAAAGACGTTACATGAATTTGAATTGAACACACACACCGTCTCTCTTTCTCTCTCACCTAAACGATACATTTTTCATGACCAGTAATTAATCAGCTGTAAATGGGTACCTGCCCTCTTTAGGGTCAGGGAAGGTAAAGCAGTGAGGGAGAGGAGATGGGCTCTGCCCTAGTCTCTGCCCTAAGAAGCTGAGGTCTCTGATGCCTCGCTCCAGGCTACGACCACATAGGTTATGGGACACCTTTACCTTTTTTAGTTCACAATATTCATGATACCTGTGGTTATGTCGTTTTTGCAGGTGAGGTGGTGTCTCCCCAGCCAGAGCCTCACTGCTGAAAGATGTGCTGTCTGTGCTGCAGTCAGGGGCAGAGACAGAGAGGGGACACACCTTCACTATCAAGGTTAGTGGTCAGTGGCTGAACCAAGCTGCCTTCATCTCCCTGTCAGCCCTTCTCTCTCTGTGCTAGGGCAATAAAGGGGAGGACAGGGATGGGTTGGAGATGTGAATGGTTGCAAATCCTGGTGAAAATCTGTATCATTTATTTTATTTATTTATTTTTATTTATTTTTCTTTTATTTGAGGATAATGGAATAAGCGTTCATATCAGAGTAATGTAGTGTCATGTGGTGAGAAAAAAAGAAAAAGCCAGTAAAAAACCAACTGTCCAAATTTCAACATTTTGGATACAAAAGAAGAAAACCTGTTAACTGCTCACTGGTGTGTATGTGTGGTCTCCAAAGTGATTCACTCCAGGTGGGATGTGACAGACTGAATATTCTGGGTCACCCCCACCCAGGTGTGTTATTAAGCTGGGGGGGGGGGGGGGATAGCAGCACATGAAGACTTCATTATTGTACAAACTTCAGTGGTCTAAGCATGAAAATGGTAAATCATGTTCATCCAATATTCATGCTTTCAGAGCTTACATTTTCACTCATATGACACATACAGCAAAAGTTGCTGTCTGAGCATTCCGTGAAGAAGAAATACATTTTTTCCACCACCAAAAAAGTTCAGTCCTATATTAGACACTAGTGAGCAGTAACTGTAATTTTTGTAGAATATAATATATGATAAAGCTAGTAGCTGATGCTGTGCTGTACCTGTGTGTGTGTGTGTGCAGGGCCACATTGCAACACTGACTGACAGGTTACGTAGCTGCAGGAGAACAGTGGAGTCTGTCATGTCGTATCACAGATGGGTCGGCAGCACTGGAAATTGCCATAGCTGACAAGGTATGGGACTCCGTGGATCGGTGGTCTAGAGGTAACATGCCTGCCTAGAAAGTGAAAAGTTTCGGTCGAAGTGTGTGGTGGTTTGATCACCGTTTGGGCCTGAAACTTTTCCTTCATCCATTAGATTATGAGGGGTGGTCTGGGTGCTAGTCTTTTAGATGAGATGATAAACCGAGGTCTCATATGTTACACTTTTTTTTTTTTTTTTAGTATGTGTCAAAGAACCCACGGCAACAAAAGAGTTGTCCCTGGCAAAATTCTGTAGATAAAAACCACTTTGATAGGAAAACAAATACAGTTGCAGACAAGGAAAAAAAATAAAGGGTTGGCAGTGCACTTTAGGCAATGTGCTCTCCCCGGTAGAGCAGCCCAACTTTCACTCAGAGAAATCTGCTGCAACTGTTGGCTGTTTGTTGTGGCAGTTCATGACTGATAATAGGACTGTGCTGATCTTTCTAAGATGGTGCTGGCTGTTGTTTACTTTGAAAGTGTAGATGAGATAGAAAAGGCCTGGCTGAAATCTGAATGAAACAGATGTACACGTTGAAATATAGATTGTAGAGTTATTGGCTTTTAGCATTTATGTGAAACATAAAAGAAAGTTGGTAAAGTGTATTTCTTTGTCAGTGGAACAAAAAGATGACTGATAAATCTTCAGAAAGTGTTGGGACCTATGGGATGTAGATGCTTATCGCAAATGGACATTGCAGGACATTGCAGTGAACATTGCAAATTTTCAGAAAACTAATGCAACACAGTGTTTAATAAGATCATTTAGATATCAATTTAATATTAATGTCAGATATCAAATTTCCCAGAAGCAGGTATGTGGCTACCTAAATAGTGGGGAGGGGGGTGAGGTGGGGGGGTGGAACAGTTGCAGACACAACAATCTCATTATTGGTGAACCTCAGACCTCTAGCCGAGAAACAAAAAGAAAAAAGTCAAATTACTTTCTTAAAGGGAAAAAAGAAAGAAAACAAATCAACAACAATGACAAAAATTCCCACAGTCTACCCACCACCAACTCAACATTTCATTTTTCTGCCTAGCTTCAAGTGGACTTTTTGGTTTACTAGTCGCTGGGTTTTCAAGATTTTCTTCTTCTTTTTTTTTTTAATAACTTTTGATGAAAGGAAAATGGCTCAAACAGGGATTCCACAACATTCTAGATGATTCACTTTTATTTATTATTTTTTTTATACCTCTTTATGTCACAGCAGCTTTCTCTGTATGTCACAGCAGCTTTCTCTGTATGTCACAGCAGCTTTCTCTGTATGTCACAGCAGATCTCTCTGTATGTCACAGCAGATCTCTCTGTATGTCACAGCAGCTTTCTCTGTATGTCACAGCAGCTTTCTCTGTATGTCACAGCAGATCTCTCTGTATGTCACAGCAGCTTTCTCTGTATGTCACAGCAGATCTCTCTGTATGTCACAGCAGCTTTCTCTGTATGTCACAGCAGCTTTCTCTGTATGTCACAGCAGCTTTCTCTGTATGTCACAGCAGCTTTCTCTGTATGTCACAGCAGCTTTCTCTGTATGTCACAGCAGCTTTCTCTGTATGTCACAACAGCTTTCTCTGTATGTCACAGCAGCTTTCTCTGTATGTCACAGCAGATCTCTCTGTATGTCACAGCAGCTTTCTCTGTATGTCACAGCAGATCTCTCTGTATGTCACAGCAGATCTCTATGTCACAGCAGATCTCTCTGTATGTCACAGCAGATCTTTCTGTATGTCACAGCAGCTTTGTCTGTGACAGCAGCTTTCTCTGTATGTCACAGCAGATCTCTCTGTATGTCACAGCAGATCTCTCTGTATGTCACAGCAGATTTCTCTTTATGTCAAGAGTATTAGCAGCATTGAATGACTGGTGGTGGTTTTGTCTCTCATGGCAGGTGCTGGCCCAGTTGATCGGCATAACGGCCAAAGAGAGCATCACACTGCGCACACAGGCCAGAAAGGACACTTCCCTGAAAGAGTTCCTCACCCAGGTAGGCTGGCTACACAGTCATGTTCTCTTTACATACAAGGTGCTCTTGACTCTTCTATGTATGGAATATTTTGAATTTCTTTTATATTTGGACTATCTGAATTTCTTTTATATTTTGGAATATTCAGAAGTTCTTTTTTTATATTTGGAATATTCAGAATTTCTTTTATATTTGGAATATTCAGATTTTTTTTTTGTATATTTGGAATATTCAGAATTTCTTTTATATTTGGAATATTCAGAATTTTTTTATATTTGGAATATTCAGAATTTTGTTGTTGTTGAATATTTTGAATTTCTTTTATATTTGGATTATTCACAATTTCTTTCATATATGGAGTATTCAGAATTTCTTTTATATTTGGAATATTCTGATTTTCTTTTATATTTGGAATATTCTGAATTTCTTTTATATTTGGAATATTCAATTTTTTTTTTGTTGGATTATTCAGAATTTCTTTTATATTTGGAATATTCAAAATTTCTTTGATATTTGGATTATTCAGAATTTCTTTTATATTTGGAATATTCAAAAAAAATGTTAGATTTGGAATATTCAGAATTTCTTTTATATTTGGAATATTCAGAATTCTTATGTTTTGGAGAGGAAAAGGTCTGGGTTTTGTTTTTTTTAGACCCACTTAGTGCTTTAGAGTTACTTACTACTACCACACTTTTCCAAGTATGAAGCAGCCTTGTGTGAGGTTTTTAAACAAGGCAGAGATTACTGCTGAGTTAAAGACATGGTACCCTCCCCCCCAAAAAAGGTTTGTATTGACAAGAGTTAGTACATGGAGATGACTTTTAGCCAGATGGAAGGGCAGTAGTAAATGCAAGATTTTAGAAATCTGCTCTCCAAGTGGGAAAAAAAATCAGATTTGTAGGACATTTTTGTGATACGTAAAAAATTGTGTTTTTACATGGTCAAACTATGTTATTTTATCATTTAACTTGTTAATGTTGATTTTAAATAAAATTTAATTGGGCGGTGTTTCAGTCACTTTTCTGAGATTGGCTAGCCCTCTCTGATAAAGGTGGGAGTTTTTGTTGTTGTTTTTTTGGAGGGGGGGGGGGGGGGGAGATCAAAATATTGAAAAAATAATGAGGAAAACCAGATATCTTTGAATAGATGGTTATTACATTGAACAGTTGTTTTATTATTTATTCTTTTTTGAGATAATGGAGTAAGCATGGTATGAATATAGATTATGACGACTGAATACATGAACGATTATGATCAGATTCCTTTCTTATTTATACTTAAGAACATGGTGGGGCAGTCTTCATTATTGTGAGAAACAAAGTCAAGAGCTGTGTTATTGACGGGAAGTTTTAAACGATAACTCTTTGAATATAAAAAGTATATTAGCATTATCATATGCACTTTTTTTTTTCTTTTTATTTCTATTTTTTTATTATTCAAACTTGCCTTTTTGTCCATTCAGGGTCTGCAGAAGATGTCAGAAATACCTGGCTGAGTTCTCAGGGCTGATGGATATCCAGAGAGGGGAGGGGGACAGCAAGCTGTGGCTGGTTAACATGGTGAAACTGGAAACAAAGAAACGTTAAACTAAAGGTTCTGTGACCTCAGTGTGATATACAAATGAAATGTTATCTATAATTATTGGTGTAAAGATAAAGGAATATGATCACATGTGGATGTGATAAATGTTGATAATCTGGGAATTGTAGAATACATACAATTACATGCTTGCTGCTGAAATGAAGGAAGGTAGCAGGATGGTTAAGATGTTCACCTGCCATCAAGTAAACTGTGAGTTCTGGGTTTGATTCCCACCCTCGCCATTTCTTCCTAGTTTGATGAAAAAATTGAACTGAATGTCAGTCATTCAGATGAGACTATAATTGGATGAGACTATAAACCCTGTGTGTGGATGAACCTTGTGCACACGTTAAAAACCCGTTCAGAAGAGCAGGCCATTGTGTGCTGGTAGGAGCAGATGACAACAAAATAAAAAAACAGCATGCACCCAGTTCATGTTCAGACACCATCCCTGAGGAAAAATCGTGGAGTTGGAATCCCCAGGGCTGTAGGCCTATATGGAAACGTTCTGACAGCTCCTGTGAGGGCACTGGAACCATGCATATCAGCGATTGCCTTTCCAATGGACCATTCCAGCAAGGGGGGGGGGGGGGGAGAGGACTGCTGCATGGGTAACAGCTTGCCCTCCATACTTCTTACTTACAAAGGTTTTTGCACTCTAGAGCTAGGTGTAACTCCATAGTCTTCCGAGACTGATGGATGCCAACAATGATGATGAAATGATTGGAAAAAAAGGGCTTAATGTGGGAAGAAGTTTTTGTAAATAAAAGTGTTTTGGTATTGTCACGTTTACAGTCTCCTGGCACAAAAGCAGTTTATTATATGTGTAGCCAGTGAGAGTTGTGACTTTTTTGTTGCAAGATAACTAAAATAGTTTTATTAAGCCATTTGCAGAATTTTAGCTGCATGTCACTTGTTCTTATCTCTAAAGTTTTGTTAAAATTAGAGGTTTGGTATTGAAAATTTGAACCTCTTGGCCACGTGCTTTTGAATTATGTGGTGTGTCTGAGAGTTGTCAGCATTCAAGGTGTCACAATTGAATACCATCTTACTTATATTTTTGCCAATAAATATATTTAATAAAGCTTCAGGACGTTTTATCTATTTCACAAGTTTTTTGGAGGAGTTGTGAGGGTGGCGTTTCCATTTGTTTCTTTCATGTTCACAGATAAGGGTTTGAAGATGACATGGGCTGAAAGCAAAACAAGGGGAAGAGTAGAAAGGCATGCTGCTGAGGAAAATATTTTTGTTGTTAAACTAGCCAAACTTTGGCATGTACTGAGTGAGGTTTGAAAGAGGCATTCATACACTCAGCATGCACGCACAGCGCGCATGCACGCACACACACACACACACATATACTAGCTTGTTGCTATTTATGCATTTGGCAGCACAAAGGTGGGTAATCCAAAAATGGAGACACGTTTCACTATTTGTATGGATAAGGAAGGAGTTTTGCTATCCTTTTTTTTGTGTCTTCCTCTCTCTGAATCTTAGCAACAGCACCTGGTGAATAAAGGTGAAATTTTTAGTCTCCATGTCAACCTAAAATGCAGACCTGCAAATACTTATTTCCATTTGTGTATCTACACAGTAGTCACATGCGAAGATCAACATTGCATGTTAAAGATCCCTTAAGCTCATGTTAGTTTCCGGTAAGTTGCAGAAACAAGAACAAAACCAGCATGCATCCTGTACCAATAACAAAGAAAGAAAAGGATGCTCTGAAGTTGAACAGTGTTGGCTGAAGCCAGCAGACTTCCCGCATAGTTATTTAATTAATTAATTAATTAATTCTTTTATATCGAGGTTACAAGTGCAGGAGAAGACCAGGCACTACACACCACCCAATAAGGAAACACAGAGAAGAGAGACTCAGTGAGATATACACTGAAGAAACAGTGAAAATGTGGCATCATTTGGAAGGCACAAATAGTAGTGTTTTGTCTTTGTTTTAAATGTTATTGATAAGATATGATTATGTATTTTTTATTTAAGTGTTATTGGTAAGATATGATTCTGTATGTTTTAGTTTATGAATTTATAATTTGCACAAAGTTCTTTTCACATAAACTCAAGCTGCTCATCCGTGAAAGTTTTTGTAACCATATTCATGCAAACAATCCTTTCTTTCATCAACAATTACACATATAACACTCTTAAGTAATCACAAAAATGAAATTTATTCTTTAAAAAAAAAAAAAAAAAAAAATCACACGCACACACATACTGATAGTATCACTACATACACATGATACACAGAAATGATCACACCACAACCCATTTCAAAACTTTTTAAGTACATTCAAAAATATGACTTAAATACATGCCATCAATGCAATGAGTAAAAAAGAAAAAAAGCATACCCAGAAAGAAATGCATCACAGGTAGTCAGTCCCTCGAAATCAAACATTAGCACAGCTTGGAATGATGAATGACAGCAGAGGGGGAATGATGATGAAAATGATGAAAACTTTTACCAGTAATGTTACTTACGTACTATTGCTTGGTTTACTACATACGATATCAACAACTCGTGCATTGATGGCATTATCCTGAACACACTTCCACGTCATAAAGCATTGCTCACAAAGAGATTTATAACCAATTCATTCTTACCCATTTTTTTTTTATCAACCTAAGTAAAGGTTGTTACAAATCATTCACATTTGTTAAAGCAATCAATTCTTTTAAATTTTTTTTTTTTTTTTTTAACTGACTGTATTTTCATGTGGTAGCTTTGAAAAATAATATGCAAATGCAAACATATACATTTCAGATAAATATGTAAATTTTTTAAGAAACGCACCACCAAAATTGTGGCACAATAAAATGTACTGTAAGCAAAAACACCAACAACAACAACAACAGCAAAACACACACTTGTAGCTTGTGACACACAAAAAACAACAATAAACAGTAACCTAGGAAAATGCTGATCATAAAAATTCAGGGGACTAGATTCACTGAACAGCAGAAATTGGAAACTCGTGGACAATAATTCTACGCTGTTCATTAAAAGCAATATCGACTGGCTTGGTTTTAAAAAATTTCTCCCCAAAATGAGAATGAAGGGGTAACGAACATCAATGCCTGCAGTAAGCACACAAAAAAAGAGGAAGACAAAAAAGGTCCATGATGAAAAATAAATTCCTTAAAACACTGGTTTTTATTTACAAATAATGAAGAAAACACTTCTAACCTTAACCCTGCTGTGTTTTTGGAGGGGGGGGGGGGGGGATAAGAATGTGGTGGTAGAAGGTGCACTTTTTCTCCTTTGATTATTTACTCATAGGTGGGGGTTCTGCAATTTGGTACATGATTCTGGAATGCTCTTTGGTTGTTTTTTTTGTGTGTGATTATACATAAACATATAAATGAAAACACTGTATCTTTCAGTTTCTTCATGCGCTGTTAGCTTCATGAGAGAGATTCATAGCAGGAAAAACAACACTCCAAGATCATCATATCACCTTTTTCTTGATTTTTTTTGTCCTCCTTAAAGACACACACACACACACACACACACACACACACACACACACACACAACACACACACACTAAACCACACATTCTCTTTCCTACATACTCTGGCATCACTTAAAGTGGAACTTACAAATCTGATGACTACTAATTTGTGTGTGTGTGTGTGTGTGTGTGTGTGTGTGTGTGTGTGTGTGTGTGTGTGTGTGTGTGTGACTGTATCAACTGTATCACTTTCTTCCTGTAAAAAAAAGAAAAAAAGGTATCGGATCTAAAACAACAAACTGAGATCCAGTAGGCTGAAATACACCTAAAGCAACAACAAAATGTACATCAAACATGGCTGATAGGAGATCACACACAACGTCCCTGAAAATCAGAAAATCTACACAAACAGGTGGGGGGAGGGGAGGGACAGGGGGGGGTTACAGACACATCTTTACCAAACTGATAATTGAGAGATGTACATGGTACATGAATGGTCAATTTAACAACAACAGACATGTTTTTGCATGATTCTTTCCAGCTCATCCTGGCCCCACATCATTCAAACAGTAAGTACACTGATTTTCAGAGGATCATCTTAGGCATTTGTTTATTTTTCTCTTCATTTTCCCTTCAGACATGATTAAAAAAAAAAAATCTCACAAACTGCCCCCCCACCCAAAAAAACCACAAAAAAACCCACCAAAACCACCCCCACTAAAAAAACAGTGCAATGTTCAAATCTGACTTCACCTACAACTCATCATTTTTCCTCACAACTCCCATCTCTCTCCCTTGCGCACCTTAAGATTCATCCTCTCATTTACGGTAAAACTTGAAGCATCTTCATGACCATTTCCCATATAATTTTATCCAACAAAAGTAAAAACAGTGAGGTATCTAGAAGGGTGGGAATGAAACTAAAACACTGTTATTTTAAAAAAAAAATTAAACTCGCCACCATCTCAGAGCAGTGCAGGAGTCCTAATATTTGTAGATTCCTCCCTAAACCTGAGAACTGATTGTGAGAGAACTCTGAAAGCTCATACAAGCTTTTCAGTCTTTCTGCCTCCCATCAACAGTGAAGAAACATGCAGAACTTACTGATGACCTCTATGCCAATTATTCACATGACTTAGGATGACCGATTGAAGATATTCCAAGAATCTTGATGACCAATTGAAGATATTCCAAGAATCTTGATGACCGATTGAAGATATTCCATGAACAGAAAATAGTATCAAGAAAGATGACAGAAAAATAGACTTCTGCAGTCTTGTTGTCATTATCACAGCTGATAACTTCACCGCTAAGTCTTCCCAATGGTTGACAAGACCAAGATCGAGATCTAACAGGCGTGAATGATATGAGACTAGTTTGGTTTTCTTTTTTTGTGTGTAAAATAAGGAGCGTTTCTTAAAGTGAGGAAACATTAGAACTTACTGACAACCTCTATGCCGATTATTCACACAACTTCTTGATGACCGATTGAAGATATTCCATAAACAGAAAAATTAGGATCAAGTAAAATGACAGAAAAACAGATTTCTGCAGTCTTGTAGTCACAGCTGATAAAATTTTTGTAAACATAATTTACTTTTTGTCTCAGTAAAAAGAAACAACTATTGTCCAGCTGTGATTTGAAAAAGAGTCAATTTTTCTTGTTCAAAGCATCGGCCGATTATCAGGTTTCCAGTTCGACATGAAAGTGAGTTGCGCTGGTGTTCCTGTTCATTGTGGACTGTTTGAGAGTATAGTGTTACCAATCATTGACATATGCAGCCATACCTACATCTGGATACAACCTTCACAAAATCAAAATGGTACAATGAGGAATACAGCGCGCACACACACACACACACACACACACAACACCATTCACTTTTTTTTTTTCAGCAGGACTGTCTCAGCCGTGTCCACCATATGGAGAAGAAAACAATCATGGTACCAGGCACGTAGCTAGCAACCACCTGACACACACTGCAACTGTACACTTCTTTCAGGTCATTACATCTCAAAAGCTCAAACTCATTTCTCAACAAGCAGGAACAGAACAAAGTCCACATCACTTTACCAAATGAAAACACACCGTTACATTAATTAAAAAATGGACGTCTGTGCACACGTAGCATTTAGATTTCAAGTGTGTCTACTGAGATCTGAATTTGCAACAAACTATTTACACCGTGGTCAAACTTTTTACAGAGAAAAGATTTATGGACATACATCGAGAGAATATTTTCACAAAACACTCAAGGCAAAAAAGTAACATACAATTTCCGCAACGCAATATTATATAAAGAAACTTTCACTCGGTCTGACGAAGAAGATTGTCAGAAAAAACACAGTTGATTGCACTGACTGTTTTCTTTCCACCTGTACACATCTACAGGAAAGAAGACTTTGAACACTTACCCCGTCCTGAAAAAGACGACACAACGCTGCAGCAAATCCAAGTGACATGCGAAAGAGCAGCGTAGACTACCAACCAGCTGCCTCAAGAAATAACAGAGAATGTGGAACCAAGTCACTGCAGCAACTGTTGTGGACACTTTTTTTCTTTTTACTTTTTTTTTTTTAATGTATTGAAGAAGAAATGTCACTACAGGTTTAAGAAAAAAATGTCTTCCAGGTAACTGTTGTGATATTGTAGTACAAGCAGTTTGTTCTTATATTTGTGGTAAGGAGGGTGTTTTTTTTCTTCTATTTTTTTAAGTTACTGTGACATTGCTATATATACATCATTCTCTACCCGTTTTTCTTTTCTTTACTTGAGAGTTTTTGTCAAGTCATTTAATGTGAACTAAATTTTACCAAACAGTTTTACTTATTGAACAAGATTTGTCATTAAAAAAAAACAAAAAACATACAAAAAAACAACCCGCTTCAAACATTTATTTCAGCTTTAATCTAAATTTGACATTGTACAGTCTAAATGTTATCAAAGGATTTCATCTTCTGAACTAAAATTTGAATTTCACTTGCTTAACCTATTCTCTTCTTTTTCTTTTCTTAATTTCACTATGTTCGGCTGAATTGCATAAGCACTATTCAAAACAAGTTGAATTCTTTTTTCATAACACAGCTAAACTGCCACACACACACACTGGTTCCAAAGCAGAAACAAAATGCAGTGTCAGAAAGCTCCTTGTCAATTGCCTACAAATATGAGGAATAAATAACCCCACCAGATTTCTTTCTCAGTTAAACTGAAACAGCAGTTTAGACAATCCTCAGACGCATGCACAGAGCACTAGCTAAAATAATTAGAAGCAAACTTTAATACAGTTCTAAACTATTTTTCTTTAATAACCATGTAATCTTCTAACTTTTAGAAAGATGCTTTATAATTTTTTTTAATGTATTTTTTAAATTGCGAATGTTTTGTGCCAAAAGATTCAAATGTTAATACTGAAAATCAAGAGGCAACACTGGTTATGAACACTTCTTTTGTTTGTTTGCACATACATACATGTTTTGCTGCAAAACTGTTTGTTCGAAGAAAACAAAAATTGCAAATCTGACAAAGATGACTTATTCATTGCACAACATAAATCTTCCTTCAAGCAGCAGTATTTCAATGGCAGTATCTGAACAACAGGTAAACCAATAAAAAAAAAAAAAAAAAAAATCCCCACAGCCAAAACATATACAAGACAGTGGTAATTTAAAAAAAAAAAAAAAAAAAAAAAAAAACCCACCCCAAAACAACCCTGCAAAAACCCATCACTAAAAACCCATAATCAAAAAATATTGCAGAAAATATTACAAAATAAACAGCCCCTCCCCCTAAAAAAAAAAAAAAATCCATAACAGAAAGATAATGTAAACTTTTTTTAAAAACTAACCACCTCCCCCTCCCCCCCCCCCCCCCCCAAAAAAAAAAAAAAAATCATACAAGATTAAAAAAACACACCTAAACTCCTCACAACCCCAAAACAGACAAGCATAGGTATCAAAAACAACAACAACAACAAAATCCCCACAACCCAAAATCATACAAGCAAAGATGCATGAGCGTAAAGACAGAATGACATGATCAATCCAAATGAGAATTTTGTATAAAAAATAATTAAATAAATAAATAAATAATAATGATAAAAAATGATGCAGAAAATGAGCAATGCTGAGTCCAGTGACTGGCAGCAAACTCCACAATTTATTTACAGAATGTGGCAATCAGGAGAATGAGTATTCTTACGCTCCAACTTAAACAATTCAGATCTTTACTTCATTCATCATTCATCTAATTTTTTTTTAAATTAGACTAACAGAACAAAATAAACGAAGAAGAGGGGGAAGGCTCTGTGTTTCAAATTCTTTGTGTTCCGTAACTTTTAACTTCTTCCACAATTGTACTGTAACAAATTCAAGTCCAGAATGCTCTTTTTTTTGGTTTTGATTTTTCTGCAATTCTTGCACAAGAAATAAATAAGCGCTATAACTCCAACAAAAAAAAAAGAAAAAAAAAGATATCTCTCTCAGTTTGATTTCATGATAAATTATTGCTGTAAATAATCAATGTGAAAGAGATTTCTCTGTGGAGTCCCACCCAAACTGCATCGAAGCAGAAAATACCTAACACAACTGACTGGGTGTATTGACAATCTCTCCTCTGTTCAGTGGTCGTGTGGGCTTTACTGACACTGACTCACTGTAAAAAGTTGACAGAACTCACAAAGGACAGACAGCCTGTATACAGCTGAACTGGACTGGGTATGTGAGTAAAGTAACAGCGCATGACATGGAACAAACGGCAGTGGTGAAACAAGTTACACAGGTACATCTTTCCAATCCTCATTTGACATCGACAACTTGAGTTTCTGTCAGCTGTTTAGGTCTGAGAAATTCTTTTGTTACAAGGTTTAAACTGACAACTTCCAATCTCATGGACTGAGTCTGCATGAGAAAGTGAAGGCAGGGCTTATCTAAGGAAAGGAAGAGGCACAGTTCCAGCTTCTGCTGCTTGCTCTGTTCGCTGAGTTTGAATTTTATTTTCTTGTAAACACCAACATGCGCACATTTTTTCTGTAGAAGATTATAACTGAGTGAAGGCAAAGCTTTGTGATTTTATCCGTAAACAATCTGAGCCTTTTACTTTCCTGTCAGAGCAACAAATCTGCATTATTTCATAGCTGACGGTCGGCACTAGTACCTCAATCTTGTCACTTCAAGTGGCAGCAGACATCTGCACAAGCAGTACACTGATTTTCTGTCTTTGTTCACCCCAGTTATCCCTTAAACTGCAGTCTAGCTTTGAATAATCTGCTGCAAAACTGCCACTACTTATAAATTTGCACTTAATTTTTTGTTTTATTCTTTATTAACCCAACCCAAGCTGTGATCAACTTTCATTTCTGACTGAGACCAAGACCAAGTGCTGGCAGTAGGTCAACAACTTATGTAAGTATCTTCTGCGTTTTAAAATCTCAACTTTATTTGATAACTGAAATGCATTCTTTGCATTGAAATTGCACAGGATATCAGTAACTGCTTTTGTGTCTATCAATTCATCAGTATCTCAAAAAAATTTGCATGGGTCTAATTGTGTGAGTGTAGATCCAATTTTTTTTTGTCTGTAATTAAGAATCAACATACTATGGCAAATGCACAATGACACATATCACAATGACAATGATGCTGCAAGAGCCAGAAAGCCCAAAAAATTGTATATTGTTTATTTGTTATTTTGTGTTTGAAATTTATCTTTCTCTGCTTTTCAACTTGTCATTTATGCTTTAAGAACAAATAATACTTACATTTTTTATGTTACTTTCTATTTGAAACATTTTTTTTTCTGTTTTTAAGCTAATTGTCATTTAGTTTAACTTTACTGTTTACTCCTATGTACAATTATGAGCACAGTGTTACTCTTGTTTCTTTTTTTTTTCAATTTGAGAAGAAAAAAAAGATTTTTTATAAACTTCACTCAAGCAATGCCAAAACTGCAAAAACAGGGTTGGGTTTTTTGTTTTTTCTTTGCTTCTTACAAACAAATAAAAAATACAAAAACCCATGAAATCTAAAACATTTTTTTTCTAATCCCATTCCCTCCACCCTTTCAAAGAGTAAAAAATGTTGTACCTCAAAAAACGCAACAGCTACACTTATCAAAAAACTTTTCAATGGTCAAATATGGCCCTCAACACACGTCACACATCAGCAACAATGGATTGGACTGGAACAAAAACACCACTGCTGACACAAAGGCCTGTAGACAGAGGGGGCAGCCTGGTCTCTGCAGCTCTACTTTAAGGAGTGGACAGCCTGGTCTCTGCAGCTCTACTTTAAGCGCTGTGTGACATTGGCCAAAGCCACAGCAAAAGCCTGCAGAGCAGTGAAGGGGTACTGGAAATCCAGCGTGTAAGCGTTGCTGTCGATTCGCCCAAACTGCATCACCTGCACACACCCCAGTTGATTTTTTTTTTCAATAATGGTGTAAACAGCCAACAAATAACCAAACAACTAACCACCCAACTCAAAGATCAATCCAATCTCGAGTGATTGAAAAGTTGCCCCCCCCCCCCCCCCCCCCCCCCTTTCAACAGTTTGCCCCATTCCCTTTCACACTCACTCACTCACGCACGCACACAACACACACACACACACACACACACACACACACTCACCCCTCACACACACACACACACACACACACACACACACACACACCACACCCTCCACACACACACACACACTCACACTCTCCACAACACACACACACACACACACACCTCACACTCACACACACACTAATATCACATATGAACAGACAAACAACAACAGCAACACACAAACAGTAAAACAAAATGATATTATCTGAACATGTTATCATTGTGAAAGAACTTCAACAACTCAAAGCACATGAAATAACTTCACAAGGAAAAGGTTCAAATAAAAAAATCTTGAAATCAAAATGAAAGGCATAAGATTGACAGTGTCAGTAAAAATTGATAGAGACAGAAAAAACAGTAAATAACTTGAGCACTACTTTGAAAGAGATGAAGAAGTTGAAAAACGAGACAATGAGTGAATCCAGAGCTGAAGCAGAGACAGAAGCAGGAGAAATAGTACAAAAGTGATGCATAGTCTGTCAGAGTTTGCAAAGATCTCTCCAAAACTGAAAAAACTACAGAGAGAGAGAGAGACAGAGAGAGAGAGAGACAGAGAGAGAGAGAGAAAGAGAGAGAGAGAGAAAGAGAGAGAGAGAGAGAGAGAGAGAGAGAGAGAGAGAGAGAGAGAGAGAGGAGAGAGAGAGAGAGTGAGTGAGTAAGTGAGTGAGAGAGAGAGAGAGAGTGAGTGAGAGAGACAGAGAGACAGAGAGACAGAGAGAGACAGAGAGAGAGAGAGAGAGAGTTTTGATCCAAGTAAAGTCCTGAAAAATATCTTCTAAGACAAACTTGTAGTTGTAATATCCTTGCTATTTTGATTTGGTCTGAACAGACTGACGCAAGCACGAAGAAATAATGAACAAAAAGTGCTCTAAAATGTCATGTGTGCTTTGAGCTTTGCAAAAACTCTCTCCCATCTCCCAAAGGCCCGAACTAAAGTTACATCAAAAATCATCTTTTTCTTTCTGGGCATTATTTCTGGCTACCCCCCCCCTCCCCCCCCAACAAAAAAAACCCCCAACAACCCTACCCAAATCATATGTAAACGCGCACAGAACATCTTGCAAATGTGTTAAAACCTGTTCCACTTTTCGGAAGTCTAGTCATTGTATGCTGGTGGGAACAGATGACAAGATTGACAAAACTGCATACACACAGGTACTGGATACAAGAAAACAAAACACAAAAGCGCTTATTGCATTATCCTCGAAATTAAAGATTAAACACATCTTTAGATATGAATAAAACTCATATGAACTTTGTTCCTTTCTGTTTATACACAAGAGATATAACTTTGACAGAAATCATTTGACATATAGCATTATTGATTACTTCAGTACATTCTATACCATATACTATATTATTCACTAATAAACAGGAAATCATTTGATACACAGTCTCAATATCTGATTCACAGTTTCAATAACACTCTTTATGTCAAGCTGAATTATCTACCCTAAACACAGTAAACTTCTATCCGGGCTAACTAAACCAAAAGCAGTTTCACTTTTCAGGAAAAAAAAGGATCACACAAGTGAGTGACTCACCTGTTTTCCTTGCAGCTCAATCTGGAAGTTCTTGGCTGATTCCTGTGTGACCCGTCCCCCAAAGTCCAGCTGGTACACCTGGCTGTTCTCGTTCCACAGCGGCGCCTTGTTGTGCATCTGGAACATTCCCCCGCCACTTCCCTGCGCTCGCCGAAGCTGCAACACACAACAGGGCGGCGGCTGACTGCAGGAAATTCTGTCTGGTTGCTGCTTCTTTAGGTGGGCAATTGCTTCTCTTTGCTTCATAACCCACCTCTGCTTATCTTTTTTTCCCCCACCCACCTCTGCCTATCTTTTTTTCTTCTTTTTTTTTCAACACTGTGAGGAAAAGGTTTTGCCAGGTTCAGCTTGACAAGATATACTGCCTGAGAAAAAAATCAGTGTAATCCAACAAACTTCTCCAGGATTTATGGGAGAAATAAAAAGTGAAGTTGTCTCTGGACTTTTACTCTTCAGGCACATTTACAGGTTGTGTGATAACATGACTCTTGATGCTTATGGTAGTGTTTCACATTGGCTGGACAGAGGCTGGGAGTTTTCCTGCAGGAAATGATTATGAATCAAAGCATGTTTTATTTTTATTGAATGCTTTTTTCAATATAAGGTTCTTGAAAGGTTTAAGAATCTTCAACCTGCATGTTTGTTTAAACTTTTATTATGCTGCTCAAACCCCCTCCCCTAATCTTTACTCAAGAGATTCCAGCTATGTTTAAAAGTTATTTGTTAATCATAATGTTTGTTCCTGGTAGTCAGAACCTTGCCATAGTGCAGGGGTGTTTGGTTACCGTTATAAAATTTTTACATCTGTGTCATGATTTTATACAAACTGCCTATGATGAAATGTGTGATTAAAAATCATGAACACTTTCATATATTCGGCTTGTATTAAGGTCATATTTTATCTGTGAATATGCATGCATGTATGAGAGTAAGCAAATGCGTATGTTGTGCACTGGTTAATTAACATTCAGATATTTGTTCTATATCCTGATGTGGTACATGTTTTGTCATTGTTATCAATAGGTCTCCTGTACAGAAAGTGAAGGCAAAATATTTGAGAAGAAAAATCCATCAATGGACAATTACATAAACATGTAAGACAAAAATCTGTCCATAGAGTTTAAGCCACCCCCCCCCCCCCTCTCTCTGTTTATTTCATATTTTTCAATTTGATACCTTCTCTTGCCTCTCTTCCAGTTTTCTCAAGCCAGCATAAAGAATTTTGTTTAAATGGTTACAAAGAATAAATCAAAAAGAAAAGATCAAAACCAAAAATGGGATTATGAAACATTCCACCTTTTTACGATTCATTTCCTTTAGCAGGATTTTGTGTGTGTGTGTGTGTGTGTGTGTGTGTGTGTGTGTGTGTGTGTGTGTGTGTGTGTGTGTGTGTGTGTGTGTGCGTGCGTGCGTGCGTGCGTGCGTGCGTGCGTGTGTGTGTGAGTGTGTGTGTGCATGCGTGCGTGTGTGTGCCTTGTTTGCCTTACTTTCAACATGTCAGCAAGTTGCCAGATCATCACTGGCTGAACCCTCTTTTCCAATTTTGAAAGATTTACACATCAAAGACACATCATATCACTTCTTTTAAACAAAGCGGAGAGATGAAGCGTGAAATGAATGTCTCCCCTCCTGACCCATTCCTCAACCATCCCCTCTGGAGTCACTTCTGTGTTCTCATACAAAAGTGTACGCATCTTCTTTGTCCAAAGGCACATCAAAAGGAAACTATTTTCTGCAATTTTTTTTTAAGTTTCTTTTATTACTGAAGTGGCATCTCTAATTAAAAGTCAAGTGGTTTTCAACAAAAATAAATCTGAAAACATGTGCAAACATGTGCATACAGTCGCAACATGATTTCACAGTCTATTTAGCCTTTCTTCTTCATTTTTTGAAAGACACCCTCCCCCCAAAAAAACCAAAACAAAACTATAGTGCACACTATTACACACTATACTACACCAAACTACACAACACTATGCTACACTATACTGCACTGGTTTGCATCAGACTACACAACACAATACAACACAATACAACACAATACAACACAACACAGCACCACACCACACCACACCACACTACACTACATCACACCACACCACACTACACCATACCACACCACACTGCACTGAACTACACCACACTATACTGCTTTGCACCCACACTACACTTCATTACAAAAATATCGTGCACCATTCTGCACTACACTACACAACACCCCACCACACTTCACAGCACTGACACTACTACCCTACAGAACACTTCATTGCACTACAAAAAAAGCAATACACCACGCTACACCCCTACCACATTACATTGCTCTGCATCCACACTACACTTCATTATACTGTATCGTACACTGCTCTGCACCACACTACACAATACCACACCCCACCACACTTCACAGCACTGCACCACTACACTACAGAACACTTCACTGCACTACAAAACAATATATCATGCAACACCCCACCACACTACACTGCTCTGCACCACACTACACAGCACAGTACTCTTACCCTACAGAATACTTCCCTGCCCCACAACAAAACAATACACCACGCTACACCCCCACCCCACCCCACTTCACTACACTGAACTACGACACTACGGAAAAGAATACACCACACCACACTCCACCGCAAAACACTACACTCACCTTATGCTTGAGCTGGGCCTTCTGGAAGGTCTCCAGGTTGTGGTAGGTCTGCCCGCCCTTGAAGTCCTCCATCACCGTCAGCACCAGCTCGTCGTCCAGACTGCTCTCCAGCCCCGACGCCCCCTTCCCCTTACGCCTCAGCACGGGGCTCAGGTGGTGGCACTGGCCCTTCAGCACCTCCTCCCGCATCTTGCGCGTGGGCGTCTCGGCTTTGGACGCCCCGTGGATGGGGGAGGAGGGGAGGGAGGTGCTGTGGAGGATCTCGATGTCGCTGCCGTTGACACCGTTGGACAGGAGGGTGGAGGCGGGGGACTTGAGGTGCTCGCGCACAGCGGAGGCAGCGGTGCCCTTGAGGAGGGAGTCCAGCACATACCGGGTCCTCAGGCTCTCCTCGCTTGGCTCGTCCTCCTCCGTCGTCCTCGTCCTCCAGGCAGTCCAGGCTCCTGGCTCCTTGGTTCTCCAGCCCCCCCGCGCTCTTCCCCTGAGAAGGAGGAGGAGGGGGCAGGTCAGCGTCCAGCAGAGGAGAGGAGTCCTCGCTGTTGTTGTCGCTGAGCTCCGCCTGATCCTCGCTCCTCGTCTGCGCTAAGTAACAACCGGCGCTCTAACACCACGCTGGAAGGAGTTGAAGAACTGCAGTCCGCCACGAGGTTGTTCTCGAAAGCCAGGTCCGAGGTCTCGCACCCCTCCCCCTCTATGTGCTTCAGGGGGTGGAGGGCGGGATCCGCCCATCGGGGGCCGCTCTCGCTGCTCCCCGCCCGAGATGCGTTTCAACATGCCGGCCACCTCCGGCTCGGGACTGACCGGGGAGCAGGTCAGTTCTGCCGGCACAATGGCCGTGTCCCCCAGGTCTGTAGAGGCCAGGTTGGGGGAGGACAGCGAACACGACGAGGACCTGGTTGTGGACACGGTGGAGGGGTTGACTATCAGGGTGTGGGAGGCGGCCGATATACTTCCGTTTGCATAGGAGTTGTTGTTGGTGGTGGTGGTGGGACTGGGGGAGGTTTTCACCGTGGAGGGTCTCTTGGGCTGCTGCGAGTTCCTGCACACTTTGGGCCGAGCCCCCTGAGCCGTGTAGATGTCTTTTGCATCCATGTCCCCGTTGAAAGCGTCGATGGACGACTGCGTGGTGTTGTCCGGAGCCACAGTGAAGGTCCCTGAACCGATGCCCACAACAGAAGGAGACTTGCCGTTGTTGCCCCCGCCGTTGTTGTTGTTGTTGCTGACGAAGACACAGGCCGCCTCCAGGTCCTGAGAGTTCGTGTTGCTGGTGGTGTGCACAGGGGTGACCGAGGCGGCGTTGGGGCTCTGCACATCCACACAGCACACCTGAGAGGAGCCCACATCGCTCCAGGTGTCCGGGGGAAAGCTGACCGTCTGCGCTGTCTGGGGTAGGTCACCTCCATCGCTGTCACCTGGCCCTGTGCAAAGGTGAAAATGACGTATCATGTATCCATAGTGTTAACAGCTTCTTTGATGACATTCAAGACACACCTGACTGCTTAATGTAGAATGTGAGTTGAAATGCAGAAAAGTAAATCTGTGCGTATAAGCCGGCATTATTTACCAACCTATGTTCACATGCTTGCATGTATCCAAGTATTCACACACAACACACACCCTCCCTCTCCCTCTCTCTTTGTATTTTGGTTTTAAAACAAAAGAACTTTTGAAGCTGAAAAACCAGTTACCTTTGCCAGTATCGGTACTTTTCAATGACTGTAATTCACAGATATATACAAAGCTGTAACTTTCTTCCTTCAAAATAATCTTTCCGGCATAACATATACTGTGGTTTATGCAATGTAAGAAATGAATACAAAGAAAGAGACAAAAGTTCAAAGAAAGCAAAAGATGTAATGAACAAGTATAGAGAAAGAGAGAACCACATAGAGAAAAAAAGAAGAGAAACAGGTCCAGAGAGTGAGAGAATGAGGAATAGACTAAACAGAGAGGGAGAGAGAAGCACCTTGAAGAAAGTTAACTCAATAAACCCTGAGCCTGAGCACTGCTGGGGCCAGAATGAGTAGTCTTGCCAGCCTGAGCCCAAGCAGCTCTTGGGCTTGGTACCCCTTGTTGTTGTTGTTGTTTGTTGTTATATTAACCTCGCAACAACATCACCACAATGGGTACCTAGCGCGAGAGCTGCTCGGGCTTAGGCCTGCCAGCAAGACTTTCACTCTTTCCTAAGCAGAGGCTCAGGGTTGAATGAGTTAATGGAGAAAATGAAATACAGACAGGCAGAAACAGGGGACCAAGCACAGACAGAAATAAGACAAGAGAATTTTATACACATACATACATACATACATACATACATATAGAAGAGAGAGAGAGAGAGAGAGAGACGAGAGAGAGAAGAGAGAGAGAGAGAGAGAGAGAGAGAGAGGAGAGAGAGAGAGAGAGAGAGAGGAGAGATAATAAAACACATAGCGAAAGTAAAAGATGTAATAAAGAAATATAGAGAAACAGAGAACTACATAGAGAAACCAAAGATGTAATAAGTATAGAGAAAGAGAGAACAACATAGAGAAAGCAAAAGATGTAATAAAAAAATAATAAAAAAGTACAGAGAAAGAGAGAACTACATAGAGAAAAAGTTTTTTAAGGTTTAAAAAAAAAAAAAAAAAAATTGGCAAATTTTTATTATCTATCTATCTATCTATCTATCTATCTATCTATCTATCTATCTATCTATCTATCTATCTATCTATAAACAAAACAAGCCAGCCAGGGTTCTCACAAGAGCTGTCCTCATCCTCGTCACTGGCGGCAGCAGGGGTGAAGTTGGGGTCTCTGGCCAGGGGCTGAGCGCTGCCACAGATCTCCTGCAGGTTGATGGTCATCTGGCGCGGCTGCAGGTGCAGCAGGCTGGTCTTGTACACCACGTTGCCCAGCATGCTGGGCAGGTAGAAGCCACACCTGTGATCTGGAACTTGGTGCCCCAGATGTTGGAGGTCACCTCCACCAGCTTGTTGCTCTGTCCACACACACACATAACAGGATGATGGTCAAATCATGGCTGATTATAAAGGAGGAGGAGGAGGGTGGCCACAGCTGTCAGTTTCCCCCCCCCCCCCACTTTCAGCTCCTCTCAGCTGCTCATTATCCCATCCCAGCTGGTGCTATTGATAGCAGGAGCTGACCACACTTAGACTAGGTAAAAGGAAGGAGCGTGCTAAATTTAGCACTCTTGACTAGGCCTTACACTGAGTGATGTTGGATTTGTGCACTGTGTGGCAGGATTATGAGTGCAATGCTGTTACCACTAGGGCTATCCCATCCCATCTCCTAGTAAGTCTTTTAAATCTTCTTCTTGTCATTTTGAATGACACTTGGCCATATAAAAAACAAAAAACAAAAAAAAAAACCCACTTCAAACTGGTCTTTCTTATTCATACTTATATGAAAGGTTGAAATCACAAATTCGCCAAGAATTTCTTAGGAAAGGCCATTTAACCTAGCTATCAATATAGAATATTATATATATATATATATATATATATATATATATATATATATATATATATATATATATATATATATATATGATTGCTTATTCCATTATCCTCGATATAAAAGAATAAACAAAGAATACAGACTCATACAGCTTGAACTACTGCCCATACTTACCTCTGGCAGGTTATCATTGTACAGCAGATCATCCAGTGTTCTGAATGTGATGCTGCGATCCACTCTCTCGGCACGGAAAACCTTCTGTCGACGTCGCCGCTGCATTCGAGGGGAGCCACATCCATCTGTCACCACATCTGCTTCTGACTCTGAGCTGCTGTCAGTCTGTAATACGCTGCAAACACTCTGACCTGAAAACATATTAAAAACAATAATGCAGTCACTATGAATTTGTGACAATAGTAGTTTTTCAACGTTACTGTGAGAAATGCGGTGGTGTGATTTGTAAGTTACACTATCATGTATAACGAACTCACAACCTTTGAAAAAATTGAAGAGGAGGACTGAGAGGAGAGTATCTATAAGCCCATAATGGTCAGAAACCAACAGCATATATGGAGATTAAAGTGAAGGTACATTAAAAAAAAAAGCAAGTGAAACTAAATGAAACAAGCAAAAGTACCAAAATAAAGGAAAACAAACAAAAAATACTTTGTCTATCACAATGAAAAACATCTGGAGGTCTACAAATATTAAAATGAAGACCAACTGAAAACACACAACTGTCAAAACAAAACAAAGATTTCAACAGACAGACAGACAGACGAAAAACAAAAAAAAACCTCCTGCAATTTACGAATCTATACTGCTGCGCTTAACATGTACTGAAACATACAAACACATATTTCGCCTCTATCCACAACTTCCTTATTAAATCACCATTCTTATCTCCACAGCCCATTCACCCTCTCTCCCTCCCCACCCCTTCCCTTCCCACCTCACCCTCCACCACCCACTCCCACACCTCTAAAAAAAAAAAGACATCCATAAAAGAGAGAAACTCAAAGAAGAAGAATCAGAGAAGACAGTGTGATCAAAACTTGGGGCTTTCAGAACCCCTCTGTAAAAAACATTTCCCCAGGGAAGAATAAAAAAAAAAAAAAAAAAAAAGACAAGACAGCGAGTGAAAGAGTCAAGGTGATGGCGATGCTATTCTGGGTGATTCTCTACACCATGTTTGCAAGCAAGCAGCAGGCCTGAATCTGCCCACACCAGGAAAAGTCTTTGTACTGTTTATCTACCATGCCAGACTGTCCAGGGCTTACATACATTCTAGTTCACTGAGCTGTGATTGCATAATCAATACTGCTGAACACACACTAGGCATGGTAAAACGTATGTACGCATGTGTGCACAAAGAGGACAACATGCAAATGCAATTTTTGTATGTACCCAAAGAGTTATGTATATGTGAAGAGATTCATCGAAAGTGTAAACACATGTGCACAGATCTGTACACCCTGGTTGCGAATATACATTATTTACAGTCATGTGTGCGTACACATGTGTATGCATTCTTGTTTCTACACTTCCTCTCTCCATCTCTGTCACAAACTCGATATATACATGCATATGTGCATACACGCTCATGTATGAGCGCACTTGCACACATGCGCATGCGCACACACATACATGTGCACACGTACGCACATGCATGCATGCACGTATACACAACACACACACACACACACACAACACAGATGAAATGGGCACAGCAGAATACATTACGCTTATGTGATTTATAGGCAAGCAATCTGTCTCTATGCAAATTGCTGTACTATAAGAATTTCTGCTTTGTGCTTGTAGCTCTCTATCCTGTCATGCAAATATGCTCCCCTCCTCCCTCCCACCCTCTCTCTCGCTTCTCTTACTCACACACACACACACACACACACACACACACACACACACACACACACACACACACACACACACCATGCACTCACGCCACACATGCACGCACACACACATGCACAGATCAATGCACAAGAAAACACACTTGGAAACATACATTCATTACCACACAAAACCATCGTCGTGTGTGTGTGTGTGTGTGTTGTGGTTGAGTGTTGTGTGTGTGTGTGTGTGTTGTGTGGTGTACATGTGTGCACATGGGTGCATGCATGGTTTGTGTGGAGGTGTGTGTGCGTGCGTATGTGTGTGTGTGTGTGTGTGTGTGTGTGTGTGTGTGTGTGTGTGTGTGTGTGTGTGGTGTGTGTGTGTGAATCAATCAATCAATCAATCAATTTTTATTTCCAGATGGTACATGTGTGTGTGTGTGTGTGTGTGTGTGTGTGTGTGTGTGTGTGTGTGTGTGTGTGTGTGTGTGTGTATGCGCATGTGTGTTATAGTGTGTGTGTGTGTGTGTGTGTGTGGTGTGTGTGTGTGTGTGTGTGTGTGTGTGTGTCTGTCTGTCTGTCTGTCTGTCTGTCTGTCTCTGTTTGTATCTGTCTGTCTGATGTGTGTGCAAGCAAGCAAGCATGAATATGCTGGAAGGGAAGGAGGGAAGGAAGGAAGGAAGGAAGAAAGGAGGCAGCAGAACTGAGTGTTGAGAGCCTCAGTGTCCTCACAGTGGCAGCAGCAGCAGAACCCTGTGATGCTGTGTGACCTTGGCAGCTGCTGATCACAGACAGATAGCTCCCTAACATTCATGCTTACAACTGTAGTACAGTCCACCCTTACCCAGATAGCTATGTACAGACAGTTCTGATGTTAGCATGTTTCAACATCAGCAGACATAAGACTGTCTTGTTTTGGCTAGAGTCTTTCAGGATGAGACTATAAACCGAGGCCCCGTGTGCGAATGCACGCAGAACATCTTGCTTGCGCACAGATAAGTCCTGTCCTGCTTTTCGTAAGAGTAGGCCATCGTGTGCCGGTGGGAATAGAAGACATTTACAAAACTGCATACACACGGGGACTGGATGTAAAAAAAGCAAAGGATTGCTTATTCCATTATCCTCGATATAAAAGAATAAAGAAAAAAGAAAGAAATAGAGACAGTTCTGATGTTGGCATGTTTCAACATCAGCAGACATAAGACTGTCTTTTTTTCCGGCTGGAGACAGTTCTGATGTTGACATGTTTCAATACAAGCATTTTTGGGCCTGATAAATAAAAACTCGTAAAAAACACCTATTCTCCTGTCTTTTTCCTAGGCAAACACACCAATCCTATTTGATCATTTTCCTATCTTTTCCTTAAGAATAAGATGGGGAAAAGAGATAAAACACACTGTGTATCTCTGCTTAAGAATAAGACAGAATTAAAGATAAAATAGGTGTACATGCTTGATTGAAGACATGACAGCAGAAAGAGAAGATTACCAGCATTCAGAACAAAAATGTGCTTAAGAATACATTTCTAATCCCAATTTTACATTTCTTCATTCTTCTTTCAAAGAAGACATATGCCAAATTATATTTTCTTCTGTCCCATTAAGCAGACGCATGTCTATTTTATCTTTCTATCATATTCATCTATTTCTTAATAAGCAGATTAATAATTATACATCTATAATCTAATCTCTCAGTTTTAAAGCAGCAGATATCCACCCACTGTATCGTTTCATGCATCCTTCTATAGCAGACAAGGAGTTTACTCTTTTTTTTTCTATTTCTCTGGCAGACATTCACTGTTTTCTAGGATTTATTTTGGGGTTTTTTTTTCTTCAATTTTCAAAGAAATAGTGATTGGGGTGGTCCAGCTTAAAGCCTGAGAAAATTAAATGGATGTGTATGAATGCTGCATTGGCCAATACATCAAACTACTTAAGAAATTTCTATTTCAAGCTTTTTTTTTTGTCTTTTCATACAGACATTAATGTTTTAGTTTCTTCATCGGTAAGATTTTTTTTTTCTTATTCATTTACTGACAACACATGTGTGTGTGTGTGTGTGTGTGGTGGTGTGTGTGTGTGTGTGTGTGTGGGTGTGTGTGTGTGTGTGGTGCGTGCGGTGCGTGCGTGCTGCATGCGTGCGTGCTGCATGCGTGCGTTGTTGTTGTTGTGTTGCATGTGTGTGCGCGTGTGCAAGCATACATGTGTGTGTGTGCATGTGTGTATACATGTTCATGTGTGTGTGTGCAAGCGTGGATGTGTGATTGCTTTATTGTTGTTTCCTTTTTTTGCTACAAAAGCAAATAAAAAGCAACAACACGAATACAAAGGGACTGCTTACATTCAATTTTGCTGACATGTCAAGTTGTCCTCCCCCTCAGTCCTCATTTAATCCGAGGTCAGGCAAATAACAAAAAATGGGATGGTGTGGTGGTGGGGGGGGGGGGGGGGGTGAAGGTGGGGGAGGGGCTAAAGCCAGCCAATGAATTCATGTAGTCACTCAAGAGTTGGCTGGGAATTTCATAACTAACCCTGAAAAGCAATCAGAATGGTAGTAAAACTCCCTGACACTGTGTCTTTGAATACTGTTAAATTAGTGTCCAACCGGTTTTTTTCTTCCAAATCACTATTTAGTGCACGTAAAAGAACCCACGGCAACAAGGGGGTTGTCCCTGGCAAAATTCTGTAGAAAGAAGCCACTCTGATAGGGAAACAAATACACTTGCATGCAGGAAAAAGAAAAAAAAAATGGGTAGGCGCTGCACATGTGGCGACACGCTCTCCCCGGGGAGAGCAGCCCTAATTTCACGCAGAGAAATCTGCGTGACATAAAGTGGTACAAAATGCAAAATACAAAAAATACAAAAATCTTCTGTGAAACACCTGTCCTCCTGTTCCCATGCTGCTCACTACAATCTTCTTGTTTAAGTCAAATATCATCTAGAGTGAACAGACTTTAAATGAAAGACAAACACGCATGCACACACACACACATGCACCCCATACACACACACACACACCCATACACACACACACCCCCCCCAACACACACACACAGACACACACACAAACACATGCACCCCTACACACACACACACACACACACACACACACACACACACACACACACACACACACACACACACACACACACACACACACTACATTTTAAAAATTGCAAATCAAATCAAAGAAGATAAGGGATCACTCACATTAATCCCTTTCTCCTCTCCCTCCAGT
>CM060327.1:39281087-39321087 GCA_030674155.1 Stramonita haemastoma | reverse complement strand
TATTGTACTGACACTGCATTGCATAGTGCTTTATACCACTTTCAGTCATGCACAGTTCTGTGTATGAAATTCAGGCTGCTATCCCTTGGGAAAGTGTGGAACCACAAGAACAGCACCACCCTTTTGTCTTTAGTTTCTTTTCTTTTTTTATATTATATTTCCTGTTTTCCTGAAGCCTGAAAAAAAGAACTTGGCCATATGATGCTCTAAAGAACTAGATCACAAGACAATCAACAAAGAACTAGATATGGACACACTATGAAGAACTAAGCAGTAAAAAAAAAATCCTACAATCAAATATCAAACAGGAACAGATTCCATCAATGCTAGGCCAACTTTCTCTCAAAATGCAGAGGCATGATATCAAGATAAACCAATTATGACACTAAAACTGCACTCACAACTCCTGAGGCAGACATAATGTCCTTACAGCTATAAGAATTAGAAATCCATTCACAATATACACCACTGTCAAAGTATTGAACTTATACTGGTATTTAAACCATAATAAAACAGAGACTTCCATACTTTAAAAAAACAACAACAACAAAACTTCAACCAAGCAGCCAATAAACAAACACCCCCCCACACACCCATCCACCCTCATAAAACCACCAAAAAATCCAACCATCAAAAACAAACTCCCTCCCCCTCTAAAAACAAAAACAAACAAAACAACTGAACCCTTTACTGTAAAGCATTTCATGAGTCGGCCAAGTCTGGTTGGGTTCTTTGCTTTGTTGGCAGTTCTACCTCCTGGGAAACTATGGCCATAGCTCCTCCTATCATACACATAGATCTGATATATGGTGGGGGGAGGCTCCAGTTCTTGTGTGTGTGTGTGTGTGTGTGTGTGTGTGTGTGTGTGTGTGTGTGTGTGTGTGTGTGTGTGTGTGTGTGTGTGTGTGTGTGTTTAACTGTTCCTCTAAGGATGATGATACTGATCAACAAGTTGGTAGGATGTGGAGACTGAACATGAATAAGTAACGGGTATTGATAACAGTGATTTATTCACATGTCAGCACCTTCGCCCCTTTCTTGGGTACATCCCCCTCCATCTCTCATCCCTTTGTAATTCCATAAATAATACAGAAAAAAACATTGTGATGATGGCGGTGGTGGTGATGATGATGATGATGATGATGATAAGATGATGATGTGATGATGATGATAATGGTGGTGGTGTGGTGATGATGATGATGATGGTGTTGGTGGAGGAGGTGGTGGTGATGGTGATGATGATAATACTATATTTATTGGTTCAAAGGTATTGAGAACACTGTTCTTATGACATACCCACAAATGATGATGAAGGCATGTGCTGTAATTGTGTGTATGTGTGTATGCACACTCACATGCAATATATTATATAACACAGAGAAAATACATTTCCCAACAGAAAAAAAAATGCCCTCAAACTAATCTGTGCAGTCATTTTCACCTTTCTCTCTTTTCCCCATCACCTTTCTCCTCTTCTTCCCCATCCACCTTTCTCCTCTTCTTCCCCATCTTTTCAGCCAGCATGACCCAGGCAGTGAACCCCACAACTCCTGTGTTCTGAACAAGTACATTTATTTTGGGGACACACCTTACAGGGATCATACATTTGTCCGCTCCAGATGTGACGACCAGAGACGACCAGAAGCTGAGCAAAAGCCCCCCACCGCAACAAATGACACCCTCCAAAGGGATGCATTACAATCTACCCTGTGCCTACTCTCCTCCCTCCCTCGCTCCCCATACCCCCCACAACAGACTCCTTTTTCTCCACCAAAGCCATTAATCGCTGGTGGCTCCATGCGAGCATTAGGCCCTGTCAGACGAGGGGAATTACTTGGGGGAAAGGGACGACTCTCATGGGAAATCACTACAGTACCTTGCTCCTAAAAGTTCTCCCTACCCCTTCTCCTCTAGGCAGTAGGGGTCTGTGCCAGTTTTCTTCTTCTTTAAAAAAAAAAAAAAACAGAAAAAAAACCCTGCTATCTATTTTATGTTTAGAAAAGAAACTTGGCTACTGAGGTTATTCCATACATGGATGCAAGCCCTTTTTTTTTTTCTCTATCTCCACTGGGAATCATTTTGACCTTTTGAGTTTGATGCTATACTTTTGCACTGCGATTTGGGATTTTCAGAAAAGTAAAGTAAAAAGCAGTAACTTTTCTATGTTTCAAGAAAGAAAACAGCATTTTAGTATTTGCCTTTCCCTTTCTTTTTAAATTCCTATGACTGTCGACATATCTATATCAGTATATGCTCCTGCTCTCACCAAATGCAAAAATATAATTATGAATGTATATATATATATATATATATATATATATATATATATATATATATATATATATATATATATATATATATTGTGTGTGTGTGTGTGTGTGTGTTTCAAATGTATATATATATATGATATAATATATATATATATATATAACATTTAATTGCATTTTAACCAAACTATTCCAATCCAATAATGGTGTTCATTATAAGAGGCAACACGATATCCCATATCAAACTGATAAAAAAAAAACACCCTCTTTTTAAGTTGTACTTGTTTATATGATACAATGCCTTCAACTCAACTAAACTGTATAAACATAGCACCATGACCTAAAACTTTTAATCAGACACAAATGTGGCCTACACTTGAAAAACAAAGTTATTTTGCTTAATGCATTGCACTTATTTCCATGACTGGCAGATATGTATTATAATTCACAAATTTCATCTAGAATCTGCACTTTTTTCTTTTCCCTTTTTGAGACAAATGTGATTAAAATGAAATATTAAAAAGAACAGAATTCTTTAACTTTACCCTTTACCTTACTATAAAGGCAGACAAAAGTGCATACTTTTATACTTGTATGCATAGATATATGCTATTGAGCATGCATGGACATGCACATGAGTACACCACACACACCACACACACACACACACACACACACACACACACACACACTTTATATCTAAGACATCCCAAAGTCAGAATGCACCTACCTAAATGGGGGGGGGGAGGGGAACAGTTACATACACAAAAATCTCACATTAAGTAAACCTCAAGAGCTCTAGCTGAGGAACGACCAACAAAAAAACCCTGTGTTTTCTAAAAAGGAATATATGCATACAAGTACAATAATTTGAGCTAGAGAAGAGACGCGAAAGGGGAACATAATACAAGTCATCTGCTTCTGAAATGATGTGACTGACCTCCCTCACCCGTGGTGACCTAAAATGAAGCCGAGTACACATGGAAATTATCCTGCCCCCACAGGGGAATGAAAGCCCTATCCATTTCTGTTCATCATTCTGCAACTTGTCTCTCTCAAATCCTCAGCAAAAACTCGTCTATTTCCTTCTGCCCTCCATCATGAAAAGTAGATGAGCATCCCAATCCTCTAAGTGATTCTGCTTTGGAGGGAGGCTGGTGTGTGTGTGTGCGTGTTGTGCGCGTGTGCATGTGTGCACGTGCGCGCGGGTCGTGTGTGTCCATGTGTGCATGAGCATGTATGTCTGTGCACGTGTGCACTTTTGAACAGGTCTTTATGCTTTTTTCGAAAATGTGCGTGCTTGCATGCATGCATGTGTGCATGTGTGTGAGAGAGAGAGACACACACACACACACAGAAAGGGAGACACAGAGAGAGAGAGACAGAGACAGAGAGAAAGAGAGAGATAGAGAGACAGAGACAGAGACAGACTGACTGACAGACAGAGAGACGACAGACAGACAGACAGACAGAAGAAAGAAAGAGAAAGAGCATATGAAAGAGAGAACACAAAAGGTTTCTTCAAAAGGACTTGGCTGCATTTGAAGGAGAAAAAAGCAAAGCACAGGCTATGATGCAAGTAATACTCATATCAAAATTCTCACAGGACTGACACTACAGCTGAGTGGTTAAGACCATTAGACCTCAATCCCATGGGTCGATGAAGCAGTGGGTTTAAATCTCAGCGGCAGTTTGGGTAAATTAATGGTGGGAATTTTCACCCATGAGGAACACGTCCTTTATCATAGCTATTTATTTCTCCTTTGAAAACATTCCCAAAGTCAGAATGCAGATACCTAACAGTAAATGGTGGGAGGTGGGGGAGGGGGAACGGTCGCATGCACAAAAATCTCACCATTGGTGAACCTCAGAGCTCTAGCTGAGGAACAGAAGATATAAAATCCTTTGGAAACAGCTTTAAGGAGGTAAAAGGGTGCAGTTATTCAAACTAATTGGGCAATTCCTGACCTACAACCACAAAGACATTACAAGCAACAACACAACATTACGGTTCTCAGTCTTACAAACATGAGCCAGAATTACCCTGTGTTTCCACGGGCGCAGTTCTCACACGAAAATCATGCCATTTGTGATATTTCCCACCAATCATCATCTCGCATCAATCATCATCATCTTCCACTAATCAATTGCACTGCCACCCTTTGATGGCTGAGAGCCAAATACCCCTCCATCTGCATGATCACTGTGGCAGAACTAGGGGCCACACAAATGAATGGCCCTGTCCAAGACAACCTGCAGTGATTCCCACACATGTGCAGCACATGTAACAGAATAGGGCTATTTTGATCTGGCCCGCCTAGCCTTTAAGGTGAGACACGGGTCCAAAAGTGGCCAAAAGCATGTTTTTAGAATAAAAATTGCTGGATACATTTATGGAGATTTCCCTGTGTGAATTTAAAGAATTCAGACATGAAATATGTCTGTAGAAACAGGTTACTCGTACTTGTTATAGATAAAAAGGTTTAGGAGTTTGAAATATTGAGTTTTGGCGGCCATATTGGATTGTTTCCATGGCAACAGAGCAGAAAACTGAGTAATTCTTTGATTTTTATGCTTCACAAGTGATGCCCTTTCAATATATAGCATAACTTTTAACATGGGTTTGTAAACAAAATTTCATCAGTTTCGACCCAGTGTCCCACCGTAATATTTGACACTACAGCACAACCACATAATGGACACTATATTATTGCGTTAGTTCAAAGCTATAGATAACAGGGGGGGGGGGGGGGGAAATCAGAAAATGTCAACTGGACCAGCCGCCAACGAGCTATGGTTGGAATATTGAAGTCATGGCTGGGAGGTTGTGGGTTCAAACCCCATAAGAGGCAATGGGTTTAAGGGTGTAATGGGAAGACTGGGACCATGCAGTGTTACTTTTTATCTTTTTTTCCCTTTAAATAAGAAGCAAAGAAAGCAGCCTTGTCAAATAATCTCAAACCAAGATGAATCACCATAGCATCATTTTATAATCATCATCACCATTGCTCATCACGAAATAAAAGAGAACTATCTCTGTTTCAGAGGTCCCTTATACACAGGTCTCATGGTGACCTGCTTCAGTCCCCTTCACTTTTGTGCCTCTAGTGCATCCATGTCAAAGTGTACAAAGTTTAGATATATTATTCATGGGGGACAGTCTTTGAAGGGATGTTGTGATAGTCACCATGTCAGGGTAGATGTCTCATTCCATCTGATTCTCTGAGTCTGACTAAAGCGGGAGCTTAGCAGGTGGTGTGCAGGAGTAAAGCAGGGCCTCTAGTGGTTAGCCTCACAGCAACCTACAACTGATAGTTCACATTGGACTTCTGACTCTTAAGTACTGAGGATGTGTACAGCGACATTAGTGTGCAGCTTGGGAACTGCAGAACTGGCAAGTTACAGATCGTAACAGCACAAACAGGTACAGGTAAAGTACATATGGAGGAGAGTTTATATCAAAGTAAATACCAAAACCAAAATTCTTACAAAACTGCCAATGCCCATGTCCATTTTCCAAATGTCTTTCACCAGATAGGTGAGTGTCACTCTTTTACACAAGCTTTGCAAATTAATTTTAATGTACAAAAGAAAATAAATAAATCCTTATGAATTTGCTGCAATAATGACAATAGTAACTAGTAAGAAATGACCTTATACTAATTAGTCCAAAAGAGAACAAAATGTAGATACAGGCAATGTGCAGCTATTTATGTGGTATTAACATTCATATGCTAATTATGTATCAGAGAAGACAATAGATGTATCAAGCATTAGGAAATTTCAAGATGATCACTTGTCCAGAATACAATGTCCTGACTTGTCTCACTTCTCCTTAAAGCAATAACAGAAAAAAAGAAAAAAAGAATCCACAGAACATTGCCTTTATTCAAACCCCCATACATTAAAAAAAAATTTAATGGCCCCTTGTGGGTGATAAACTGAACATCTTATATGGACATATCTTTGCTCTTTCATTCTTTACTGACTGGCAACTTCCAACACTGACTGCACCACAGATCTGAGCCATGCAAGGGTGACTCACAATCCACACTTTCTGACAGGGTCCAAACACCTCAGGGAATTTAACTCCAACAGATCAAACCCATCCTCTCATTTTTAAACATTTTGCCAACAGAAAAAACTTTTCAATTTTAAATGGACCAGTTTTGAGGAAAGGAACAGTCTCCACTGAGCTAATCTAAAGGAGTTTTCCATGGGGATACAAGACAGAGGCTTGTAACAGTTGAAAGTGAAAGAACCCACACTCAGACATCTTTACTCTCCACAAGTTTTGTAGTCGTCGTGCAGAGTAACTAAAGAACAAACTCAAGCGAAAAGAAAACCTCAAAACTTCCCTAAACCTAAAATATTTATTTGCTTAAAAGTACACTGATGAGAGAGAGAGAGAGAAGAGAGAGAGAGAGAGAGAGAGAGAGAGAGAGAGAGAGAGAGAAGAGAGAGAGAGAGAGAGAGAGAGAGAGAGAGAGAGAGACAGACAGACAGACAGACAGACAGACAGACGCAGACAGACAGCACAGACAGACAGACAGGACAGACAGACAGACAGAAACAGAGACAGATGGACATGACAGAGAGAAGGAGAAAGAGACAGACAGATTGACCAGACAGACAGACAAGAAAGATGAGACAGAGAACACAGAGACAGAGACACATCAGAGGAAGAGAACACAGAGACAGAGACAGAGCCATTATGTACGAGTCACAGACACTTTCCAAATTTAACACGGAACTGTGCAGTGTGAAGGAGGCACAATCCCAAAATGGAATGACCTGATGAGAGGGACAACTCGAGACAGAATGGTCTGAAGACGATGAACAATCTGAAAATAAAACTGTCTGAAGAAAGGAATCATCTCAAAATAAAATGTCTGAAGAAAGGTATCATCTAAAATAGAACTGTCTGAAGAAAGGAATCATCTCAAAATAGAACTGTCTGAAGAAAGGAATCATCTAAAATAGAACTGTCTGAAGAAAGGAATCATCTCAAAATAGAACTGTCTGAAGAAAGGAATCATCTCAAAATAATGTCTGAAGACAAGGAATCATCTCAAAATAGAACTGTCTGAAGAAAGGAATCATCTCAAAATAGAACTGTCTGAAGAAAGGAATCATCTCAAAATAGAATGTCTGAAGAAAGGAAACATCTCAAAATAGAAACTGTCTAAAGAAAGGAACATCTCAAAATAGAATGTCTGGGAGAAAGGAACATCTCAAAATGATATTGAGAAGGATCATCTCAAAATAAACGTGAGAAGAATCATCTCAAAATAGAATGTCTGAAGAAAGGCATCATTTAAATGAAATGTCTGAGAAAGGCTCATCTCAATGATGTCTGAAGAAAGAAATCATCTTAAAATAGAATGTTATTTAAAAAGGAATCATCTTAAAAAGAACTGTCTGAAGAAAGGAATCATCTAAAAATAGAGTGGTCTGAAGAGAGGAACATCTCAAAATAATGTCTGAAGAAAGGAATCATCTCAAAATAAATGTCTGAAGAAAGGAATAAACTCAAAATAGAATGGTCTGGAGAAGACTCTCAAAGAAAGTCTAAGAGAGAATCATCTCAAAATGGAAATGTCTGAAGAAGGATCATCTCAAAATGGAAGAAAAGGCCAAAAAGGAAACAATACCCTCCAAAATGGCAAATTCTGAAGAGAGAAACATTCAAAATGCAAATTTAAGGCCCAAAAGTCTGAGAGAGAGAACACATTCTCAACATGGCAAATTCTGAAGAGAAAAACAATTTCAAACTGGCACATTCTGAAGAGAAGGAACAATCTCGAAAATGAAACATTTGGAAAGAAAAAAATCTCAAAAAAAAAGAAGAATGGGGTGAGGAGATGGACAATGGCCACTGAGCTAATTGACAGGAGTATTCCATTAGGACACAAGAAAGCTACAACAGTTGAAAGTGATAGAACACACCCTCACACATTTGCATACCCCACAGGAATTTTGGAGCTGATGTACAAAGCAAGAGAAAGAGCATAGCCAGCCAGATAGACAGACAGACAGACAGACAGACATGGACAGACACACAGACAGACATGGACAGACACACAGACACACACAGCAGAGAGAGAATAAGACAGAGAGTGGAGAGGGGGGGGGGGTAGAGAGAGAGAGAGAGCATATGTGCGCGTGTGCGCATGTGAGAGAGAGAGAGAGAGAGAGAGAGAGAGAGAGAGAGAGAGAGAGAGAGAGAGAGAGAGAGACAGACAGACAGACAGACAGACAGACAGACAGACAGACAGACAGACAGACACAGACACAGACACAGACAGAGACACAGACAGACACAGAGGCAGACAAAGACAGACAGAAACAGACAGAGAGAGAGAGAGAGAGAGACAGAGACAGAGACAGAGACAGAGAGGGAGAGATGGACAGACGGGAGGGGGGACGGAGGAAGGAGGGGGGAGGGAGAGACAGAGAGACAGACAGAGAGAGACAGACAAACAGACAGATAGACAGAGACAGACAGACAGAGAGGTAGAGAGAGGAGAAATGGACAGACAGACAGACAGACAGAGAAAGAGAGAGGGAGACAGAGAGAGAGACAGACACAGACACACACACACACAGAGAAAAGACAGAGAGAGATGGGATAGAAAGTGAGAGAGACAGAGACAGAGAGAAAGAGAGGCAGACAGACAGAAACAGAATGACAGAGAGACACAGAGAGAGAGAGAGAGAGAGAGAGAGAGAGAGAGAGAGAGAGACAGAGAGAGAGACAGAGACAGAGACAGAGACAGAAAGGGACAGACAGACAGACAGACAGAAAAGAGGACAGACAGACAGACAGACAGACAGACAGACAGACAGACAGACACACACACACACACACACAAAGAGACAGACAGAGACAGAGAGAAACAGACAGACAGACAGACAGACAAACACACCACACACACACACACACACACACACACACACACACACACACACACACACACACAAAGAGACAGACAGAGACAGAGAGAAACAGACAGACAGACAGAAACACACACACACACACACACACACACACACACACACCACACACACACACACACACACACACACACACACACACACACACAAAGAGACAGAGAGAAACAGACAGACAGACAGACAACACACACACACACATACAGAAACATCCTGCGGTCACAGAATATTTCCAACTTAAGAACAGTATGGTATGGTCTGACAAAAGAGACAATATCCAAAGAGCTGATCAACAAGACTTTTTTCAAAAGGGAAGCACAAGAAAAGTCACATTAGTTGAATGTGATAAAACACACACTCATACAACTTACACCCCCCATGGGAGTTTTACACAAACTGTACACAAGCATAAAAAAGAACACACACAGAGTCACACAAACACACACACACACACAGTCACACAAACACACACACACACACACAACACAACAAACACACAACAAAAACACAACACACACACAACACACACACCAAAACACACACACACACACACACACAAACACACACAAAACAACACAACACAACACAACACACATACAACACACACACAAAACACACAAACACACAAAAACACAACACACACACAACACACAAAACACACCCCCCCCCCCCCCCCCCCCCCCCCCCCCCCCCCCCACACACACCACACACTCACAACAACAACAACAACAACACAACAACACGATTCTCACCTCTTCCCGACGTACGATCTTGGATCGAAAATCACAAAATCGGGTCGTAGTTTACTGGCTCGTTTGCCTTTGAGGAGGGGGACGAGGCCCCCCAGGTACTCCAGGTAGAGGGTGTAATGGCCCCCGGAGGTCTCGTCCCCATGCCGGATCATGGTGCAGAACAAACGCTCACTGCCGGGGGGAGGGGTGCTGACAAACCCTCGCAGCTTGAAAGGATCCGGAATGTAGCTCTGTGCGGGCACACACACGCACACACGCATGCACGGACGCGCGCGCATGCACGCGCACACACATGAATACACATGCACACACACCCACACAAACATAAACAGACACACACACATAAACAGACACACGCACAAACACAAACACATGCACGCATGCATGTGCACACACACAGATGCACGCACACACATTAGCGCACGCCCACACACACACACAACACCAACATTCAATGCACAACACACACACACACACACACACACACACACACACACACACACACACACGCACACACACACACACACACACACATATATGAAATCACTTTCTTTTCTTCAGTTGCAGCACTTGGCTAAAAAATAATTATAAAATAAAAAAGAAAAGGCATCTGCTCTTGATCTAAACATTTGAAAAACCTGTGGAAACTTTCATCAATGTACATGAATTGAATATATCAGACTCACTTAGCTATACCCTTACAAGAAAAGAAAAATTGCTGCTCAGAAACTGACATCACACAATACTACCAAAGCTACACTTAACTTAAAAAAAAGGACTCAAATCCAATATTTGGAATCCTACAGCTGATACTTTTATGTAAAAGCAAACAAAGTGATAGTCATCCATTACATCGATCCTACAGTTGATGATTTTATGCAAAAGTATGCAAATACATAGTCATCTATGATATCAAATGCTACAGTTATTCTATGCAAAAGTATGCAAATCTGTAGTATCAATGCTACAGTTGAAGACTTTATGCAAAAGTATGCAAATCCCATAGTCGCCTATAATATCACTGCCGCAGTTGAAGATTTAATGCAAAAGTAAAACAAATCTACAGTCACCTATAATATCAATCCTACAGTTGATGATTTTATGCAAAAAGTTTATAAATCCATACACTCTTAGGCTTGAAATCCACTGTTGCAACTTATTTCAACATGGTGATATGTTCCAAAACAAAAATAAACTGGACTCACTTTCACAGTGGGAGAAAACAGGGACTGGACCCCTTGGCGAATTCGCACAGGCAGAGGTAGTTGTTCCGCACTTCTTTCATTGCGGACATACTGATGGACGACTAGATTGCACAGGAAATTGAGTGGCGCCACCTGCTTGCTGACCCAGGCAACGTACAGCTGACAACCCACCGCCACAAACAGCCGTTTGTCGTTATGGCCCCACGTTATGGCTGTAGGGCTTTCCCTGCAAACCACAGGACATCAGTCAGTCCATCATGCAGATCCTACCCTGTCATCAATCATATCCATCACAATTTATTCATCACTGCATTTCCACAATCAGCAAAAGAGAGACAGAACGCCCTACCCCTTACCCCCTCACCCACCCTCTCCCAATAAAAGAAAAGAAAAAACAAAACCTCATCCATCCCTCTCCCATCAAAAAAAAAAGAAAGAAAGAAAGAAAAGAAAAGAAAGAAACAAACCCTCACCAACCCCTCTCCCTACAAAAAAAAAAAAGAAAAAAGAAAAGAAAAAACAAAACCCTCACCAACCCTCTCCCTACAAAAAAAAAAAAAAGAAAGAAAAGAAAAGAAAAGAAACAAAACCCTCACCCACCCCTCTCCCTACAAAAAAAAAGAAAAGAAAAGAAAAAACAAAACCCATAACTCAACAGCTACACAGAAACCCAAAAAACAAAACTGAATGAACTAGGCTAGATAATGACAAAGTTTGCATGAAGATCAATAAGCATGTCGATAATGATGTTAAACATAAACAACAAAACAGCAAAGAGACAACCAACAATACATTACTGAATCAAAGCCTGATCTTCATTCTTCCACACCTGCTGCTATGCCCTATAGATAACGCTGCAGTCTTCCTTTATAAGACTACTGGCCTATACATAGGACTTACACATTCTCAAAACATGTTCAATTCCCCTTCAAGGGGATTTTTCCCCTGGAGTTAACATCAGTGCTGACTCCACTCTCCCCAAAAGTCCTTCGGATGAGACTATAAAAGGAGGCCCTGTGTGCGAATGCACGTTGAAAATCTTGCCCACACGATAAATCCTGTTCTGTTTTTCGTAACAGTAGGCCATTGTGAGCAGGTGGGAACAGATGACAAGATTTACAAAACTGCATACATACGGGTACTGGATGTAAAAAAGCACATGAGTGCTTATTCCATTATCCTCAATATAAAAGAATAAATAAATAAATAACAGTTAGATTTCTAGGACACCATCATTTATGACTGTTTAAGATTGTTTTTTTTTGTTTTTTTTAATGTATCATTTACTTTTACTCAGTTTTTGTTTTCTTTGCTAAGATCCAAATTAAGGACATACCTGAGAGGGTACAGTAGTCCAGTGAATCCTCTTCCCCTCTCTGGAAAAGAAGTGCAGCTCATTGAGACAGTGGAGGTTGGACAGGCGCAGGAAGCCCCCAACAGCCAGATACTGGCCACAATTGGACCACTCGATCTTCAGCCCTGAAACCATGCACAGATTGTTTTGTTGAAAATAGAGAAGATTGGCAACATCTTCATGACTCTCCTTCAAGCTTTCCATAGTCCAGGTTGTCTTGAAGACATAACACAATATCATAATCCTGAAATGCAGGAAGCCCCGACGGCCAGATACTGGCCACAATTGGACCACTGAATCTTCAGCCTGAAACCACACACACATTGTTTAAAAATAGAGAAGACAGGCAACATCTTCATGACTCTCATGGACCACTCGATCTTCAGCCTGAAACCACACACACACTGTTTGTTGAAAATAGAGAAGATAGGCGACATCTTCATGACTCTCATGAATCTCCTTCCAGCTTTCCATAGTGCAGGTTTGTCTTGAAGACATAACATGATATCATAATCATGAAATACAGTTTTGTATAACATTAAAAATCAATGAAATTCTAAACACAGAACGGCCATATCCTGCTAGTCCTGTATTTACAGAAAAATTGTCTCCTGCAGAAGTGTTGCTGCATTTTGACTAGTAGCTACTTAACTCCACCCAGGGGCTTCCTAGCCATTTAAACAAAGTGAGGGACAATGATAGGAAATGATAACTATATACAATTTTACTACAATTCACTCATTTTTTTAGCAGAAACTTAATTTTTATGGACAACTACTACTACTACAGCTTCTATTTCTATTTCCACAACTACTACTTTTATTATCATATATTATTATTATTATCATTATTATTAATTTCTCAATATCAATGTCTACCAGTACCAACAGGAGAACAAATGAAGCAATGAACAAAGATAGGTGAACAAACGAAAGTATTCTCGATGAAATTTCAGTGCAAAGACAAATGTTGGCTTAAACTGCTAAGAGCAAACTGAGATACATTGACCACGCAAACAGAAGCATACAGAAAAATCTGATGACGATAGTTCTCCAAAGTGTAGTTGAGGGCAGACGGAAAAGAGGCAGACCAAACGACATCCTACATTGCCAACATCACTGAGATCTGTGGTCTGGGATTGCTACAAGAGATCGTAGAACTCGGCAGAGACAGAGAAAGATGGCAAACCCTGGTGGCATTGCATGGAGCTCCTTTTGGCGACAGTGATGATAGAGACAGTGAAGATGAGTTGAGTTTTTAATAGTAGCAATGAAAAGTACTAAGCATGCCTAGTCTCCTGCTATAGCAAAATCCCAAAGTTCACAGCATAAGCTGGCATACATGTTACACAAACATTTATAATAAAGGTATCACAAACAGCAAACTTTTTTTTTAAATGGCAAGAGTCTGTATGCCTCACACTTAATGAACCTGTTTGCTGATTTAATGATTTAAATCCAAACAGTGCTTGTTTTAAACATGTATTCAAAAAAAAAAAAAGTTTGAAAAGCAGCATTATATTTCTGCATAGAGGCTCCACAGAAATCAAAAACAAAAAAAATTTCTGTAGTGTTCTTTTTCTTTTATCAAAGTTTGAACAACAAAAAACCCCACTGCAATTCTGCCCATTATCGTATTTGAAAAATATTGATTTTTACACTTAAGGTCAAGGCTATACACAAGGTGAGAAAAACAAGTGAGCCACAGGGAGGTAGGGAGGGAGGGTAGGCAGGAGGGAAAGGGAAGAGAGAAAGAGACAGAAATATGATAAGAGAGACAGACTGTAACTCTGTAAGTGTGTGCATGATGCAATTCTGCAAGCAACTATGCAAGCGCACGTGTGTGTGTGTGTGTGTTTTGTGTGTGTGTGTGTTGTGTTGTGTGTGTGTGTGTGTGTGTGTGTGTGTGTGTGTGTGGTGTGTTTTGTGTGTGTGGTGTGTGTGTGTGTGTGTGTGTGTGTGTGTGTGTGTGTGTGTGTGGTGTGTGTGTGTGTGCATAAGTGCATGTTTATCCATATGTTTCCATGTGCATCTGAAGGCATGTGTGCATTTTTACGTAATGTAATATGATGATGTATAATACAAATCTGTGCATAATTGTTCAGCAGGTGGCAGTTTTCATGCAGTTTTCATGCATACATGCATGCATAAGTGTGTATGTGAGTCCAACAGCATCTAACATTACACATTTAAAAATAGTTTTTCTCATTTCTCTTCCTACATCTTTCCCTTACATGATAAATGTGCAATAAGCATCAAACACTGACATGGATTACAGGATCTTTAAGAGCACATCTGATCTTCTGCAAACTTAAAAACACGAAAAAAGGATTAAAGCACTAACATGTCTTAACATAAAATTCTCATAGGACACCAAAAAATAAAATCTCCATGATTATTACAACGCCAAAAGATGCCACACAGATTCAGCCCCCATGACTCTACAGGTGATTCTGTAGCAATCAACAGCCATAACACAGCTAATAAAATGAATTATACAAACATGCTTGAACAACAACAACAATTTCACACAATGAAGAGTCTACTGCCTACAGGGTACCTGCCACCAGGCCAGGTTTACCTTGAAGCGAGGTGCGGACAATGTTGGGGCAGACGTCGTCATAGCCATTCACCAGGTAAATGTCTCCAAACTTGAAGCAAATGGCTAAAATGGAGCTGGGCTCTGAAACACCATACATACCATAATTTGATCTTATAAACTTTTTGTGGAAAAATTCTCTTCAAATTTGATACACTAAAATCCTCTTCGAAAATTGATGTAAACACATTTTTTGTGTATTAGACAGCACTAATGGAAGCTATCAATGATAAAATCTTACCTTGAATAGATGGAAGCATGCATTTGCGATTTTGTTTGCTTGCTTGATTGGACTGTTTTGCCTATCTTGTTGTGGGTACACATTATCAAATAAAAGTTAATGAACAAGAGCAACCAATACATTGAATAGGGTCATCTACAGAAATAAAAAGAGCTGGTGGAATTCTTTGATTGGGGAAAGGCTTTTCCTATGCTCCCTTATACTTCCAGTAAAAACATGAGTGGATATAGTAATACACAACTGGGGGAAAGTTTTCAATTCTGTTTTCCAACAAAGGTGTCATCCCATGTAAAATATTCCTATTTGCTACTACATCTCTCAAATGGATTCCCAGAAATCATTAATTCCCAAAAGGTTGCAAATGAGCTTGCATGCTTGTTTTTGTTTCTTTTCTTATCTATAAGGGGCACTGGGATACTAGCACAACCTGCATTAAAGCATTTCATAGCAAAAAGTGTCATGCACATCTCTATTCTCTCTCTCTCTCTCTTCATAATCTCTCCCCAAATCTTCTATTTCTCAGTCTCTCTTCATCTTCTCTCTCTTCTCTTCACCACAAAACACTGAAAACTAGCACACACACTACACAACACATGCATAGCAAATACTTTACATCACACACACATCCTACACACCACACCACACACACACCACACATCTCACACACCACACACTCACACACACATCACACCACACACACACACACTACACACACTACACACACACAACACAACACATCAACAACACACAACACACACACATACACACACACCCCCACACACACACACACACACATACACAACACCCCCCCCCCACACCCCAACACACACAACACCCCCCCCCACCCCCAACACCAACAACCCCACCCCCAAACCCAACCCCCATAACTCAAAACTTAACCCCAAGAAAAAAACCAAGCCAAGCCAAACCAAAGTCAAAGCCAAGCGAAAGCCAGCCCCTCACCCTCCTCCTTGCTGTCCGAGTCGTTGTCCTTGCTGTCAGCCTCCTCCATGTTGAACTTTTCGCAGGACCAGGCCATGCAGGTGATCTCCACGCCTTCCAGCACCGTGAACTGCCGCAGCATGGCCCCCGTCGAGCTCATCACGATGATCTGCCCGTCTGTCGTGCCAAACATCACCTGGCAAATCCAACCAAACCCACCCCCCAAGTCAACGTCATTGGTTATTATACTCTTGCCAATATGTGTTCTCCACACACATGCATGCATGCACACGCACGCACACACAGAGACATACACAGACCCACACACACCACACACACACACAACACACACACACACACACACACACACACACACACAACACACACACAGGATATAGCCTAGTGGTCAGAACACTGCGCTTGCAATTTGACAACCTGGGTTCAAGTCCGGTCGAGGAGATTTTTCTCCTGGAGTTAACTAACATCAGTGCTGACTCCACTCTCCCCACAAGTCCTTCGGATGAGACTTTAAACCGAGACCCCGTGTGTGAACGCACGCAGAACATCTTGCGCACGTTAAATCCTGTTCCGCTTTTTGTAAGAGTGGGCATCGTGTGCCAGTGGGAACAGATGTCAACATTTACACAACTGCATACGCACGGGGACTGGATGAAAAAAAGCACATGAGTGCTTATTCCATTATCCTCGATATAAAAGAATAAAAAGAAAAAAAAGAACACACACACACACACACACACACACACACACACACACACACACACACACACACACAACACACACACACAAAGAGGTTGGTGGAAAAGGTGGGGGGGGCTATCTTCTTGAGGAAAATTTATTTTTTAGTTCTGTTGTTTGTTTGTGTGTGTAGTGTTTTTTGTTTTGGTGTGTGTGTGTGTGTGTGTGTGTGTGTGTGTGTGTGTGTGTGTGTGTAGTGTGTGTGTGTGTGTGTGTGTGTGTGTGTGTGTGGTGTGTGTGTGTGTGTGTGTGTGTGTGTAGTGTGTGTGTTTGTGTGTGTGTGGGGGGGGGGGAGTATAAAGAGAGAGAGAGAGAGAGAGAGAGAGAGAGAGAGAGAGAGTGTGTGTGTGTGTGTGTGGTGTGTGTGTGTGTGTGTGTGTGTGTGTGTGTGTGTGTGTGTGTGTGTGTGTGTGTGTGTGTGTGTGTGTGTGTGTGCGTGTGTGCGTGTGTGCATGTGTGTGTTGTTAGAAACTCTACATATTTTACTTTTTGTTAATACAAAGATAACAAGAATTTATAGAAAAAAAAAGTATGATTTATGCATCAATCATGCAAGAGTAATGAACGCACCCAAATTTTTTAAAAATACAAATAAAAAAGAAGAACAAAAAAAGGTATGCTCTGAACAGCTTCTCTACAAATCTGAACTTTTTTTCTTCTTTTTTTTCTACAAATCTGAACTAAAACAAAAGACCAGTGGCAAGAGAAAAAAAACAACAACAAGAACTGTATAGTCTGAAGATTAAGACCTCACTGACATCAAAATGTCATCCTGGGACAACCCCTCTTTTTTTTTTCTTTTTAACATCATCGCAATCTTCAATTTCTGAGACCAAAAACTACAAAAGAATGATGCACACACACACAAAAAAAAATTTAAAAAATACAAAAACAAAAATCCCTGAGAAAGAGAACAAGAAAAGAAAAAAAAAACAAAATAGACCATGAAGACAGACAAGGTCGTTAGAAAACATGCGGAAAAAGGAAACGAGGGAGGGAAAAAAGAAGAAAAAAAAAAAGAAAAAAAGAAAAGGCCTAGTAGGTGACTAGGGTACTAAATGTCAAGCTTATGAATACATCATCTTGTCATTCTTTTTTTTCCTTCCTTCCTTCACAGGCAGGCAGGCAGGCAGGCAGGCAGCATATAAATCACCTGCACTTACAGCCTGTCACTTTCTAAGTCTCCTGTTACAAATCAACCAGTACACTCCTCCCACTTGACAAAGCAGGCAGGGGGGGGGGTTAAGCATAGTGAAACAAATGCAAGGCCAGTTTCTACTGACCGACATTTTAGTCATCAGGTGAACCGCTGTCTGTGTCAGAGAGGGTGAACGGTGCAGACATATATATCACCGTTCATTTTTAGAGAGACGCAGGTGACAAATGTGCACGTGAGAACATAGACGTTTGCGCTTACACACGCAAGGATGCCCGTATGTAAGTGAATGCGTATACACATGTGCACACACACACACACACGCACGTACATACACACACACACATTTAAACACACACACACATTTAAACACACACACACACACATTAACACACACAACACACACACACAAACACACACACACACACACACACACACACACACACACACACAGCACAAAGAATATTGATCCACAAAAAAAAAAAGGCAAGTTAAACTGAGATGCACGCTAAAGAATGGAAACACACTACATTTATTATATATGTATATATACAACTCCACCTTCCCCAAAAGCTCTCTCTCTCTCTCTCTCTCTCTCTCTCTCTCTCTCTCTCTCTCTCCTCCTCTCTCCTCCTCTCTCTCTCTCCTCCCTCCCTCCCTCTCCCTCTCTCACTGACCTCCTGGTCATCGGGTGACCAGATGCCACAGGTGATGGAGGTATTGTCCAGGTTCAGCATGGATGACCAGTACCTCTGTCCAGCCACAGACCCCACCAGGACAAACCCATCCCGGTAACAGATCAGCGCCATACGCCCATCGTGTGACCAGGCAAAGTCCGTCACCTGAAACATCCATCAGTGCTGTATGAATTCCATGTGACATTATTATTATTATCATTGTTGTTGTTGTTTTTGTTATTATCATCATCATTATAATTACATCATCATCATCATATCATCATCATCATCATCATCATCATCATCATCATCAACATCATCATCTTCTTGTTGTTATCATTACTATTGTTGTTGTTATCATATTCATCACCATCACCATCATCCTCATTATTATCATTATTATCATTATTATTATTATTATTATTATTATTATTATTATTATTATTATTATTATTACCACCATAGTCATCATCATCATTAATATCACCATCATCACTATTTTTTTTATATCATTATTATTATCATCATCATCATTGTAGCTGTTGCTGTTGTTGTTCTTGTTATCATCATCATCATTTATTATCATCATCACTTTTATCATCATCATCATCATCATAAGGGTGTCTGTTGATGGAAGACAATCATCTAGAGGTGCTTTTTGTACTATTTTGTTTGTAGTCAAGTCAAAATACTGAAATCCTTTCATAAAAGGCAACTGCAGAGTGCTTTTTTTCAGTCAAGGCATAGGAAGGCGAAGGTAAAATAGACAAGAACACTTGTGGAGAAGCTTTTGATTGATACTCGTCTTTTTTTTTGCTGTACTTCTTTCTGCAGGTGCATAGCTTAGTTGGTGGGTGAGTGAGCATATGAGCAGAGACTAGGGATGAAGAAGTTTTGGAGTGGGGGTTGAGTTAGGTTACTGATAGAGTACTGTTGTGTGTGGTGTGTGTGTGTGTGTGTTGTGTGTGTGAGTGGTGGTGTGGTGTGTGTGTAAGTGTGTAAGTGTGTGTGTGCAAAATGAATGCATGTGTGTGAATACATACTTTGCAAACATCTGCACTTGCACTATATTTATTTATCTATTTATTTCTTTTCATCCAAGGACAATGAATAGCACTCATGTACTTTTTACATTCAGTCCCTGTGTGTATGCATTTTTGTAAATTTTGTCATCCGTTCCCACCAGCACACAATGGCCTATTCTGGAAAGCGGAACACGTTTTAAAGTGTGTGCAAGCTGTTCTGCGTGCATTTGCACATGGGACCTTGGTTTATAGTCTCATCGAGACTAAAATACATCTTGTGTCACGATTTTTTCAAACCGTTGTGACTCAGATGAGTGTGTTAACTGTATTACTCAATTCTGTTTGGGGTTTTGTGTGTGTTTTTGTTGCTTTTCGTTTTGCTTTTGTTTTTTGGAGTTGAGTTGGGTTGGGGTGGGGGGGGCGTTTGTTTGTTTTTTTTTTTTTTTTGGGGGGGGGGTTCACCTTCAAAAAACATCCCAAATCAATATTTGATTATATTTGTTACTTTTTTCTGCTTATCTTTCCCAAAACACTGTTCTTCCATGGTATTTTTCTGATCAAATTCTCCTATCTTTTTATTTCTTTTTCCTTGTACCCTTCTTTCCCCTTTTCCCTGAAGCAATGGATTTTCCATGAGAAATCATCAACCAGCCTAAAGGCACTTTTTTTTTTTGTTTCACAATGCAACAACCTCTGAAGCGATAAGTTCATGTGGCTTCCCCTCACTTCCATCCATACAGCTCTACTTCTCCTTCCTCCTGTGTGTGTGTGATGTATGTATGTATGTATGTGAGTGATTTCTGCACGCAGCACTGTTCTGCCAGTGCTGTGCTGTGTGACCTTTGTGGAAGCTGAATGCAGAATCTGGCCTTGGGGACATCTACCCTATCGGGAAATCTCAATCTCTCTCTCTCTATGTCTCTGTCTGTCTGTCTGTCTGTCTGTCTGTCTGTCTGTCTGTCTGTCTGTCTGTCTGTCTTCTCTTTGTCTTCTCTCTCTCTCTCTCTCTCTCTCTCTCTCTCTCTCTCTATATATATATATATAATAATACTCTCTCTCTCTCTCTCTCTCTCTCTCTCTCTCTCTCTCTCTCTCTCTCTCTCTCTCTATATATATATATATATATATATATATATATTTTTCTCTCTGTCTGTCTGTCTGTCTCTCTCTCTCTGTCTGTCTCTATCTCTGTCTATCTCCCTCTCTCTGTCTCTGTCTTTTCTGTCTCTCTCTGTCTCTCTCTGTCTCTCTCTGTCTCTCTCTCTCTCTCTCTCTCACTCTCTCTCTCTCTCCCCACACACACACCTCTGCTCTCTTCACAGTCATGGTTCCCTTGTATATATAACGATGAATAAATAGCTGCTCTTCTGCTCTGCTCTATATTGATGCAATACAATATGACTTCCAACCCAGAAACAAAAATCCTGCCCATTTCCCATCATCCCTCAAAAATACCCATATCAACACGAGCGCTTCTGCTAACTACATATCCTTCTTTTAATCTTAAATTACTTTTTTTTAACCAAATTTAGTGAGGGGGTGAAACAAGCAAGCAACAACAAAATAACTTTTATGAAGAGAAGGTGAACAGGGTAAGCAACTACATAATGACCTAAAACATACAGTGCTAAAGCCTGCATTTTCAGTTATTTATACTGACAGAGCAGAAAGCAGCTGACTTAATATATTTTCTGATAGGACATCAAGTTTCATGTGATCTCTCTCTCTCTCACACACACACACACACACACACACACACACACCACACACACACACACACACACACACACCACCACACCACACCACCACCACCACCCACCACCACCACCAACACCACACCACACCACACCACACATCACCCACCCACACCACACCACACCACACCACACCCACCAACACCACACCACACACATGCACGCAAGCACTCATGTTGATATGGATATTTTTGAGGGATGATGGGAAATGGGGCAGAATTTTTGTTTCCTGTGTTGGAAGTCATATTGTATTGCATCAATATAGAGTGCACACGCGCGCAACACCACACACACACACACATACGCACCCATGCATAAAACACACCCATGCATGCATACACACACAAATGCATGCATGCATGCACCCGACACAAAAACAACCACAACACACACAACACACACACACACACACACACACACACACACACACACACACACACACACACACACACACACAACACACAACACACACACACACACACACACACACACACACAGTGACACACACACAACACCCTAGACACACAAACCCATGCAAAACACTATGAAACATTCACAGGGGAAAATCCTCAGAGCGTGAGAGCGATCCAAGCAGGCACAATGCTATAAGCACTGAAATATACATCAGGCAAACATCCACTCACCTGACTGTTTCTGTCGTTGATGAGCTCAATGGACCATCTTCCTTCATGCTTGATCCACACAAAGATGACTCCGCGACTGTCGCACGTTGCCAGCCTCTGATACGGCTCGTTCCATTTCACCATTACCACCTGCAACAAAACACACGAAGAAAGCTTTAAGAAGTGGACCAGAATTGTAGGTGATGTGTTGATGTTGCACAATTTTTTTTCTTTTTTTTTTTTTTTTTTTTCAATCTCAGTTTAAGCCAAATAAGTTGGAATTATGTGTCATGTTTATCTACATTTGTGTGTACAAATTAGTGTGTATCTATGACACTGTGTTTACGTTTCCATGCATGTGCTTGAAACCGCCAGTACCAAATATTATACATGTAGGGGATTGGAAAGAATGTGATTATATTATGTGTGTGCATGCATATCGTAATGCATGCATGACTACCATAAGTGTGAGTAAATGCTTGATGTTCATGCGCATGCCTGTGAAAAGAATCAAGCATAAATGCTCAGCTGAATGAAGGACAAGCATGTGCATAAACCAATACACACACACATGATACACATGCACAAAAGTACTTCGATGAGACTTTAAACCAAGTCCTGTGTGCGAACACATGACAGAACATCTTGTACATGTTAAAACCCGTTCACTTTTCCAAAGAGAAGGCCATTGTGTGCTGGTAGGAACGGATGACAAAATTTACAAAACTACATACACACGGGGACTGGATGTAAAAAAGCACATGAGAGCTTATTCCATTATCCTCAAAATAAATCAATAAATAAAAAATAAATAAATAGATAAATGTATGTATGTATGTGTATATCATATATCCATAATAATATTAATGTGTGTGTGTGTGTTAGATTTTAGTTTTGTTCACTTAATGTGATATTAGAGAGGGGGGGGGGGGGGGGGGGGGCATCATTACATCATCCCATCACCTTTGATCATCATGCAATAACCCTCATGAAGAGAAAGAGGAACATGTAGGGCAGTTGAAGAGGAAGAATGATTTGCAGCTGTTTTGGCTGCTTTGTGAACGTTCTCATTAAATAAATACCACAGTGAGATGGAACCCAGCAGAAAGAGAAAATTGAATCTCTCAGAATTAGAGAGTGAACCAGATGACTATATTTCAATTATAAATCCTGGTGTGTGTGTGTGTGTGTGTGTGTGTGGTGTGTGTGTGTGTGTGTGTGTGTGTGGTGCTGCGTGGTGCGTGTGTGCGTATGTGCGTGCGTGCGTGCGTGCGTTGTGCGTGCGTGCGTAAGTTAAGCACAGCCATTCACAAACTTTGGGAAGTTAAGCATGTAAGTATGCACACATCCCTTTAAGACATTTATGTAATGTATAAAAAGTCATTTCATCACAATAACACATACATCTGTACCAACATCTCTGCATCTGAATTAACAACATTCCTACTTGCTAAGGCATAACTTCATCCCTAAAAAAAAAAAAAAAAAAAAACAAAAAAGACAAACAAAAAAACCCAGAAATGAATCAACTGTAACAAGCCTAGCAAGAAGTTACTAACTTTAGGAAAAGGAAGCATCACATATCCAGTAATTCCTTTCACATACCTTGACCTAAAAAATGATGTTCTCTGTTGCTGCTCCACGACAATTGCATTCTTCTTGCTAAGAATATGCTGGTATGCTAATCCCTTACACCACTTCTCTCTTAGCAACAAAGAAGCCAGTGTTCTTCCAACTCGTCCATCAAAACAGCACTGCTACTGCATTAAACACAAAGTAAAAATTCACCAAAAAAAGTTCTGTAAACTGTCTGCAATGTCTTATATTTTGTGTGTTTTTTTCTGCCCTTTGAGACCTGGAATGGAAAAGAAAAATCTAAAGAGTTTATTTTGAATACAAATCCCAGATAATCTCTTAGGTGTGCTAGCATAAATCTAGACTAAGTTGTTCTGGATATACATCACACTGCTAACATTCAAAACCAAAGACTTGACACATCTTCTGCTGGTATTAGAATCTAACATTCTACCCTTTGTGATCACTATTTAGTGTTTTTATACAGGCTTTACTGAACTTGACATAACATTGGCAGATTAATAAGAAGGGTCAAATATTAAACAAAAAAATTATGTTTAGCTTTTACCAATTTCTATTTTGAATCTTCTGTAAACCACACACACACACATACACTCGCCACACAAACACCCCACACACAAACACACACACAAACACACATACACATCCCACACAAACACACACACACACATCTCCCCACCCCACCCCCTAGCACAGACAGATACCAAGGAAAAGTAGAAGTAACTACAGTACTAGCCACTGGGTGCAACCCAAGTCATCCTCAACCAGAAAAAGGAGGCCAGTAACAGTTATTGACCTGCAAATCGATCGTACACTTGCGTGTTGCTTGCACACTCACTCACTCACTCACACAAACTCACACACACTTCCTCTCTCTCTCTCCTCTCTCTCTCTCCTTTCTCTCTCCTCCTCCTTCATGAGCGCGCGCACATGCACACACACACAACACACACACACACACATACACTCTCTCTCTCTCTCTCTCTCTCTCTCCTCTCTCTCTCTCTCTCTCTCTCTCTCTCTCTCTCTCTCTCTCCCTCCCCCAAAAAGTCCTCAGGATGAGACTATAAGCCGAGGTCACGTGTGCGAACACATGTTGAACATCTTGCCCCCATATCAATCCCGTTCTGCTTTTCAGCAGAGTAGGCCATTGTGTGCCGATGGGAACAGATGACAGACAAAATTTACAAAACTGCATTGATATGGGGACTGGTTGTAAAAAAAAAAAACAAAAAAAAAAAACAACCAAAGCACGAGTGCTTACTCCATTATTTTCAAAAGAAAGATAAAGGAAAGAACACGCACACATGCACATGCGCGCGTGCACGCGCACACACACACACACACACACACACACACACACACACACACACAGCAGCATCCAGCAACTGGGTGGGGCATGCATCATCATCAGTAGTAGTACCCAAAGGTGAAAGCAGACTAAGTGGGCCACCAACAATTAACCTCAACTTCCATCCAAATCAATACAGCCCTTGAACACAGGCCACACAGGCCACGCTGCTTTGAACACATAACAGTCATGCTGCTTGCCATTCACACACATAGTCAACCCCTAACCCCCTCTCCCCCACCACTTTCATACTTACATTCCTCCCCTCCCACTCAGACCTTTCTTTTCACTCAGTTTCCTTTTAACTTCTCTTTCCCCCACCCCACCACCCCCAATTCCATACTTGCTGACTGGTTGATTGATTGGTTGTATTAGCTGGTTGGCTTACTGTTAGCTGGTTGGTTGGGCTGGTTGGCCATGGTGCGTACACGCACGCACACGGCACGCACACACACACACACACACACTTTGTCTAAAATCATTAGATGTGAACAGACGATAAACTGGAGATACTACTACTTCTACTATTATTACTAACACACACACCCACACTGACACACACACACAAAACACACACACACACACAGCACACACACCACACACACACACACACACACAACACACACACACACACACACACACACACACACACACAGAAGAGAGAGAGAGAGAGAGAGAGAGAGAGAGAGAGAGAGAGAGAGAGAGACGAGAGAGAAGACAGACAGACAGACAGACAGACAGACAGACAGACAAGACAGAGACAGACAGAAGGGACAGACAAGAACAGGGAGCTAGCCTAGCTGCCCTTGCGTACAACTGCGTAACAGCAGTAGTAACCTAACCAACAGAGAACCCCCCTCCCCCTCCCAACAGTCAGTAAAGGCAAGGCGGGCCAGCAAACAACAGTCAGTCAGCCTAATGCCGACCTGCAAATCGATACGCTACTTTGAACACAGGCTACACAAGCCACCTACCCTGCCATCCATTCACATCACTCTACTGCCCCCCCCCCCCCCCCCCCCCCTCCCTCCTCCTCCTCTTGCCCTCCTCGGTCTCTCTCTCCCTTCCAGCACCAGGAGTGATGAGTGAGTGAGTGAGTGGTGAGTGAGTCTGGTCTGTCTGTCTGTCTCTTCTCTCTCTCTCTCTCTCTCTCTCTCTCTCTCTCCTCTCTCTCTCTCTCTCTCTCTCTCTCTCTCTCTCTCTCTCTCTCTACACACACACACACACACACACACACACACACACAACACACACACCACCCCCACACACACCACACCCCCCCCACCACACACACACGCCCCCCCCACCACACCCCCCCCCCCCACACACACACACACACACACAACACGCACACGCACGCACACACACACACGCACAGCGCGCGTCGCGCGCGCGCACGCACACCCCTATGTCAGACTTGTTTACGCTTGCTGGTAATGATAGATTAGCACCTCCATATAACTTTGCCGCTTCATCCCCCCCCCCCCCCCCACCCCTTTCCCCCCCACCTCTCTCTCTCTCTCTCTGATGGATTAGCACCTGCTTATAACCTTGCCATGTTTTCCCCACAGAAGGCCTAAAGTCTCTTCCCTAGTCCCTTCTGTTCCCCCCACCCCCCCTCTCTCTCTCTCTCTCTCTCTCTCTCTCTCTCTCTCTCCTCTCTCTCTCTCTCTCCTCTCTCTCTCTCTCTCCTCTCTCTCTCTCTCTCTCTCACACACACACACACACACACACACACACACACACCACACACACACACACACACACACACACACACACACACACACACACACAATTTCACACTAGTTTACACTTGCTCGTACTGATGGACTGGGTTTCGTATCCGGAGTTGCCAGCAGACTTCAAAGACGCGTCATCCCAGCCCAAGCGCTTGTTTTTCTGTCATTCTCCCACTCCCCACCCCACCCCACCCCATGTTCCCTGATCTCCCACTAAAAACCCCCGATTGTACCTGTAATGGCTTTATTCACGCTTGCTCTGTCTGTCTGTCTGTCTATTGCTTTTGCCATTATTATGTGTGCACAATAACCACAACCAAAGAGACACACGGACACAGGCAGAGACAGTCAGTCCCACCTATAGACTCCTTCCACCCGCCCACTCTCACACACATAATCATTAAAGATAATTGTATCCATGCAGAAAAAAGATTTAAAAAAAAATAATAGCCAACTCATAAAAAAAGGAATCAAAACTGAAAATGAAAGAAAACAAAAATCAGATTTGTGTTCTATTCCCACCACCCACAGCAACAACACATTTACACACAGACGCAGTGTGTGTGTGTGTGCGCGCGCGCCACAAACTCTCTCTCTCTTCTCTTCCTCTCTCTCTCTCCTCTCTCTCTCTCTCTCTCTCTCTCTCTCTCTCTCTCTCTCTCTCTCTCGTTTTAATTTAAGTCGTCAACCACAGCCGGAAATTGTAGTCGGAAGGCCGGAGAATAAACCAAATCGGTGCTGACTTCAAAGTTACATTTGCATGAAGATGACTTCGTTTCTTCCACCATTTACTATCCAGCAGTCAACATTAATGAAAAAAAATTACACCTGAACTTTGGAAAGTCACAAAAGAGTGGAAACAAGCTAACGAAACAGAAGCAAGGTAAGGAAACGTCTAGAGTGTCTTAACCATCCTGTTTGCACTCTGACATTTCTTTAACTCCTCTTCTATTCTTTAGGCTACCTCCTGAAAGTATCGCGGATCACATTAGATCCTATGCGTGTTCCATCTTAGGTAGTCTGCTGCAGCGCTTCAGCCTAGGACGTAGGCCTACTGCTTTTGTGTTTTTTTTTCAGTTCTTTTTCTAGGGATCCTACAGAGAGGGTGACAAAATGGTCACCCTTTCTTTTTCACGTTTTCCTGAGATTCGTGTTCGAAGCAGCTGAGCGGTTATAACTTGGCACAATTTAAACTATTAATTAACGCAACCCTCGTCTCTGCAGAAAACAGGTAGTCTTGGTTCCCTAATTTTCAACACGCAAGAACAACATAGACGAACGACGGAGTGGGACACAGAGAGAGGAGAGAGAGAGAGAGAGAGAGAGAGAGAGAGAGAGAGAGAGAGAGAGAGAGAGAGGAGAGAGAGAGAGAGAGAGAGAGAAACTAGGCCTACGCCAACAAAACTGTGCCTAGTATTACATACACGTTGTCCTCAATCCCTTATCAGTCTGATGCCGAGGTCTTCCAGAGAAGCCCCGCGTCCCTAACATACATTGCGCGCTTGTCCTCATCCTTGTGTTTGATAACAGGATCAGGAGATCGTTTCAACTGCAACAGCAGCAGCAACAACAATAAAAACAACACAAGGAGAGAGAGAGAGAGAGAGAGAGAGAGAGAGAGAGAGAGAGAGAGAGAGAGAGAGAGAAGAGAGAGAGAGACAGACAGAGATAGAGACAGAGAGACAGACAGACAGACAGAGAGAGAGAGACAGACAGAGACAGAGACAGACAGAGAAGAGACAGAAGAGACAGACAGAGACAGAGACAGACAGAGAGAGACAGAGAGACAGATTTGTCTTTTAGGGATCTGTCGTACCCAGGTGCCTGAGAGGATGTATAAGTCATCGTCAAACACATTTATTTTAGTTCTTTTCAACATTGATTTTTTGTCTTTTGAATGCTTTTATAAGTCAATTTTCTTGATTTTGTTCAAGGGCAAGATGAAAACAAGTTGTGTAAACTTCATCTTTTACCCTCAATAAAGATCATTTTGACTTGACTTGACACAAACACACAAACACGCGCGCGCGCGCCACACACACACACACACACACACACACACACACACACACACACACACACACACACACAACCACCACCACCACCACCCCACACCACATCACACAAAACACGACGCACGCACGCAGCACGCAGGCGGGCACACACACACACACACACACACACACACACACACACACACACACACACACACACACACACACACACACACACACACACAAGGGAGATGAGATAGCCTGGTTTTTACAGTGATGCGCACTACGCTTGTGATCTACTGACCCGGGTTCAAATCTCGTTCAAGAAGATTTTTCTCTCTGGAGTTGCCGACTCCACTCCCCCTAAAAATCCTTCGGATAAGTCTATAAACCGATGTGCCATGTGCGAACACACACAAAGATCTTGCAATAGACGTTAAAACCCGTTCCGCTTTTCGGAAGAGGCCTTTGTGTGCCGGTGGGAACGGACAAAACAATTTACAAAACTGCATAAACACGGGGACTGGATGTAAAAAAAAAAAGCATATGAGTGCTTATTCAATTATCCTCGTTATACCCCCCCCCCCCCCCCCACACACACACACACACACACAGTGCTGCATGTTCCAACTTCCAAACCCAAACAAATACTGCAACAGCGAACTGATAGGATGAATAACAGGCTAGCAAGACGGGCAGGCAAACAGGCAGACACACATGCTGTTGCATAGGAGTTAGCATCGAAGACTTGCTTGCCCTCTACACACACAAAAAATAGAAAACCCCAAAAAAAACAATAATAATATTTTGGCCCATCTCTATCCCCAACGCAAAAGATATGGGGTCTGGTCAGATTGCTATTTGCCTGGGATTAGGAGATAGAAGGGGCTTCTGTTTGGCTTCACATGTGCCGGAGAGCAGAATACATATTGCCTCTGCAGCTGCTTTGAGCTGCTTGAGATGTGGAATATATTTTCTGCTAGAGGGCAACATATAAAGTGTGTGCATGAACACGTTCATATCACGCGCGTGCATAAACACACGCATGCGCACACGCACGCACGCGCGCGCGTAAAAACACACACACACACACGATTTCATGGTTTGTGTGCGCATTTTAATGCATAATCTCTCTCTCTCTCTCTCTCTCTCTCTCTCTCTCCTCTCCTCTCTCTCTCTCTCTCTCTCTCTCTCACACACACACACACACCACCACCACAGCACGCACCACCACGACACGACACCACACGCACGCACACACACACACACACACACACACACACACACACACACAAGATTAAATGCTTTACCACTAAAGAACAATGTAGATATAGTGTTAATGATCAGAAAAGTTCTGTACATTTTGTAAAACAAAATTTGAAAATGAAGCCCACTTTTTTGTTGATTGTTCAATGTACTCAGATCAAAGGATAATTGACCAAATGTATCAACATACCACTGTCAGTTTTACTTATAACATCAAATAAAGAACATGGTCATTATCTATCTAGATATATTTTTCATTCTATCAATAGAAGGAAGAAGTTGTATGATAATATCATTTAATGATGGGTGCATCAAAGCTTTGTATATTTACAAGTATGGTCCAGATTCTGAATTGAAATGTTGCATGTTGATGAGGGATACCGATTCTGATGTCTACTAACTAAAATACTGATGCAGTATAACATGCATGTGTACCAAACTCTATCCTTGTTCGAGATGTTGCCATTGCAATCATGAGCCTCAAAGAACCGGTTGTTGTTTTTCATGTTTGATCAATTTTGCATACCATTATACTGATTTTCCTGCTCCCCCAAATCCACGTATTGAGGCTAGGCCAATGTACAGTATTAAAACTTCAAATTCAGAGTTTTCTCTCTCTCTCTCTCTCCTCGCCTCTCACTCTCTCTCTCTCTCTCTCTCTCTCTCTCTCTCACACACACACACACACACACACACACACACACCACACACACACACGACACACACACACACACACACACCACACACACAACAACCAACACACAACACACACACACACACAACACACAAACACACACAACACACACACACAAACTGGACAACAGTCTCCCCTATTAGTGTCAGGGAACGCCGATCTATAGATCAACGTTAATCACATGTCAGAACCACCTAACCCCATGCTACCGCCCTACTACCTAAGTAAGCTGTGTCCAGCTGTTAATCCCCCCTCCTCCTAGTCCTCCTCCTCCTCCTCCTCTGCCCATCACCCACCCCCCCTCCTCATTATTTCCAAACTGTCACTAGTGTCAGCCAGGTGTTTCGCAGCTTTTCCACCCCCCTCACTTTTCTGCTAAACACTTACGGCATCTTCAGGTCATAGGTGATAATGGAGTATTCCCCTCTACTCGGTGATAGTGTGTGTGTGTGTGTGTGTGTGTGTGTGTGTGTGTGTGTGTGTGTGTGTGTTTGTGTGTGTGTGTGAGTGTGAGTGAGAGAGGGGAGAGAGAGAGAGGAGAGAGAGAGAGAGAGAGAGAGAGAGAGAGAGAGAGAGAGAGAGAGAGAGAGAGAGAGGAGAGGAGAAGAGAGAGAGAGAGAGAGGAGAACTCGAACTTGATCATTTATTCACAAAAAGGTCATTGGCCCATACATGAAGGGGTTGCCAAACTGCTTAGTATTTTGGTGTGGAATAAAAAGGACAAAAAACAGTAATAACAACAGCAAAATTTATTGTATAGCACAAAATCAGTAGCAAAAATTATTGACGATAATAGTATGAGAGAGAGAGAATGTGAGAGGATGGAGATGGGGGTGTGTGTGTGTGTGTGTGTGTGTGTGTGTGTGTGTGTGTGTGTGTGTGTGGTGTGTGTGTGTGGTGTGTGGTGTGTGTGGTGGTGCGTGCGTGGTGGTGTGTGTGTGTGTGTGTGAAGTTGGGGTTAGGGGGAGCACGCACACGCGTTGATGTATTGTGTACTCTGATGCATTGTGTTTTTCTTTTGCTGTTGTTAAAAATCCATTATTGGCAAACTCGCTTACAATAAGCTGACGCCACACCCATCCAAAACACTTAAAAAGACATTAAACAGATCCTAAGCAAAACAACACATCATAAACAAGATTTTTTTAAAGACCAAATTACACACGATACAAATTGTTCATAGATTAACAACAAAAAGAGTAAAAACTAAAGTGTAACACGACAAAAGACGATTTTAACACGAACACGGAAAAAGGTATCTGCCGTCTTTGAAGCCCAAAGACACTGACATGGCATCCTCTAGAATAGATGCAAGTAAATAATACAAACATGCAAATCATGCGGCTGGAAGGAATGAAATGGAAGGAAGGAAGGAAACGGTCAGGGAGGCTAGTGGCATTGCTCCAGGAGCTGAAATCGAAAACAAGCTATTGAATTAGCTGTTCTGCATCTGTCCCTGACCCAAGAGACCTCAGTATGTCTGGCCTGTTTTACTGTGCGTCTATCTGAGAGGGGGAAAAAGCATGAGAGTGTGCGTGCGTGCGTGCGTGGTGGTGGTGGTGGTGGTGGTGTGGTGTGTGTGTGTGTGTGTGTGTGTGTGTGTGTGTGTGGGGCGTGCGTGCGTGCGTGCGTGCGTGCGTGCGTGGTGGTGGTGGTGGTGGTGGTGGTGGTGGTGGTTGTGTGTGTGTGTGTGTGTGTGTGTGTGTGTGTGTGTGTGTGTGTGTGTGTGTGTGTGTGTGCGTGTGCGTCTGTGTGTGTGTGTGTGTAGACATAGTATGCTGTTGCATTCAGTGCAGAGGTTAGCGCAGTAGACTCCCAGTTGGGAAGTCGTGAGTTTGACTCAGGTCAGGGGCATGTGTAAGAGGAATTTTTCTAGCCCTGGCCAGCTACTTTGAAATTACGTTTGTTGTCAGGCCTGATGGAAAGACGGGAACCACAAAACCAAGGATCACATATAACGTTTTAAGATTGTTGCACTAATTAACTGACCAAAACTGCTTCTTATTTGTGTGTCTCTTGAATCTGCTTGATGCTGGGAGAAATCATCAAAGAAGGCATAAAATGCAGGGTTGTCAAGTAGAGTTGAAATTCAGTCGAACCTCCGTAACATCATCATTATCATCATCGACGGAGCATCAAGCAATAATGAACCAGGTCTCAGAGAGATGGTTCATTCTGACTGGAGAGTTCCCATGGTGATCTTTATTTTATTTTTTTCTAACCGCTTTATGTCACAGCAGATTTCTCTGCATGAAATCTTAGTTTCCGATTCCCGTTTAGTTTATAAATCTGAGTTAAACTCTAAATCTAAGAGTCTGCAGGAAAGTTGCTGGGAGGTACGAGAGGTAGTGGTCACCACTTCCGAGTAGCTCTACTGCTGTTGTTTATAGAGGACTAGAAGGGAGTTGTCCTATGTGTGATGGTTTACAGCTATCACTGAAAACTTCGAAAAGAGCCTGCAGCAGTGCAAGGCCTCTTCTGGTTAGTGGCCTCACGGCAGCCAAACAATAGATCGCTCCCCATAGACAGCTCACTGGCACTGGAGTTGCAACAGAACGAGTCTGTATGTATGTAGAGAGGTAGCGCGGAGTGGCAGTGTTAACATCACTGGCACGCACATCACGGAAGATCAGGCAGCAAAATGAACGAGTGAATAAATTAATGAATAAACACATTGATAGATGAATAGATAAATGATGAAATAAACAAACAAATGGACAACTCTTCGGGACACAAAATTTGTTAGTAAAAAAATAAAAATAAAAAAACTCGCTTGAAAAAGGCATCTGTCGGTTTTTACCGTCCTGACTGAGGCACTGACAGTGCTGCCTCCAGCGCAAAGTAATACAATCATGCAGATTAGCGGGCTGGGGGAGAGAGAGAGAGAGAGGGAGAGGGGGGAGAGGGAGAACTAGGGTGAGGAGGCAGACAAGGGAGCAAGTAGACAGGCAGGCAGGTTGCTGAGTGGAATTGGGGTCGAAGGCTTCTAAATCTCCCTGTCCTGCCTTTGTCCCCAATCCAAAAGACCGCTGCCGGTCTGGCCAGTTTTGCTTTGCCTGTGTCTGTGAATATTAAACAGTTCGCTGTGTGGCTTCACATCTGAAGCACAGAGGAAAATGCCTGAAGCACATCTCCCTTAGTCTCTGCAAAATTGGAAAAAAAAAAAACAAAACCCAAAGCAAACAAACCAAACAAAACATCCGGACTCTGAAACACTACGCATACCTTGCACACACTGGCATATAGAACCAAAAGAAAATAACAAGCTTCATAATGGCTCATGCATAAATTGTGTGCTATGGCATAAACACATCTAGGTGCATGCCACGCATGCGTGCGCATACTGTGCGCGCACAGGCATGCACAATGAAAGCTCAGAGGGGAGAAAGGAGAATAGACTGGAGACCACAACAGAGTGGGAACAAAAGAAATACCTTGCAGGCACATTTCCTAAGCCTAACTTTCAATGCTCAGCCTGTTCAAGAGATACAAATGAATTCAATAAGAATGTGGAGAAAGACTGCTCGACCGATTTAAAATGCACTTAGAATGTCAATGTTCACAATGGTCCTTTTTTCCGTCGGCTGACTCTTTACCTACTTCTCTGCAGCTGTGGTGGGTTCATGTCAAATTCAAAGCCCTCATAATCTGGAGGTTCACTGATAACTCCCGCTGGCTGGATATGCAGACCATCACAACCCCAGAACGGCTGCAGCACTTAGTTTAGTGCTTCTTAGTTTTCTACATATGGATGTTGTATAATCAAAGCAGGGCAAAACTTATTTCTAATTTCTACTAGAAGTACATGAAACTGTCACATATTGCATATAACTGCTCAAAACATGAAACACTTTTAGAAACAAACAAACCTTTCAGGTGTACATGGAACGGTTAAATTTAGCATTATAACTAATATCGCAACACGGTAAGAATATAACCTCAGAACTAAGCACCATGGTTAGAATATCAAATGGAAACTAACATTTCGGCAACACGGACGCACATAAAAATATTTGTATAGATAAGAACAAAAGAGACTTTTAGCAAATCGTCATGCTGAACATGCTTTTATATCCCGAGAAAATGAACTACTCAAGTCAGTAGACGCTTGTGTTTGCAACTAAAAAAGCCCGTTTAATTTCAATAACTTTAGGTTTTTCCAACAAGCTGTTCCAGTAAACCCATGCCCTAGTGGTCTTTATTATCTTAGACCACACAGAATGCACATATACGTATTTTTTGCATCATTGATACCACTCACCACGACTGGCCTACTTTTCCAGATAAGATGAATGGCTTTCTTACGTGCTCACAAGAGAGGCATGGGTTTGCCGAAGGATCCTGGGTTAATTACAGTCTCATCCAGGACTTGATTTCGACAGCTCAGCCGTGACTCAAACTCCTGATCACGAATCGGAAGCGCTACTGTGCTACTCCACTCCGCGACAAAGCTTTCAACGTTGTCAGTGAGAAGTGTCCTCTCTGATCAAAATAGGTAGCACTGAACTCCACTGCAGTGATCTAGGAGCAATGCATGGCTTCTGGTGTGGTGGTATTACAATGGACTGACATTAGCATCTCCCTGTAGACAGCTAGTTTTGGAGGTGCGACAGAAAAGTCTGAACGTGAGTATAACATGTATACGATCATATCGGAAAAAAAACAGCTCGTGAGCAGTAACACTATTTTTTTTTAAATAAATTTTATACCACTTTATGTCACAGCAGATTTCTCTGCGTGAAATTCGGGCTGCTCTCCCCGTGGAGAGCGCGTCACCACAAGTGCAGCGCTTACCCATTTTTTTCCTGTCTGCAAATGTATTGTTTCCCTATCAGAGTGGCTTTTTTCTACACAATTTTGCGCTCATCCAATTAGCAAAGGGAAACTTTCGATCAATCAACTAAGAGCGACTTTCATACGATAAATTGAAGTATAACTCATCCTATCAACTAGCACATCACGGAAGATGAGGTGGCTAAAAAAAATAAATAAAAAGACAAGAAGAAGAGGAGAGGAATTCCTCCCAGCTGTATTGATTTCATCAAATAAAGGTGGAAAGTCTGGATGTTAGATTAAAGGGGTGAAACTGATGATGATATCAATTCTTTGATTAGCACCCAATCAACTTGCGACAACTCGTCCAGTCAACTAAGGATAATAACCCAGGTAGCGAAGGAAAGCTGATCCAATCAACTAAGGACGACTCAACCAATCAACTAAAGACGACTGACCAACAACAGGCGTACAAAAAGGATCTGCGACAACATAACTATAAAATCACAATCAACTATGAACGACTCAACCAATCAACTATGAACAACTCACTCAACTAACTCAAACTGAACTCAACCAATCACTATGAACGACTCAACCATCAACTTGAACGACTCAACCAATCAACTATGAACGACTCAACCAATCAACTATGAACGACTCAACCAATCAACTATGAACGACTCAACCAATCAACTATGAACGACTCACCAATCACTAGAACGACTCAACCAATCAACTATGAACGACTAAACCAATCAACTATGAACGACTCAACCAATCAACTATGAACGACTCAACCAATCAATAGACGACTCAACCAATCAACCATGAACGACTCGAACCAATAAAAACTAATGAACGACCGACCAATCAATAGACACTCAACATCAACCATGAACGACTCAAACCAATCAATTAGACGACTCAAACAATCAATTAAGACTGAACGACTCAAACAATCAACTATGAATGACTAAACCAATCAAACCCCTAATGGACAATTATCCAATAAAGTGTGAACGAGTCAACCAATTAAAGGCAGGCTACCAAATCCCCTGTGAACAACTATTATCTACTCAACTAAGGACGACTCTCATCTAATTAACAAAGCGAACCCTCTAATCTAATCAATTAAGGAAACCCTCATCGAATTAGCAAATAGAAACTTTCAACCAATCAACTAAGAGCGAATTTCATACATAAATAGAAGTGTAACTCACCCTATCAACTAATAATGACTCCTACAACCAATATTATGGGTAAATCATCCTATCAAATGATGACTCCTACAACCAATATTATGGGTAAATCATCCTATCAAATGATGATTCCTACAACCAATATTATGGGTAACATGTCCTATCAACTAAGGATCATTCATCCAATCAGCAAGAGACAACTCTCAACCAATCAAGAAAGGACTTTCTCATCCAGTCAACAGAGAAAGAATATAAGAAAATATCAATTTTTAAAAAAATGAACACCACCAATAAACGTTTCTTATCCAATCAACTTAGGACAATCACATCAACACCCAATCAACCTAAGAAATGACCCAATAAACGTCCAATCAACCAAGGACAACTCATCCAATCAACCAAGGACAACTCATCCAATCAACCAAGACAATATCCAATCAACCAAGGACAACTCATCCAATCAACCAAGGACAACTCATCCAATCAACCAAGGACAACTCATCCAACCAACCAAGGACAACTCATCCAACCAACCAAGGACAACTCATCCAATCAACTCTGGATTTTTTTTTTTTTTTTTTTTTTTTTTGGGGGGGGGGCAATGGTTCCTCGACAACAGCTGCGAGTATAACCAATGGTGTAAACTTTTGCATATGCGACAGTTTTTGCCCACCGCATTCCAACTTCAAAGATAACCCTGGACGACTCTCTTCCAACCACCAAGAACGACTCGTCCAATCAACTTATGACTTTTCCTATCAACTAAGGGCAACTCATTCAATCAGCTGAGGACGACTCTTTCATTACCCCGTGTGATCAATTTACGACTTGACTGAAACATGACCTACTCCACTGTCGTGCCTGCAGTAACCCGAGACAGGCTTGTCTGCTCAAAGCAAGCGGTCGAGGAGCAAACTTCCTTTTAGGTGAACGAGAGTTTTACAAGTCCAATCCATACCCCTTTCTCTGTGTGTGTGTGTGTGGTGTGTGTGTGGTATATATTTTGTGATGTGTTAGTATATATATATATATATATATATATATATATATATAATATAAGGTGTAGTTGTGTGTATGATGTATGATGTAGTAGTTATATATGTATGTTATATTATGTTGTTATATAAAACACACATGGAATGGTTCAACCCATGATAGTTTCCTCTCTTTTCAAGCAATACTTACAGATAGAAAAACTTTCCAGTCCTACAATTCAATTCAAATCGAAAGAAATCTTGCTACATACCCACTATATACTACTTGACAAACATTACACCCAAAATGAGTCACCAAAATGTGAATAAAACAATCAACTACAACTCTCAAATAAAGAAAACTATTTTAAAATATCATTCAAATTATTAATAATAAAGACATTTATCAGTGGCTAATTCGGACTGCAAACGAGTAAAGTGCTAATAAAACATAATATAATATATATATATATATATATATATATATATATATATATATATATATATACTACTTCAGACACAGCACACCTATAATATAAACATATATAAACCTACTTACAGGCACAGCCGCGCAACACACGACGCACGCACGCACGCAGCAGTGCACACACATATAACACGAGGAGAAAGCAGAAACAGAAGAACAGAACAACAACAGAGAGAGAGAGACGACAACGAAGCAAGAGACGAGAACGACGAAGAGAGAGAGAGAGCAGAGAGAGTTCGTACATAAATGATTAAACAGAAAAACGAAACAGATAAATCCATTACCAATGTGTTCTTAAAAATGCTAGGAAGTTTCCTTCAAAACTCCCAACAACTGAGTTACCGAAGGTATAAAATAGCTGTCGTTGCAATAAAGGATTGCTGACGGAGTAACCCATCCATCCTTAGTTCCTTTATGGATCATGTAACCCAACTGAAAAGTTCCTCAGTCAGTGAAGACCAATGTTACATCGAAACCTAACCTTTTTTTTTTTATTAGGTTGGTTGGTTGGTTAAATGGTTTTTGGGCTGTTACTTGCATTTTCGGGAGTTTTTCCATCGTAGCAGCTGTGGACAGATGTCAACTCATCACGTTAATGACACCCCTAACCCCATCTCCTAAACTTCCAAACTCATCAACCAGTTCGCCAAGTGTTTCCTGACCACTTTTTCCCCCTCTTTCGAATCGCTTATCTCTCTCTCTCTCTCTCTCTCTCTCTCTCTCTCTCTCTCTCTCTCTCTCTCTCTCTCTCTCTCTTCTCGTGTGAGTTTGTGTGTATGTATGGTGTGTGTGTGTGGTATGCTGGTGCGTGCGTGCGTGCGAGTGTGTGTGCACGTGCGTGCACATGTGCGTTTTTAACAGTTAGTGCACGCGCTTAAATCAGTATGCGGTGCGTATGTGGAAATATAGATGTTTCTATTATATAATGCTTACAACTGGCACAGTTTTGTATCCAACCAAGCTATTATATCATGAGCTTTAGAAAACAGGTTGACTGCAATTTTTCTAAAAGTTAAAATGGAAAGAAACAAAAGGTAAAGATCTCCAAATTCTACAAGACATCAATTATTCCACGTTGTGTAAAAGACAAATGCTGATTTTAAAGCTCTTGAACAGCAAGGCACACAAACACACAACACACACACACACACACACACACACACACACACACACACACACACACACACACACACACAGGGCCAGGCAATCTAGTGGGCTGCTAAAAGATGCCAGGCAGGCAGACAAGCAGGCAGGTAGACAGACAGACAGACAGACAGCAGACAGGCAGGAGCAGCAGCAGAATAAACACGCAGGCTGACAAACTGGCACACAGAGATCGAAGGTTGGCTTGGCTTCTAAATCCACCGTCTCGCCTCTTGTCTCTAAACCCCCAGAGACCCGTAATGTGGCCAGTTTCGCGGTGTGCCGGTGAATACTAAGCGGTAAGCTGTTTTGTTTCACATCCAGACGAGAGCAGACAACGCTTGCCGCTGAAACTGCACTCGAGCTGATTGTTACAGAGCGGGCCAGTTTGCGCAAATCCAACAACAGCAAAACACCACACGCACATCGCATTCCATATATATGCACGAACACATGTGCTAATAGATGCACGTATTC